>JADLZL010002139.1:0-158296 GCA_015844335.1 Chrysopogon serrulatus
CGGGGTTGGGGTCGGCGTCGGGCGGTGTTGGTATTTTTAAGCGCACTCTATTTAAATAAGTTTTAAGTAGGATTATCCGCAAGCGCCGAGATATCATACCGATTGTCACATTTTACCAGGAGGTTTTAAATATCGTATCCATAGAGAGCGGTTGTGATAATGACAAAGTATATAGACTTAACCCTACAATTAGGCATAGATCATATCAAGAAAAGAGAAATAGCTAATGTACTCTAGTTCGACTAGGTAAACTTTGTATAATATCGTCTTATCGGGCAAGTGACCTGAATGGGAGAAGAAAGCAGAGTAATCTACCTACCAGACACCTATCGGCGTCTGCGTCTATCAACGGGAAGTGGACTGGAGGATTCAACGCAGCTATAAAGTCACCCTACGCGAGCTACCACTATCCGGCTAATCGGGGACATCCACAAGTAAACCTAGCCTAGGCACCACGCCTACACTACGAAATACTACTTCAACCAAGCAATTACCAAGATCAAAGTCCTCAATATGAGATGTGAACTAAAGAACGAATATAAACGATTTGCTTACTTGAATCGGAATAGTAAATACAAAAGTACCTCGTAAGCAGCCTCGGCGAGGAAGTGAATCGAAAGAAATCTGACCCACGAAGAAGCGCCGACATGCCGGGGAGCTCCTCCGAGAATCTCTACTCCTCTACTCAATCTCTCTAATCTCTAAACAAGACTAGATCTAGAAGAACTAGTCTCTCTAATTGCTACATCTAGATGAACTAGCTAGAACTAGATGAACTAGACTAGATCAACTAGAGGGACCCTAACCCCCTAATCTAATGAAGAATATGAAGCACCGGGGTGTAGAATGCCTCTTGGGGGGGCCTTGGGCGTCATTATATAGGCCGAGGTGGAGTAGGGGGGCAAGGAACCGCCACGTCGGCCGATCCGCGTCTTCATCTCATGTGCATCGTCGGATCAAACCGACCTCAAATCAACGTAGGGATGCTGCGATTGGACTCCACGCAACCGAGGGAGGAAGACTCGGAAAGGCGGCGGTGATCGGTGGAGTTAGGGGCGCCGGGCGGCCTAGGGTGGGGCCGGCCGGCCCCACCTTATCTCCCTCTGCGGGCCCCTTTGCCGGGTGTCTTCTAGACCCTTCCTGAGTCCTCTAGCGATGTTGCTCCGACGTGGATCAATTTCGTGATAATTATGCATTGAAATCCTTCTTTTATCCTTTTCTAGAAAATCCCCTGGAAAATATAGAATATGCAAAACTCGTGGAATTTGTCCAGATAAAGCCCTAGACTAGTATGTTTTCATGTTCTCCTTTAGGTTTAAAGTGCTAGTAAAAGTTGACGCTAAGGAGTGTCAACAATACCCCTAAGCTTACCTTTTTGCCGGTCCCTTGGCAAACAATCTAAATCTAGTTCTTAATAAACTTGGATCGAGGAATTCTTTGTAATACTTTTATTTCTTTTAAGCTCACTTGCTTTTAAACATAAATTTTCCTTTGGTTTAGACAAAACTACTCTAACTTTCAAACTTACCCATTTTACCTTTAACTATGGAGCTTTACAGCTTGTGCATAAATCTTGAGCAATCGAAAGATAGAACAATCAAGTCAAGCACTATGTCTCAAATTCTTTACAGTACCAATATTCCGAGTTTTTTGTAAATTTTCGCAATAAAACTCAGAGCTTAATTGTATGACACCCTCAAGTCTCTCAATGTATGTGGTATTTATGGTTCTCTCTTGAGGCATCAATGATGTTATGCCTTTCCTACAACTAAGTATTTATAGTGGTGCTCATAGGAGTGGCAATAACAAGGATGAACATACTTGCAATTCATATATTGTAAAGTCAAACAATGGATCCATAGAGAATCAAGGCATTCAATCAAATCAAGATGTGCATGTGTGTGTGGCGTATGGTGGATAGGTGCATATATGGTATTTAGTGGCTAATCCTAATTCTACTTTTGCTCTTTAAAAATAATCTTCTTCCTTAGAACTCTTTTGCGGGGAAAACATGGGCTATCTTTATTCTCTCTTTTTTTTTTTTTTTTTTTTTTTTTTTTTTTTTTTAATTTGGGAGGCGGGCATCTATGTACCCATTGTTTTTAATTTGGGACACTTGTCCATCTTTTACTCCCCTTTTTTTTTTCACTCTTCTCTCTTTTTTTTTCAATACTTTTGCATAGCCACATGTATCCTTTGAATATAAATAATTGAAGAGATAATGATAAGAACTTAGAGCAATTAAACGGGAGGTTGTCCTATAGGGTCTATTTTTTAGGTGTTTACTCCTAATGTAGGAGAGAAACATTTTTAAAAGTGGATCTAGATGAAAGTGGAAATGACTGCGCTTACTTCCTAGAGTAGGAGTAATGCATATGTGGGTGGAGTGCGTAAGTGATCTTGATTTTAAAAGCATGACAAGACTCTCATAAGGTATATTCCAAAGGTTGACTAAACTCAATGTAAAAAGCAAGCAGCATAAATGTGCAAAGGTTTTCCTAATTCTATATGTATCATATATGGCTTTGGTAGGAATTTAGATTTTTGTCATACAAGAGCTCATCATGTAAGATTTTAGGTTTTCAAAATAAATCTCAGAACTTAGTAATGATAAGAATAAGATAAATAGTAGCTTAGACCTTCATGTATCATTGTCGATCAATTACCTAGACTTTAGCTCAAGCGTGTGCCTCCACAAATTTCAGGTTCAAAGTAAATTCTTATATCAAAGTAGTCATATCCAAACTCAGGAGAATCCATGGTTAAATACTAGGCACTTAAAAAAATTTCAGTAGAGCAACTATTCATCATTTCCACTTTTAAAAGATTAGAGAGAGAGAGAGTTCTTTAAACATACTTTAATTATTAAATCTAACACACACTATAAAATTAATAGTAAAGACATACCTTAATCACGATGATAACGGGGGTGCATCTCCCCCAAGCTTGTCCCTTTGATCGCATCGAGCCTTCATGTGCCCGAATATTTTTGTGTTTTTTTCTTAATTAAGGGTGAGCCTTCATGTGCTCATATAGTTTTGGCATTTTTAAATTTTTCTATGATACTATTGTAAACCTTCATGTGCTCATATATTTTTGGTATTTTATGACTATAAAAAGTAGACTCGATAATCGCCTAGGTATAGTTACCGATAACTAGGGGATGCTCCTCCCCCAAGCTAGATGTTTGCAATACTTGGTGTTGATGATCTTTAGAGTGAGGTAACCAGCAGGCGCTCCGGGTGGGTGCCAGCGATAGACTCTCTCCTTGTCATAATGTTGTTCTGCATAATTATACTCCAATAAGAAAACCAAAACTCGAGGCTCGAATTTAATAATAGGTTAGCGGTCAGCCAATAAGTAATTGATTATTCTTTGAGTTGATTTGAATTGATGTGGGCTCTAGCAGGATTCTCTTTTTTTTTTTTGAATTTTCTATTTTAATTATATAGAAATTAAATATGAGTGCATGATATATAGTTCTATTATTTTTTATGCCTCCACATAGAATATTTATTCTTATGGGGCTTAGGTTTTTTCTTTCATAATGCAAGAAAGTAAACATAGATGATGCTGCTACCACTACTACTACTACTATTATTATTATTATTATTATTATTATTATTATTATTATTTATACCACCCACAGTAAATATTCCTATAGGGTTGCCATAAGTTTATTCATGTAGGGATTTCAATATTTTATGATGCGATAAATGAAGCAATAAAGATTTTTATTTTCTTTTTTAATATTTATGAAGATGAATATAATAAAGTGAAATTATTAATGTAGATAGAAATACTAATTAATTAGATAACTACCATATTACCTTATGGCAAGGGTGCGGAATTTTAAGTTTACCGACAGAACTTCTTTCTTCCACTCTTGTGTATCTCTCCATCTTGAGAGATGGAGGTCTTGATAGTTGCATACCTCTAGTGATGATGATGTCACTTTTGTTCTTTGATTTGACCAATAGGTTGAAGTAGTGCTTTAATTATAGCTGGCAGCATCTTGCTCAGTGTGCACGTTCACAGAACACTCACTTATAGAATTAATGAACTTTGCTCGATGTGTTCTTCTATTTACAAAACCAAGGTAGAGATCAAGTGCATGGGCTCTGTTGGTGGAAAGACACCAATAGAACCAAATCTATTTCTTTATTTATTATTCTCTATCCTTAAGCACATTGAACAAGATAACGTTGGTGTTACATGAATTATTTATTTATGCCATGAGTGATAGGATCAAAAGATTAAGCATTTAATGTTGCATTTAAGTTCACATGGCAAAAAAAAGAATGACTTGCTTAACCAATGGAAGGATTGTCTATCTATATATAAATTTTCATATGAGTATGACTATCATCTTCCCAAGATCGAATATAATGTTTTAACGTATTTTGGTTAAGACTGAGATTAAGAGTACAATGTCATGAACAATCTTAAAAAAGACAAACCATGTTGAGTTCACTAGATTATCAATTTAAGTTATAACTCTAACATGCTTGTGTTTTTAAATTATATGTGCACCAAGATCAAGAGAAGAGCAGTGACTACTTACCTTGGGTATTACCTTCATTATTAGAGCGTGATGGCACTAAGTGATGAAGGGTAAATGACTCAGTGGTCCTTCCTCTTGAATCTTGAGTTGCTCATGAACATCTTATCTCCTCTGTTGCACTCATTCTTTTGTCATCTTTTGCTTCTTGGATCTTTTGACTCTTTTGACTCCAGTCATTATTATGTCTGCATATGATTAGTGGACAACACATACCCGAAGGAATATCTGATTTTGAACACAGGTTGCTTGTCCAAGTATTTTATTTTGTCTATGCTTAATGAAAAGATAATATTAATATTGTTTAGCATAAATCATATTTTATCTGAGACATGACTTAAAGCAAAGTAACTTGTAGTAGAAGATAAAGTGAATGAATCATTAATGCTCATAGTTCTCTCATTCATGATGAATGAGCTATGTCTTCTTTTTTACAAAGTTATTAAAGTTAAGCATGTACTCTGTCGCATCTCTAATTCGAATTTATCTCAAAATATCCAATGTCTACTACAGTATCTTATCGGTTCAAAAATCAACCTAGACACCACGTCTAATTTGACTTAGGAAGGCATTCTAACCTAAGCACCACGCTTAATTCAAAAAGCCTTTGAAAGTAAAATCAATACACCTCTTAGTTCAAGAATCAAACTAAACACCTTGTCTAATTATGACTCAAAAAAACAGTTTAAACTAAGCACCATGCCTAATTCAAAAGGTATATGAAATTTCTCCAAACCTTAAACATACTATAGCAAGCAAAGGTAACATAAAAGTTTATAGAATGTTATTCAAACAGAGATGAAAGAGTATGATTAATAAATTGAATAAAGGTAGAGACAACCAATATTAGCAATATAGAATTTTCTAAATAAGACCATTCCCCCAAGCTGGAATTTTATAAAGTAAATGTAAGCTTGAGTGGATGTAATTCAAAATTGCATAATGGTTGTTTTGACATACCTGGTGCCGCCATTAGTTATTTTCTTACTTCAAACCTAAAATGGTTAGTGACAAAAATACCCAAAGGAATATTTTGATAATTATAACTCGCTCAATTCACAAGGGTATAACAAAAAGGTGCAAGCTCAATGGAATTTTTTTTTTAAGAGTGGTTATTTTGGGACACAAAGTTGTTCTTAGCAAACCTTCTAATTATTGTACTTCAAGTTGGTGAGGTGGGTTCCTCTAGAACATTAGCCTTTGTGTATCTATATCAAGATTACAATGAGATCTATAATATTTATGAACATATGCATCTACAACCACCCTCTTAATGATTTTATGAGCAGGGAAAACTAAGGGGATTGAAGATCTCGTGTGTGGTAATATTAGAGAGAGACCAAAAGATTCAGGAGATTTCTCATATGAGCATGGATTTAATAAGGTGTTGATGAGATAATTCTCATGCTCATCGATGTAATCTCTCTTTTTAAACTCTAGGGGTGTCTATTCATGGATGTCTATAGGCAACAAGTTTGTCTCTATCATTTCATGCCTATGACATTGATTGGATGTTTTATTTTCTAGGATTTCCCATGAATCGATGTCTCCAAGGTTGGTCTCACCTAAAGTTTCCTCTAAACTTGGGTAGTTCTAGAAATTAATTTAAGCTCACCGTTTGAATTTAAACCAAGTTTAGATGCTAGAGCTTCATCTTCTTTCATCTATTCTTTCACAATGGCATATGTATTTCTAGTATGTTCTATGCATTCCTGCCATTGTTGCTCTTCTTGGGTATTCCTATAATCGTCATGACCTTTATTTTTGAGATGTCTTGATAGATTTCTAGGATTATTATGAAGTTTAGTAGAAAGAGCATAAAAATTCATTGGAGTCAAGGATGGGTTTAGAGATGGGTTCAAAGACATTTAATGTGAGCATAGAAGGGGAGAGATAGAATTTATTCCTAAGTGGGTTAGCTCTCCTTCTATGGCATCATTCAACATGCCATCCTTGCATTTTTTCCAATGTCTTTCAGAAGGAAAAGGAAGTTGACTATACTTTTCCTAAGATGCTCTTTTGAGAAGATCTAATGTGTATTGTTTTATGAGCATCTTAGCCAACTGGAAGTCTAAATCATTAAAGTGGAATTTTAAGGGTTTAGGATTGATAGCTAAATCTTGAGAATAGAATGATTATGTTTTAGCTACCGAGACTTCCATATCTAGTTCGGGTGATAAGATATCCCGAATCATATTAATTAGACATGGGCGTAGCTCATAGCCAGTGTTATGATAGGTTCCATAGATTTTGGTGGCTTAAAAGCTTCGCACATGTCATAAAGATAGATAGAAATAAAATTAAAGACATCCATAAGGATGAACACAAAAATAATGAAGAGACTAGGATAAAAACAGATTGAAGCATCCATAAGGATGAACACAAAAATAATTGAAGAGACGGGATAAAATAAGAAAAAAGATAAAAGTATAATACAAGATTAAGCTAAACTAGGTCAAAATCAGCAAACCGTTCCCAAACAACGGCGCCAAAAATGCTTGTTGGTATTTTTAAGCGCACTCTATTTAAATAAGTTTTAAGTAGGATTATCCGCAGAAGCGCCACAGATATCATACGGTGTCACATTTTAGGAGGTTTTAAATATCGTATCCACGGAGAACAGTTGTGATAATGACAAAGTATATAGACTTAACCCTACAATTAGGCATAGATCATATCAAGAAAAAGAGAAATAGCTAATGTACTCTAGTTCGACTACTTAGGTAAACTTTGTATAATATCGTCTTATCGGGCAAGTGACCTGAATAGGAGAAAAACAGAGTAATCTACCTACCGGACACCTATCGGCCTGTCACTCTGTCCTATCAACGGGAAGTGGACTACAGAGCATTCAACGCAGCTATAAAGTCACCTACGCGAGCTACCACTATCCGGCTAATCAGGGGACATCCACAAGTAAACCTAGCCTAGGCACCACGCCTACACTACGAAATACTACTTCAACCAAGCAATTACCAAGATCAAAGTCCTCAATATGAGATGTGAACTAAAGAACGAATATAAACGATCGCTTACTTGAATCGAGAATAGTAAATACAAAAGTACCTCGTAACGCAGCTCCGGGGAGGGAAGCTGAATCGGAAGAATCTGACCACGAAGAAGCCCAGCGCATTTAGGAGCTCCTCCGAATCTCTACTCCTCTACTCAATCTCTCTAATCTCTAAACAAGACTAGATCTAGAAGAACTAGTCTCTCCTAATTGCTACATCTAGATGAACTAGCTAGAACTAGATGAACTAGACTAGATCAACTAGAGGGACCCTAACCCTAATCTAATGAAGAATATGAAGCACCGGGGTGTAGAATGCCTCTTGGGGGGAGCCTTGGGCGTCATTATATAGGCCGAGGTGGAGTAGGGGGCAAGGAACCGCCACGTCAGCGATCCGCGTCTTCATCTCATGTGCACCGTCGGATCAAACCGACCTCAAATCAACGTAGGGATGCTGCGATTGGACTCCACGCAACCGAGGGAGGAAGACTCCAGAAGGCGGCGGTGATCGGTGGAGTTAGGGCGCCGGGCGGCCCAGGGTGGGGCCGGCCGGCCCCACCTTATCTCCCTCTGTGGGCCCCGCCGCCGGGTGTCTTCTAGACCCTTCCCGAGTCCTCTAGCGATGTTGCTCCGACGTGGATCAATTTCGTGATAATTATGCATTGAAATCCTTCTTTTTATCCTTTTCTGGAAAATCCCCTGGAAAATATAGAATATGCAAAACTCGTGGAATTTGTCAGATAAAGCCCTAGACTAGTATGTTTTCATGTTCTCCTTTAGGTTTAAAGTGCTAGTAAAAGTTGACGCTAAGGAGTGTCAACAAGGGCGCCAGGACCCTTGGCTGACGCTGAAAGCACCTCCTTCGCCTCGGCCTCAGCGAAGCGGGCAGCCATGACACCACGCAGCGCTGACCGCATAAAGACCGCCTCCACCGGCCGGGCAGCCAGCCTGCATCCGCCCCAGCGGGGAAGCCGCGGGGCGGTGGTGGCGATCCCCCAAAGGAGGACGTCCGGCGGGTGGTGGCGTGGGCGGCGACGACCTTGACGCGCTTCTCCATGCTCGCCGAAGGGCGGGGAGGAGGGGAGTAGGGAGTAGGAGAGGACGGGAGCGTGCGGGGCAGGCGCCGGGTGGCTGCCGCGGGGGGTCGGGTGGGGAGGCGGGCGGCGATGTGAGGCGAGATTTGGGGCTCTTGCTATTGGAGAGCAGCGATTTTGGGTCCTTGACTCTTTCCTCTGTGCGCGACGCAAAGCTGGGAATGGGTATGTAGATAATTATTTAGTCTCTCTCTCTCTCCCCCCGTATGGGTGCGTGTGTGTGTGTGTTTCGAGTGGTTGTGGTGGTGTGTATGAGTTGGTGTTAGACCGACTCCAACGAAGCATGCAAAGGGAGACCCAAACCCAAAAAATGTGTCCGCACAGTGTTTTGCGTCGTCGAAACCCGCTCCAATGTAACACGCAAACATCGCACCCATTTGGGGTATGACACGAGCCGAGACGCAAAGAAGCGTCGTCCCCCTCGGCGCAATTCTCGGGCGCTTCGTAGAGGTGGGCCGAGGGAGGAGCGGGACGACAGCGAGGCGCACCCGAAGCTCCGGCCGTTTCCTTCGCCTTCCCTGCCCCCCGGCGCACCTGGCAACCGCACCCGAGCTCCGACCCGGTGCTCCGCCTTCCGCCCCTTTGCGCCGGGGTTGGGGTCGGCGTCGGCGGGGCGCCGAAGGACCGCAGCGACGCGAAGCACCTCCTTCGCCGCCCCCGGCGGGCGCTGGGCCGCGAGCACTGCCGCGGGCAGCAGCCAGACAAGACTGCCTCCACCGGGTGGCGGCAGCCAAATCCGCCCCCCAGCAGGGAAGCCGCGGGCGGTGGTGGCGGTCCCCGGCGAAGGAGGACGCCTGCCGGTGGTGGGCGTGGGCGGCCGCGATCTTGACGCTCTCCTCCATGCTTCGCCCTAGTGCGGGGCGAGGAGGGGAGTAGGGAGCGTGAGAGGACGGGAGCGCGGGGCGAAGCGGCCAGGGGTAGCTGCCCGGTGGGGGCGGGGGCGGGGGGGGCGGGGAGGCGGGCGGCGCATGCGAGGGGAGGCGAGATTTGGGGCTCTTGCTATTGGAGAACGAAGATTTTGGGTCCCCGACTCTTTCCTCAGGCGCGACGCAAAGCTGGGAATGGGTATGTAGATAATTATTTTGTCTCTCTCTCTCTCTCTCCCCGTGTGTGGGGGGTGTGTGTGTGTGTTTCGAGTGGTTGTGGTGGTGTGTATGAGTTGGTGTTAGACCGACTCCAACGAAGCATGCAAAGGGAGACCCAAACCCAAAAATGCGTCGGCACAAGTGTTTTTTGCGTCGTCGAAAACCCGCTCCGGCCAGAACACGCAAACACCACACCCATTTTGAGTACGACGCGAGCCGAGACACAAAGAAGCGTCCCCCCCGACTCAAATCTCTGGGCGCTCGTAGAGGTGGGCCATGGGAGGAGCGGACGACGACGGCGAGGCGCACCCGAGCTCCGGCCGGTGCTTTGCCTTCCCATCCCTGAAGGCGCACTTGAGGGCAACCGACGGCGAGGCGCACTGGGCCACGCACTCCGAGCTCCGGCCGGTGCTCCACCTTCCCTCCCCCTTTTGCGCCGGGGTTGGTCGGCGTCGGGCCGAGGACTGCGCAGGACGCGAGCACCTCCTTCGCCTCCCCCCTCGGCGCGCCACGGCCGCGAGCACCGCCGTGGGCAGTAGCCGCATCAGCTCCGCCTCCACCGGTGGTGGCGGCCAGATCCGCCCCCAGCGGGGAAGCCGTGGGCGGTGGTGGCGGTGTCCCAGCGCGAAGGAGGACGTCCGCCGGTGGTGGCTGTGGGCGGCGGCAACCTTGACGCGCGCTCCTCCATGCTCGCTCTAGCGCAGGGCCGAGGAGGGGAGTAGGGAGCAGGAGAGGACAGGGAGTGCAGGGGGGGCGCCGTGGGGTGGTCGGGCGGGGGGGCGGGGCGGGGAGGCGGGCGGCGCATGCGAGGGAGGCGAGATTTGGGGCTCTTTGCTTTGTTGGAGAACGAAGATTTTGGGTCCCGACTCTTTCCTGTCAGGCGCGACGCAAAGCTGGGAATGGGTATGTAGATAATTATTTTGTCTCTCTCTCTCTCTCCCCGTGTGTGGGGGTGTGTGTGTGTGTGTTTCGAGTGGTTGTGGTGGTGTGTATGAGTTGGTGTTAGACCGACTCCAACGAAGCATGCAAAGGGAGACCCAAACCAAAAAATGCGTCGGCATGTTGTTTTGCGTCGTCGAAAACCCGCTCCAAAGAGAACACGCAAACACCACACCCATTTTGAGTACGACGCGAGCCGAGACACAAAGCGTCGCCCCCCGACTCAAATTGGCGCTGTAGAGGTGGGCCGTGGGAGGAGCGGACGACGACGGCGAGGCGCACCTGAGCTCCGGCCGGTGCTTTTGCCTTCCATCGCCGGGGCGCGCACTCGGAGCAACCCGGCGAGGCGCACCGGCAACCGCGCCGAGCTCCGGCCGGTGCTCCACCTTCCGTCCCCTTTGCGCCGGGGTTGGGGTCAGCGCCGGCCGCGAGGACCGCAGGCACGAAGCACCTCCTTCGCTCGCCTCGAAGCGGGTATGCGGCCGCGAGAGCACCGCCGCTGGCAAGAGCCCGCATCAGCTCCGCCTCCACCGCCGGGCAGCAGCCAGATCCGCCCAGCGCAGGAAGCCGTGGGCAGTGGTGGCGGCGTCCCCGGCTGGCGAGGACGTCCGCCGGTGGTGGCTGTGGGCGGCGGGCAACCTTGACGCGCGCTCCTCCATGCTCGCTCTAGCGCGAGGGCGAGAGTGTAGGGGAGTGTGAGAGGACGGGAGCGGGGCGGGCGCCAGTATTGGGGTGGCTGCCGGGCGGGGCGGGGCGGGGAGGCGGCGGCGCATGCAGGGAGGCGAGATTTGGGGCTCTTGCTGTTGGAGAACGAAGATTTTGGGTCCCGACTCTTTCCTCAGGCGCGACGCAAAGCTGGGGGAATGGGTATGTAGATAATTATTTTGTCTCTCTCTCTCTCCCCGTGTGTGGGGGGTGTGTGTGTGTGTTTCGAGTGGTTGTGGTGGTGTGTATGAGTTGGTGTTAGACTGACTCCAACGAAGCATGCAAAGGGAGACCCAAACCCAAAAATGCGTCGGGTACGTTGTTTTGCGTCGTCGAAAACCCGCTCCAAAGAACACGCAAACACCACACCCATTTTGAGTAACGACGCGAGCCGAGACACAAAGAAGCGCGCCCCCCCCCGACTCAAATCTCGGCGCCGTAGAGGTGGGCCGTGGGAGGAGCGGACGACGACGGCGAGGCGCACCGAGCTCCCGCCGGTGCTTTGCCTTCCCATCCCCGAAGGCGCACTCAGGAGCAGCCGACGGGCGAGGGCGCACTCGGCAGCCGCACCGAGCTCCGCCGGTGCTCCACCTTCCCGCCCCCTTTGCGCGGGGTTGGTCGGCGCCGGGGCCTCGAGACTGCAAGACGCTGAGCACCTCTTCGCCTGCCCGAAGCGGCGCCAATGCCGCGAGCACCGGGCCAGCGGCCCGCATCAGCTCCGCCCTCCACCGGGCTGGCAAGCAGCCAGATCCGCCCCCAGCAGGAAGCCGTGGCGGTGGTGGCGGCGTCCCCGGCGGCGAGGACGTCCGCCGGGGGTGGCTGTGGGCGGCGGGGCAACCTTGACGCCGCACTCCTCCATGCTCGCTCCGCCAGGCCGAGGAGGGGAGTAGGGAGCAGGAGAGGACGGGGGTCTTGGGCGGGCGCGCCTGGGTGGTGGCCTGCTGGGGGCGGGGGGGGAGGCGGCGGCGCATGCAGGGGAGGCTAGATTTTGGGGCTCTTTGGCTGTTGGAGAACGAAGATTTTGGGGTCACGACTCTTTCCTCAGGCGTGACGCAAAAGCTGGGAATGGGTATGTAGATAATTATTTTGTCTCTCTCTCTCTCTCTCCCGTGTGTGGGGGGGTGTGTGTGTGTGTTTCGAGTGGTTGTGGTGGTGTGTATGAGTTGGTGTTAGACCGACTCCAACGAAGCATGCAAAGGGGAGACCCAAACCCAAAAAATGCGTCGGCACGTTGTTTTTGCGTCGTCGAAAACCCGCTCCAGTGAGAACACGCAAACACCACACCCATTTTGAGTACGACGCGAGCCGAGACACAAAGCGTCGTGCCCCCCCCCCGACTCAAATCTCTGGCGCTCGTAGAGGTGGGCGTGGGAGGAGCCGGACGACGACGGCGAGGCGCACACGGAAGCCCGGCCGGTGCTTTGCCTTCCCATCCCCGGCGCACTCGGAGCAGCCGACGGCGAGGCGCACTCGGCAGCCCACTCGAAGCTCCGGCCGGTGCTCCACCTTCTGTCGCCCCTTTGCGCCGGGGTTGGGGTCGGGGCCGCCGGCGCCGAGGACCGCAAGACGCGAGCACCTCCTTCGCTGCCCCGAAGCGGCGCCACGGCGGCGAAAGCACCGCTTGTGGCAAGAGCCGCGATCAGCTCCGCCTCCACCGGGCCGGTAAAGCAGCCAGATCCGCCCCCAGCCAGGGAAGCCGGGCGGTGGTGGCGGCGGTCCCGGGCGGCGAGGACGTCCGGGCCGGTGGTGGCTGTGGGCGGCGGTAACCTTGACGCGCTCCTCCATGCTTCTAGCGCAGGCCGAGGGAGGGAGTAGGGAGCGGGAGAGGACGGGAGCGGGGGCGGGCGCCAGCGCTGGGTGGCCGCCGGGCGGGGCGGGGGAGGGGGGCGGCGGCGCATGTGGAGGCGAGATTTGGGGCTCTTGCCGTTGGAGAACGAAGATTTTGGGTCCCGACTCTTTCCTTCAGGCGCTGACGCAAAGCTGGGAATGGGTATGTAGATAATTATTTTGTCTCTCTCTCTCTCCCCCGTGTGTGGGGGTGTGTGTGTGTGTTTGAGTGGTTGTGGTGGTGTGTATGAGTTGGTGTTAGACCGGCTCCAACGAAGCATGCAAAGGGAGACCCAAACCCAAAAATGCGTCGGCCACGTTGTTTTAAGGTCGCCGAAACCCGCTCAGCGGAACACGCAAACACCACACCCATTTTGAGTACGACGCGAGCCGAGACACAAAAAGCGCCCCCCCCCGACTCAAATCTCCGGGCGCGTCGTAGGTGGGCCGTGGGAGGAGCGGACGACGACGGCGAGGCGCACACCGAAGCCCGGCCGGCTTTGCCTTCCCATCCCCGGCGCACTCGGAGCAGCCGACGGGCGAGGCGCACTCGGCCGCGACCGAAGCCCGGCCGGTGCTCCACCTTCCTCCCCCTTTGCGCCGGGGTTGGGGTCGGGCGTTGGCCGAGGACTGCAGGACGCGAGCACCTCCTTCGCCTCCCCGAGCGGCGCCACGGCCGCGAAAGCACCGCCCATGGCAAGCCGCATCGCTCTCGCCTCCACCGGCCTGGCAGCAGCTTGTGATCCGCCCCAGCAGGGAAGCCGTGGCGGTGGTGGCGGCGGCCCCAGCGAAGGAGGACGTCCGCCGGTGGTGGCGTGGGGCGGCGGCAACCTTGACGCTACGCTTCCTCCATGCTCGCTCTAGCGCAGGCCGCCGAGGGAGTAGGGAGCAGGAGAGGACGGGGAGGAGGGCGGGCGCCAGCCCTGGGGTGGGCGGCCGGGGGCGGGGGCGGGGAGGCGGGCGGCGCATGCAGGGAGGCGAGATTTGGGGCTCTTCTTGTTGGAGAACGAAGATTTTGGGTCCCGACTCTTTCCTTCTTCTTGCGCGACTTAAAGCTGGGAATGGGTATGTAGATAATTATTTTCTCTCTCTCTCTCCCCGTGTGTGGGGGTGTGGGGTGTGTGTGTGTTTCGAAAGTGGTTGTGGTGGTGTGTATGAGTTGGTGTTAGACTCGACTCCAACGAAGCATGCAAAGGGAGACCTAAACCCAAAAAATGCGGCCACACGTTGTTTTGCGTCGCCGAAAACCCGCCTCCAAATAACACGCAAACACCACACCCATTTTGAGTAATGACGCGAGCCGAGACACAAAAGCTGTCCCCCCCGACTCAAATCTCTGGGCGTCAGAGGTGGGCCGTGGGAGGAGCGGACTGACGGGCGAGGCGCACTGAAGCTCGGCCGGTGCTTTTTGCCTTCCCATCCCCCAGGCGCACTCGGAGCGACGGCGAGGCGCACTCAAGCAGCCGCACGAGCCCGGCCGGTGCTCCACCTTCCTGTCCCCTTTGCGCCGGGGTTGGGTCGGCCGCTGGGCCGAGGACTGCAGACGCGAAGCACCTCCTTCGCCCCTCGAAGCGGCGCCACGGCCCCGCGAGCACCACCGCTGGCAGAGAGCCGCACAGCTCCGCCTCCACCGGCCGGGCAGCCAGATCCGCCCCAGCAGGGAAGCCGTGGGCGGTGGTGGCGTGATCCCCGCTGGAAGGAGGACGTCCGCCCGGTGGTGGCCGTGGGCGGCGGCAAATTTGACGCGCGCTTCCTCCATGCTAAAGCTCTAGCGCAGGGCCGAGGAGGGGAGTAGGGAGGGGAGAGGACGGGAGTGGGGCGGGGCCCGCCGCTGGGTGGCCGCCGGGCGGGGCGGGCGGGAGGCGGCGCGGCGCATGTGAGGAGGCGAGATTTGGGGCTCTTGCCGTTGGAGAACGAAGATTTTGGGTCACGACTCTTTCCCTCAGGCGCGACGCAAAGCTGGGAATGGGTATGTAGATAATTATTTTGTCTCTCTCTCTCTCTCCCCGTGTGTGGGGGTGTGTGTGTGTGTGTTTCAGTGGTTGTGGTGGTGTGTATGAGTTGGTGTTAGACTGACTCAACGAAGCATGCAAAGGGAGACCCAAACCCAAAAAATGCGTCGGCCAAGTTGTTTTGCGTCGTCGAAAACCCGCTCAGCCAGAACACGCAAACACCACACCCATTTTGAGTACGACTTGAGCCGAGACACAAAGAAGCGTCGTCCCCCGACTCAAATCTCCTGGCGCTCGTAGAGGTGGGCCGTGGAGGAGCGGACGACGACGGCGAGGCGCACTGAAGTTCGCCGGTGCTTTGCCTTCCCATCCCCGGCGCACTCGAGCAGCCGACGGCGCACCCAGAAGCAGCCGCACTGAAGCTCCGGCCGGTGCCCACCTTCCTGTCCCCTTTGGCGCCGGGTTGGGGTCGGCGGCGCAGCGCCGAGGAGGCAGGGGCCAGCACCTCCTTCGCCCGGCCGAAGCGGCGCCACGGCCCACAGCACCACCTGCGGCAAGAGTCGCACGCCTCCGCCTCCACCGGCCGGGTAGCGAAATTTATCCGCCCCAGCAGGGAAGCCGTGGCGGTGGTGGCGGCGTCCTGGCGAGGACGCCGATCCCGGTGGTGGCCGGGCGGCGGCAACCTTGACGCTACGCTCCTCCATGCTCGCTCTAGCGCAGGGGGTGAGGGGAGTAGGAGGCAGGAGGAGGACGGGAGGCGGGCGCCAGCGCTGACTGGGTGGGCTAGCCGGGGGGCAGGGGGGGGAGGCGGTGGCGCATGCGTGGAGGCGAGATTTGGGGCTCTTGCTGTTGGAGAACGAAGATTTTGGGTCCTGACTCTTTCCTCTCAGGCTTGTGACGCAAAGCTGGGAATGGGTATGTAGATAATTATTTTGTCTCTCTCTCTCTCTCTCCCCGTGTGTGGGGGGTGTGTGTGTGTGTGTTTCGAGTGGTTGTGGTGGTGTGTATGAGTTGGTGTTAGGACCGACTCCAACGAAGCATGCAAAGGGAGACCCAAACCCAAAAAATGCGTCGGACACGGTGTTTTGCGTCGTCGAAAACCCGCTCCAAACAGAACACGCAAACACCACACCCATTTTGAGTACGACGCGAGCCGAGACACAAAAAGCGTCCCCCCCCGACTCAAAATCTCGGGCGCTCGTAGAGGTGGGCCGTGGGAGGAGCGGACGACGACGTGCGAGGCGCCTCGAGCTCCGGCCGGTGCTTTGCCTTCCCATCCCCGGGCGCACTCGAGCAGCCGACGAAGAGGCGACCTCGGCAGCCTCGCACTCGAAGCCCCGCCGGTGCTCCACCTTCCTCGCCCCTTTGCGCCGGGTTGGGGTCGGCGCCGCAGCGCCGAGGACCAAAGACGCGAAGTTTTTCGCCGCCCTGCAGGCGCGCCACGGCCGCGAGCACCGGGCTGCTGGCGTAGCCGCACTGCCCGCTTCCACCGGGCCGGCAGCGCCCAGATCCGCCTGCCAGGGAAGCTTCGGGCGGTGGTGGCGGCGGTCCCCGCGGCGAGGACGCCCCGCCGGTGGTGGCCGTGGGCGGCGGCAACCTTGACGCGCCTCCATGCTCGCTTCAGCGCAGGCCGAGGAGGGAGTAGGGAGCAGGAGAGACGGGAGCGGGGCGGGCCTGCCGGGTGGTGGGCCGGGCGGGGCGGGGCGGGAGGCGGCGCATGTGGGAGGCGAGATTTGGGGCTCTTGCCGTTGGAGAACGAAGATTTTGGGTCCCGACTCTTTCCTTCAGGCGCGACGCAAAGCTGGGAATGGGTATGTAGATAATTATTTTGTCTCTCTCTCTCTCCCCGTGTGTGGGGGGGTGTGTGTGTGTTTCGAGTGGTTGTGGTGGTGTGTATGAGTTGGTGTTAGACCTGACTCCAACGAAGCATGCAAAGGGAGACCCAAACCCAAAAATGCGTCGGCACAAGTTGTTTTTGCGTCGTCGAAAACCCGCTCCAGCAGAACACGCAAACACCACACCCATTTTGAGTACGACGCGAGCCGAGACAAAGAAGCGCCCCCCCCCGACTCAAAATCCGGGCGCCGTAGAGGTGGGCCGTGGGAGGAGCGGACGACGACGGCGAGGCGCACCGAAGCTCCGGCCGGTGCTTTGCCTTCCCATCCCCCGGCGCACTCGGAGCAGCGACGGACGGCGAGGCGCACTCGGCAGCCGCACCCGAAGCCCCGCCGGTGCTCCACCTTCCGCCCCTTTGCGCCGGGGTTGGGGTCGGCGTCGGCAGCGCCGGGGACTGGCAGACGCGAGCACCTCCTTCGCCTCGGCCCGCGCTTACGGCCGCGCGAGCACCGCCCGCGGGCAGTAGCCGATCGCCTCCGCCTCCACCGGGCCGGCAGCGCCAGATCCGCCCCAGCGGGGAAGCCGTGGCGGTGGTGGCGGCAGTCCAGCGGCGGCGAGGACGTCCGCCCGGTGGTGGCTGTGGGCGGCGGCAACCTTGACGCGCGCTCCTCCATGCTCGCTCTAGCGCAGGCCGAGGAGGGGAGTAGGGAGCGGGGAGAGGACGGGGTCTTGGGCGGGCGCCGCTGGGGTGGGGTGGCCGGGCGGGGCGGGGCGGGAGGCGGGCGGCGCATGCAGGGAGGCGAGATTTGGGGCTCTTGGCTGTTGGAGAACGAAGATTTTGGGTCCCGACTCTTTCCTTAAATGCGCGACGCAAAGCTGGGAATGGGTATGTAGATAATTATTTTGTCTCTCTCTCTCTCTCTCTCCCCCGTGTGTGGGGGTGTGTGTGTGTGTTTCGAAAGTGGTTGTGGTGGTGTGTATGAGTTGGTGTTAGACCGACTCCAACGAAGCATGCAAAGGGAGACCCAAACCCAAAAAATGCGTCGGGCACAGATGTTTTGCGTCGTCGAAAACCCGCTCCAGCCCAGAACACGCAAACACCACACCCATTTTGAGTACGACGCGAGCCGAGACACAAAGAAGCGTCGCCCCCCCGACTCAAATCTCTGGCGGGCGTAGAGGTGGGCCGTGGGAGGAGTGGACGACGACGGGCGAGGCGCACCCGAGCTCCGGCCGGTGCTTTGCCTTCCCATCCCCGGCGCACTCGAGCAACCCGACGGCGAGGCGCACCGGCAGCCGCACCCCGAAGCCCGCCGGTGCTCCACCTTCCCCTGCCCCTTTGCGCCGGGGGTTGGGGGGCGGCGGCAGCGGCCGAGGACTGCAGCACGCGAAGCACCTCCTTCGCCTCGGCCCCGCGGCGGCGCCACGGCCGCGAGCACCGCCCTTGGCGAGCCGCGACGCCTCCGCTTCCACCGGGCCGGTAGCAGCAAGATCCCCAGCAAAGGGAAGCCGTGGGCGGTGGTGGCGCGGTCCCCCGGCGGGAGGACGCCCGCCGGTGGTGGCCGTGGGCGGGCGCAACCTTGACGCGCGCTTCCTCCATGCTCAGCTCTAGCGCAGGCCGAGGAGGGGAGTAGGGAGCAGTGAGAGGACGGGGAGTGCGGGGCGGGCGCCACTGGGTGGTTTGGCGGGGGCGGGGGTGGGGAGGCGGGCGGCGCATGCAGGGAGGCGAGATTTGGGGCTCTTGCCGTTGGAGAACGAAGATTTTGGGTCCCGACTCTTTCCTCTTCAGGCGTGACGCAAAGCTGGGAATGGGTATGTAGATAATTATTTTGTCTCTCTCTCTCTCCCCGTGTGTGGGGGGGGTGTGTGTGTGTGTTTCGAAAGTGGTTGTGGTGGTGTGTATGAGTTGGTGTTAGACTGACTCCAACGAAGCATGCAAAGGGAGACCCAAGCCAAAAATGCGCCGGTACGTTGTTTTTGCGTCGCCGAAACCCGGCTCCAGCAGAACACGCAAACACCACACCCATTTTGAGTACGACGCGAGCCGAGACACAAAGAAGGTCGTCCCCCCGACTCAAATCTCGGGGCGCTCGTAGGTGGGCCGTGGGAGGAGCGGACGACGACGGCGAGGGCGCAGACCTCGGAGCTCCGGCAAGTGTTTTGCCTTCCCATCCCCTCCTGGGCGCACTCGGGAGCAACCCGGCGGCCAGGCGCATCTCGGCAACGCACCGAGCTCCGGCCGGTACTCCACCTTCTCGTCCCCTTGGCGCCGGGGTTGGGGGTCGGCGTCGGCGCGGCGCCGAAGGACCGCCGACGCGAGCACCTCCTTTTCGCCTCGGCCCGAAGCGGGCGCCTTACGGCCGCGAGCACCGCCAAGGGGCGATAGCGCATTGCTCCGCCTCCACGGCCGGGTAGCAGCCAGATCCGCCCCTGCCAGGGAAGCCGTGGCGGTGGTGGCGGCGGTCCCGGCGAAGGAGGACGCCCGCCGGTGGTAGGCGGGCGGGCGGCAACCTTGACGCTGGCAGGCTCTCCTCCATGCTCGCTTCTAGCGCAGGCCGAGGAGGAGGGGAGTAGGGAGCAGTGGGAGAGGACGGGGGGCGGGGGGGGCGCCAGCCCGGCTGGGGGTGCCGGCGGGGGGGGGGGCGGGGAGGAGGGGCGGCGCATGCGAGGAGGCGAGATTTGGGGCTCTTCTTTGTTGGAGAACGAAGATTTTGGGTCCCGACTCTTTCCCTCAGGCGTGACGCAAAGGCTGGGAATGGGTATGTAGATAATTATTTTGTCTCTCTCTCTCTCTCCCGTGTGTGGGGGGTGTGTGTGTGTGTGTTTCGAGTGGTTGTGGTGGTGTGTATGAGTTGGTGTTAGACCGACTCCAACGAAGCATGCAAAGGGAGACCCAAACCCAAAAAAAATGCGTCGGCACGATGTTTTGCGTCGTCGAAAACCCGCTCCAGCAGAACACGCAAAACACCACACCCATTTTTGAAAGTACGACGCGAGCCGAGACACAAAGAAAGCGTCGTCCCCCCCCGACTCAAATTCCTGGCGCTCGTAGAGTGGGGCCGTGGGAGGAGCGGACGACGACGGCGAGGGCACCCGAGTTCCGGCCGGTGCTTTGCCTTCCCATCCCCGAAGGCGCACTCCCCTGAGCAGCCGGATTTGCGAGGCGCACCGAAGCAGCCGCACCTGAAAGCCTGGCCGGTGCTCCCTTCCTGTCCCCCTTTGCGCCGGGGGTTGGGGTCGGCGTCGGCAGCGCGAGGACTGCAGCACGCGAGCACCTCCTTCGCTCGGCCCCTGCAGGCGCCACGTCACAGCACCGCCGCGGGCAGTAGCCGCATCAGCTCCGCCTCCACCGGCTGGCAGCAGCGAGATCCGCCCCCAGCAGGGAAGCCGTGGCGGTGGTGGCGGCGGTCCGCGAAGGAGGACGCCCGGGGTGGTGGCTGTGGGCGGCGGCAACCTTGACGCGCTCCTCCATGCTCGCTCTAAGCGTAGGGCCGAGGAGGAGTAGGGAGAAGGGAGCAGAGAGGACGGGAGCGGGCGCGGGCGGTGGGTGGTGCCGTGGGCGGGGGCGGGGCGGGGAGGCGGGCGGCGCATGGGAGGCGAGATTTGGGGCTCTTCTTTGTTGGAGAACGAAGATTTTGGGTCCTCGACTCTTTCCCTTCAGGCGCTGACGCAAAGCCGGGAATGGGTATGTAGATAATTATTTTGTCTCTCTCTCTCTCTCCCCGTGTGTGGGGGGGTGTGTGTGTGTTTCGAGTGGTTGTGGTGGTGTGTATGAGTTGGTGTTAGACTGACTCCAACGAAGCATGCAAAGGGAGACCCAAACCCAAAAAATGCGTCGGCACAGTGTTTTGCGTCGTCGAAAACCCGCTCCAGCCAGAACACGCAAACACCACACCCATTTTGAGTACGACGCGAGCCGAGACACAAAAAGCGTCGTCCCCCCCCCGACTCAAATCTCTGGCGCTCGTAGAGGTGGGCCGTGGGAGGAGCGGACGACGACAGCGAGGCGCACCCGCTCCGGCCGGTGCTTTGCCTTCCCCATCCCCAGGCGCACTCGGAGCCGCCCGGCGAGCGCACCGAAGCAACCCGCCGAGAGCTCCGGCCGGTGCTCCACCTTCCTGTCCCCTTTGCGCGGGGGTTGGGGTCGGCGTCGGCAGCGCCGAGGACTGCAGGACGCGAGCACCTCCTTCGCCTCGGCCCCGAGGCGGCGCCACGGCCGCGAGCACCGTGGCGAGCGTGCCGCCCGACTCGCCTCCGCCGGTGGCAGCAGCCCGGGGATCCGCCCAGCCAGGGAAGCCGTGGGCGGTGGTGGCGGGTCCCCGGCGGAGGAGGACGTCCGCCCGGTGGTGGCTGTGGGCGGCGGCAACCTGACGCGCTCCTCCCATGCTCGCTCTAAGCGCAGGCCGAGGAGGAGTAGGGAGTAGGAAGGGTGGGAGTGCGGGGGCGGGCGCCGCCTGGGGGTGGCCGGCGGGGAGGGGGGAGGGGAGGCGGGCGGCGCATGCAGGAGGCGAGATTTGGGGCTCTTGCTGTTGGAGAACGAAGATTTTGGGTCCTGACTCTTTCCTCTGTGCGCGACGCAAAGCTGGGAATGGGTATGTAGATAATTATTTTGTCTCTCTCTCTCTCTCTCCCCGTGTGTGGGGGTGTGTGTGTGTGTGTTTCGAGTGGTTGTGGTGGTGTGTATGAGTTGGTGTTAGACTGACTCCAACGAAGCATGCAAAGGGAGACCCAAACCCAAAAAATGCGTCGGCACAGTGTTTTGCGTCGTCGAAAACCCGCTCCTCCAAAGAACACGCAAACACCACACCCATTTTGAGTATGACGCGAGCCGAGACACAAAGAAGCGTCCCCCCCGACTCAAATCTCTGGCGCTCGTAGAGGTGGGCCGTGGGAGGAGCGGACGACGACGGCGAGGCGCACCCGAGCTCCGGCCGGTGCTTTGCCTTCCCATCCCCGAAGGCGCACTCGGAGCAGCCGACGGCGAGGCGCACCCGGCAGCCGCACCGAGCTCCGGCCGGTGCTCCACCTTCCTGTCCCCTTTTGCGCCGGGGTTGGGGGTCGGCGGGCAGGCCTCGAGGACTGCGAGGACGCGAGCACCTTTTTCGCCTCGGCCTCGAAGCCGGCGCCACGGCCGCGAGCACCGCCAAGGGCAGTAGCCGCATCAGCTCCGCCTCCACCGGCTGGCAGCAGCCAGATCCGCCCCCCAAGGGGAAGCCGTGGCGGTGGTGGGGGCGGTCCTCGCGAGGAGGACGCCCGCCGGTGGTGGCTGTGGGCGGCGGCAACCTTTTGCCAGCTCCCTCCATGCTCGCTCTAGCGCAGGCCGAGGAGGGGAGTAGGGAGAGGGTGGAGAGGAGTGCGGGAGCGGGCGGAGCGCTGGGGTGGGTGGCGGGGCGGGGGGCGGGGGGGCGGGGGAGGCGGGCGGCGCATGCGGAGGCGAGATTTGGGGCTCTTCTTTGTTGGAGAACGAAGATTTTGGGTCCCGACTCTTTCCTTCTTGTGACGCAAAGCTGGGAATGGGTATGTAGATAATTATTTTGTCTCTCTCTCTCTCTCTCCCGTGTGTGGGGGGGTGTGTGTGTGTGTGTTTCAGTGGTTGTGGTGGTGTGTATGAGTTGGTGTTAGACCGACTCCAACGAAGCATGCAAAGGGAGACCCAAACCCAAAAATGCGTCGGCCACGGTGTTTTGCGTCGTCGAAAACCCGCTCCAAAGCAAAACACGCAAACACCACACCCATTTTGAGTACGACGCGAGCCGAGACACAAAGAAGCGTCCCCCCCCGACTCAAATCTCCGGGCGCTCGTAGAGGTGGGCCGTGGGAGGAGCGGACGACGACGGGCGAGGCGCACCGAGCTCCGGCCGGTGCTTTGCCTTCCCATCCCGAAGGCGCACTCGGCAGCCGCCGACGCCGGCGCACCGAAGCAGCCGCACCCGAAGCTCCGGCCGGTGCTCCACCTTCCTCCCCCTTTGCGCCGGGGTTGGGGTCGGCGTCGGCAGCGCCGAGGACTGCAGCACGCGAGCACCTCTTCGCCTCGGCCCCGGCGGCGCCACGGCCGCGAGCACCGCCCTTGGCGATAGCCGCATCAGCTCCGCCTCCACCGGCCGGCAGCAGCCGAATCCGCCCCAGCAGGAAGCCGTGGCGGTGGTGGCGCGGTCCCAGGGCGGGAGGACGCCCGCCCGGTGGTGGCTGTGGGCGGCGGCAATTTTGACCTTGCGCTCCTCCATGCTCGCTCTAGCGCGGGGCCGAGGAGGGAGTAGGGAGCAGGAGAGGACGGGGAGTGGGGGGCGGGCGCCAGCGCTGGGGTGGCTGCCGGCAGGGGGGCGGGGCGGGGAGGGGGGCGGCGCATGCAGGGAGGCGAGATTTGGGGCTCTTGCTGTTGGAGAACGAAGATTTTGGGTCCCGACTCTTTCCTTCAGGCTTGTGACTTAAAGCTGGGAATGGGTATGTAGATAATTATTTTGTCTCTCTCTCTCTCTCTCCCGTGTGTGGGGGGTGTGTGTGTGTGTGTTTCGAGTGGTTGTGGTGGTGTGTATGAGTTGGTGTTAGACCCGACTCCAACGAAGCATGCAAAGGGAGACCCAAACCCAAAAATGCGTCGGCACGTGTGTTTTGCGTCGTCGAAAACCCGCTCAGCGAGAACACGCAAACACCACACCCATTTTGAGTACGACGCGAGCCGAGACACAAAGAAGCGTCGTCCCCCCGACTCAAATCTCTGGCGCTCGTAGAGGTGGGCCGTGGGAGGAGCGGACGACGACGGCGAGGCGCACCCGAGCTCCGGCCGGTGCTTTGCCTTCCCATCCCCGGCGCACTCGGAGCAACCCGACGGCGAGGCGCACCGGCAGCCGCACCCGAAGCTCCGGCCGGTGCTCCACCTTCCCGTCCCCTTTGCGCGGGGTTGGGGTCGGCGTCGGCGGCGCCGAGGACTGCAAAGACGCGAGCACCTCCTTCGCCTCGGCCCGTGCGGCGCCACGGCCGCGAGCACCGGGCCATGGGCGATAGCCGCATCGGCTCCGCCTCCACCGGGGCGGCGGCCAGATCCGCCCAGCCAGGGAAGCCGTGGGCGGTGGTGGCGGCGGTCCCCGGGCGGGAGGACGTCCGCCCGGTGGTGGCTGTGGGCGGCGGCAACCTTGACGCGCGCTCCTCCATGCTCGCTCTAGCGCAGGCCGAGGAGGGGAGTAGGGCTTGAGAGGAGAGGACGGGAGGCGGGCGGGCGTAGGTGGCTGCCGGGGCGGGCGGGGGGAGGCGGCGGCGCATGCAGGGAGGCGAGATTTGGGGCTCTTGCTGTTGGAGAACGAAGATTTTTGGTCCCGACTCTTTCCCTCAGGCCTTGACGCAAAGCTGGGAATGGGTATGTAGATAATTATTTTGTCTCTCTCTCTCTCTCCCCGTGTGTGGGGGGGTGTGTGTGTGTGTTTCGAGTGGTTGTGGTGGTGTGTATGAGTTGGTGTTAGGACCGACTCCAACGAAGCATGCAAAGGGAGACCCAAACCCAAAAATGCGTCGGCACACCAGGTGTTTTGCGTCGTCGAAAACCCGCTCCAGCCAAAACACGCAAACACCACACCCATTTTGAGTACGACGCGAGCCGAGACACAAAGAAGCGTCCCCCCCCCGACTCAAATCTCGGCGCCGTAGAGGTGGGCCGTGGGAGGAGCGGACGACGACGGCGAGGCGCACCCGAGCTCCGGCCGGTGCTTTGCCTTCCCATCCCGGCGCACTCGGAGCAGCCGACGGCGAGGCGCACTCGGCGCCGCCGCACCGAGCTCCGGCCGATGCTCCACCTTTCCGCCCCTTTGCGCCGGGGTTGGGGTCGGCGTCGGGCGGCGCCGAGGACTGCAGACGCGAGCACCTCCGCCGCCTCGGCCCCGCGGCGGCGCCACGGCCCGCGAGCACCGCCGCGGGCAGTAGCCGCATCAGCTCCGCCTCCACCGGGCCGGTAGCGGCCAGATCCGCCCCGCCAGGGGAAGCCGTGGCGGTGGTGGCGGCGGTCCCCGGCGAAGGAGGACGCCCGCCGGTGGTGGCTGTGGGCGGCGGCAACCTTTGACGCGCTCCTCCATGCTCGCTCTAGCGCAGGCCGAGGAGGGGAGTAGGGAGCAGGAGAGGACGGGAGGCGGGGCGGGCGCCAGGCTAGGGTGGGCCGGGGGGCGGGGCGGGGAGGGGGGGGGCGCATGCAGGGAGGCGAGATTTGGGGCTCTTGCTGTTGGAGAACGAAGATTTTGGGTCCCGACTCTTTCCCTCAGGCGCGATTTAAAAGCTGGGAATGGGTATGTAGATAATTATTTTGTCTCTCTCTCTCTCTCCCCGTGTGTGGGGGGTGTGTGTGTGTGTTTCAGTGGTTGTGGTGGTGTGTATGAGTTGGTGTTAGACCGACTCCAACGAAGCATGCAAAGGGAGACCCAAACCAAAAAAATGCGTCGGCACGTTGTTTTTGCGTCGTCGAAAACCCGCTCTCCAGCCAGAACACGCAAACACCACACCCATTTTGAGTACGACGCGAGCCGAGACACAAAGAAGCGTGCCCCCCCCCGACTCAAATCTCCGGCGCTCGTAGAGGTGGGCCGTGGGAGGAGCGGACGACGACGGCGAGGCGCACCGAAGCTCCGGCCGGTGCTTTGCCTTCCCATCCCGAAGGCGCACTCGGAGCAGCCGACGGCGAGGCGCACTCGGCGGCCGCACCCGAAGCTCCGGCCGGTGCTCCACCTTCCTGTCCCCTTTGCGCGGGGTTGGGGTCGGCGTCGCGGCGCCGAGGACTCGCAGGACGCGCAGCACCTCCGCCGCCTCGGCCCCGAAGCGGGCGCCACGGCCGCGAGCACCGCCGCAGGGTAGCCGCATCAGCTCCGCCTCCACCGGCCGGCAGCAGCCAGATCCGCCCCCCGCCAGGGAAGCCGTGGCGGTGGTGGCGGCGGTCCCCGGGCGGCGAGGACGTCCGCCCGGTGGTGGCTGTGGGCGGCGGCAACCTTGACGCCTGGCGCTCCTCCATGCTCGCTCTAGCGCAGGGCCGAGGGGAGGGGAGTAGGGAGCAGGAGAGGACGGGGAGTGGGGGGCGGGCGCCGCTGGGTGGGTGGCCGGGCGGGGGCGGGGCGGGGAGGCGGCGGCGCATGCGGGGAGGCGAGATTTGGGGCTCTTGCTGTTGGAGAACGAAGATTTTGGGTCCCGACTCTTTCCTTCAGGCGCGACGCAAAGCTGGGAATGGGTATGTAGATAATTATTTTGTCTCTCTCTCTCTCTCTCCGTGTGTGTGGGGGGTGTGTGTGTGTTTCAGTGGTTGTGGTGGTGTGTATGAGTTGGTGTTAGACTGACTCCAACGAAGCATGCAAAGGGAGACCCAAACCCAAAAATGCGTCGGCATGTTGTTTTGCGTCGTCGAAAACCCGCTCAGCGAGAACACGCAAACACCACACCCATTTTGAGTACGACGCGAGCCGAGACACAAAGCGTCGTCCCCCCCGACTCAAATCTGGGAAGCGGGCGCTCGTAGAGGTGGGCCGTGGGAGGAGCGGACGACGACGGCGAGGCGCACCCGAGCTCCGGCCGGTGCTTTGCCTTCCCATCCCCGAAGGCGCACTCGGGAGCAGCCGACGGCGAGGCGCCAGCGGCAGCCGACCCGAGCTCCGGCCGGTGCTCCACCTTCCCCGTCCCCTTTTGCGCCGGGGTTGGGGTCGGCGTCAAACGCCGAGGACTGCAGCACGCGAGCACCTCCTTCTCGGCCCGTGCGGCGCCACGGCCGCGAGCACCGCCGGGGGCAGTAGCCGCATCGGCTCCGCCTCCACCACCGGCGGGTAAGCAGATCCGCCCCGCCGGGGAAGCCGTGGCGGTGGTGGCGGCGGTCCCCGGCGAAGGAGGACGTCCGCCCGGTGGTGGGCGTGGGCGGCGGCAACCTTGACGCGCGCTCCGCCATGCTCGCTCTAGCGCAGGCCGAGGAGGGGAGTAGGGAGCAGGAGAGGACGGGGAGGGCGGGGGCGGGCGCCAGCGCTGGGGGGTGGCTGCCGGGCGGGGCGGGGGCAGGGGGAGGCGGGCGGCGCATGCAGGGAGGCGAGATTTGGGGCTCTTGCTGTTGGAGAACGAAGATTTTGGGTCCTGACTCTTTCCTCTGTGCGCGACGCAAAGCTGGGAATGGGTATGTAGATAATTATTTTGTCTCTCTCTCTCTCCCCGTGTGTGGGGGGGTGTGTGTGTGTGTTTCGAGTGGTTGTGGTGGTGTGTATGAGTTGGTGTTAGACTGACTCCAACGAAGCATGCAAAGGGAGACCCAAACCCAAAAAATGCGTCGGCACAGTGTTTTGCGTCGTCGAAAACCCGCTCCAGCAGAACACGCAAACACCACACCCATTTTGAGTACGACGCGAGCCGAGACACAAAGAAGCGTCGCCCCCCCCCGACTCAAATCTCTGGCGCTCGTAGAGGTGGGCCGTGGGAGGAGCGGACGACGACGGCGAGGCGCACCCGAGCTCCGGCCGGTGCTTTGCCTTCCCATCCCCCGGCGCACGGGGAGCAGCCGACGGCGAGGCGCACCGGCGCTCGCACCGAGCTCCGGCCGGTGCTCCACCTTCCCTGTCCCCTTTGCGCGCGGGGGTTGGGGTCGGCGTCGGCGGGCCGAGGACCGCAGGACGCGAGCACCTCCTTCGCTGCCCCGAAGCGGCGCCACGGCCCGAAAGCACCGCCGCGGGCAGTAGCCGATCAGCTCCGCCTCCACCGGCCGGCAGCAGCCAGATCCGCCCCCCAGCCAGGGAAGCCGTGGGCGGTGGTGGCGGCGGTCCCGGGCGAAGGAGGACGTCCGCCGGGTGGTGGCTGTGGGCGGCGGCAACCTTTGACGCGCTCCTCCATGCTCGCTCTAGCGCAGGGCCGAGGAGGGGAGTAGGGAGCAGGAGAGGACGGGGAGGCGGGGCGGGCGCCAGCTGGGTGGCTGCGGGCGGGGCGGGGGCGGGGAGGCGGGCGGCGCATGCAGGAGGCGAGATTTGGGGCTCTTGCTGTTGGAGAACGAAGATTTTGGGTCCCCGACTCTTTCCTTCAGGCGCGACGCAAAGCCGGGGAATGGATATGTAGATAATTATTTTGTCTCTCTCTCTCTCTCTCCCCGTGTGTGGGGGTGTGTGTGTGTGTTTCGAGTGGTTGTGGTGGTGTGTATGAGTTGGTGTTAGACTGACTCCAACGAAGCATGCAAAGGGAGACCCAAACCCAAAAAATGCGTCGGCACAGTGTTTTGCGTCGTCGAAAACCCGCTCCAGCAGAACACGCAAACACCACACCCATTTTGAGTACGACGCGAGCCGAGACACAAAGAAGCGTCGTCCCCCCCCGACTCAAATCTCTGGCGATCATAGAGGTGGGCGGCGCATGCAGGGAGGCGAGATTTGGGGCTCTTGCTGTTGGAGAACGAAGATTTTCGGTCCTGACTCTTTCCTTTGTGCGCGACGCAAAGCTGGGAATGGGTCTCCGGTTTGCCTCCTTCTTGTTGGAGTCAGTCTTATGGGTGTTTCTTGGTAGTTGTCGGCCTTGTGGTGGTGTACACACTTGATATCATGTATTTGTATCAAGGAAAATTGTCTATGAAATTATCACGCTTGGTTTTACGATCGAATAAAGCCAAGCTCTTACCATATGTTTGCATATGATGTCCATGTTAGACATATAGTGACAAATACGAAAATATCATAAACAATACTTGTTACGCAACATTAAACATTATTATCGTAAGATATTTATTCTTATCATAGCATACAAGAAATGATTTTAAACTCCTTGGGCCACAGGAACGTGAACTAGCGAAAGCACTCACTTAGTAAATCTTGGAACTCCTTACTTAAAACTCATCGAAAAATTTTTCTGTCTGATCACCCATGTCGAATCTTGTTGAAATATAGTACATGTGAGCATTATCATAGTGAACAAGTATAACATGTTTATTCAAGACATAGAAGGCTTTGAGTTGGCTAATAACTGCAATAAGTTGATATATTTTAAGATTAAATTACTAAAGTTGAGATGAAAGTCCTTTGAGCCAACTCACATGATTAAAAGTAAATTAACACTACAAATAGAACATAAAGATAACAACACCATCCATTCCCTATCAATCATGTGTGTCTAAGCCGCTCGTGACCATGAGTACGATTGATATATTTGTTTTAATTCCACAAAAGTTTGCATGTTATGCACAAATTAAGTCGTGTTTTCCATTTGTCCGAAGCAGTAGTTAGCCTTTTAAACACTTCTAAGATATGTGGTTGGATTTCACTGTAAGACCTTTCTCCTATTCCGCTAATAGGTAACAACCTGTAATGTATCAACAGCTACACATGTGGAATTTGTTCTTCCAGTGACACACATGACGAAGCATAGGACATGCGTGTGGGCAGGTCAAGAACCACACACAGAAGCGGCATATTTAACTATTTGCAATCGTTGCTAATGAGACTTTAAAATGCTAGTTTTAGAATGATTCCAAAATTTACTATTTGGAGAGGAATTTTAATTAAGTGCCTGTTTGATAGAGCTTTGCTCCTTACTTAGCTCTAGCTCTTTGATTCTTTATTGTAGTGATTCTAGTTGATCCCTATACGAGGGAGTAGGGTGGGGAGCATATGTGAGAATTGATTCTAGTAGATTTTGAATAAGGAGCAGTGAGGAGTGGGTTTTTTCAACTCCCAACTCCTCGTAGAAGTGATTTTTGTCTGTTCTCCACCTAAACCTGTGTGAGATTTTTACTATTTGGCTAAGGAGTGTTCCTCGTGGTGACTCTGCTCTAAGAGTCGTGCCAAAGGGTCTCTAAGGTAGCGTTTGATTAGGAGATAAGGTGGGGTGGGATGGTCCTATCTCTGGTTTGTAGGATAAGGTGACTATTTTTTGTTTGGTTGAGTAGGGATGGGACCAACCAGTTTTCTGTTTGGTCTGGAGATATAAAAAGTAGGATTAGCTACTGATAAGTAGGGTCTGTTTGTCAGTTTTTGTATTTTTTGTTCTTCTGCACCTCTTTATCTCTTCCATCGGACGCCTCTTCTGCCTCGTGCATCCTCCACCCACGAGCTCCCCGCACGACCGCAGCTCCTCTGCCGGTGAACTCGCCGGCGAGTTCCTACGCCCACCACCACGACGCCCACGCCTCCTCTGCCCCATGCCCATGCGTCCTCTGCCCGCGCCACCTCCGTTGGACCTCTCACGGCAGCAGCATGTCGGAGCCCCAGCGAGCTCGGTCGGGCGGATCCCTCTTCCCCGGTGTGCTTGGATGAGGTGGCTTCCTCTTCCCCAGCGAGCTCGGTCACAGTGCATCCCTCTTCCCCGGCAAGCTCAGCCGCGGCCGCGGCCGTGCAGCTTCGCTTCTTCCTCAACTCCGGTGCCTGAATAGATCGTGCTCCTCTTCTTCCTCGTGCTTCTCTCGCGCGTACGTATGGTGCCGCAGAGCACGCTAAATGACCAAGTTGCCGCTACCTCTCATGATTTTCTTGCCTTCCTTCTAGCTCCGTGTCCTCTGTGCTCACTGGCGGACGCAGTATATGGACATGGGTGTATAGATGTACACCCAATAATTTTGAGAAAAATATTACATGTACTATGCATATATATGTATTATACATATAATAAGTAGACTAATAAACTCTATATATTTGATCCAAGTAAGAGTAAAAAGGCCACGTTTCTTGCCTCCTCCAGTCCACCATCCAGTTGGGCCAGCCTGCTAGCCCAAGAAGCAAACTAACAGAGGGAACCAGCCAACCAGGAGCGATGCCTCCTGCTCGTTGGTGACGGCGCCTTCAGCGCTCGCCCTTGAATGCCGTATCTGCCCCCAAGCCGGCCGTAGCCACACGCAGACGCAGACTCAGCAGCAACGGTGAAATGTATTTTCGAGCTTTCAGTTTTCTTGTTAAAACAAATAAGCATGTTTTACACTCACTAGTGGGATGCCCCGCGCGTTGCTGCGGGTATAGAGTAGAAATATAAGGAGTTTATAATGGTTAAAACTATGAATTAATAGATACATATATATAGATGTAGTAGGTCAATTGCAGAGGTTGTATCCCTTGATATACATGGTATTTGGTATAGATTATTTTGAACTGGGCATCCCCCAAATCTCATCTACCCGAACCCCTACCGCTACTATATCTAAGGGTCATCCCCTCTCAAAATTCTAGGAGTTTTTCTTTATAAAATTATGCATGTTTCGGAGGATCACATGTAATCATATGATATGCAGTTTTGCTAGGTTTTGCTTACAAACGGGCTTTGCTTAGAAACGGTTTAAATTTTTACAAAAAAGTTATCGAAATATATCTATATGAGGTCTTGTTTTGAAGAGTTTATTGCGAGGAATACCATGGTGTAATTAGATTTTAATTATGATACTTGATTTAGGTGCTACGACTTTGTTCTATTCTAAAAAAATAGTTAGTGGGAGATAAATAAGGCTAAGTGGGGGTAACTCCTTTGATGACATTATCATACATCACTTTTTAAAAATTCTAATTTTTGATTGGATGGAACCTTTTAGTGGGTCTTAGCATTGTAGGAGTATAGGATGTGTCTACAAGCTTTTGAAATCATAGATTAAAAAGTAACTAATTGCACAAATTGCCAGTATTTTGCGGGACAAATCCTTTAAGCCTAATTAGTCCATATTTTGATAATTCCGTGCTACATTAAATATTTGCTATTGACGAATTAATTAGGCTTAAAAAAATCGTCTCGCGGTTTCTTAGCGAGTTCTGTAATTTATTTTTCTATTAGTATTCGAATAGCCCATGCGACACCCCATATAACATTCGTTGTGACATCCCAAAATTTTTTAGTTTTAGATCTAAATACAGCCTTTGTAATGTACATTTATTTGTTGAGACTTCACAAATACTGTATGTTATTAATTAACTATACTAATGTACTCTGCTCTAGTACTGTTTGCTTTAAATTAATTGACATTTGGCTTTGCATATGCCACAATGATTTAGTTTTGCATGTGTATCTATTCTATGTAGCCTGTACACCCAATTTTCAATTCCTGCGTCCGCCACTGTCTGTGCTACACTCTGTTCATGGGCCGGCCTGAAATACGTCTCGTGCACGCCGTACCGCCTGCGCCGTCCAGCATAGGCCGCTGTCGATCGAGGCCCTTGTTGAATGCGTCCCCACGAAGTCGGCGCTTGCCGTCCACCGCTCCAGTCGGCCACCAGCGGACTGACGCTGGCTGTGGCTCTCCTGAGACTGAGAGCCCACGGCTTCCTAAAGGAGCTGACGACCCCAGCGACGAGCAGCATGATCGCCGACAGCAGCAGCTTCCGGTTGTCGTCGCTGGAGCCGCTGGAGTAGTTGGGCTTGGGCGACGACTTGGCGAAGGCCTACATGGAGCCGCTGGCGTAGTTGGGTGGGATTGGGCCACGACTTGCGGTGACTGTGACCAGAACCGCGGGCGTGCCAGACCCAGACCCTCCAGGCAGCTGCTGCTCGCCATGCTAGCGGCGTGGCGATGCAAGAGCGTGGCGAGCGTAGATCGCCACGACGTCCGCAAGCAGATGCACGCATGCCTGCCCAGCCAGATGGATCTTCTGGGCCAGCCGCCAGTGCTGGACACTAGCAGTTGTTCCTTGCCTGCCTTCTAGCTCCGCATCCTCTATTCCTCTCTCTCTCTCTGCGCATGTTCATGGGCCGCCCTGAAATCCGTCCAGCATGCCGCCGTCGAGGCCCTCGTTGAATGCGCTCCCAACGCCGTCGGCACAAGTATTTTGAAGAATTTTAGTCTATATATATATCCCTGTGTTAAAATGCTTCTTGTAGATTTCTAAACCTCTTAGCATTTGGATTTGTACCTATATAGACGGAGGCCACTAGTAGGCCTTTATTTTTTTTGATAAGAAAAGACTGTGGGGAAGTTCCTTACAGTACTAATTTTTTTTTAGAAAAATAGGCACCCAAATTCTCTCCCAACGGGATTCGAACCTGGGTGGCTAGGTGTAGTGCCACATTGAGTCACCTAGCCAAGTGAGCTCCCACTAGTAGGCCTTTATTGCTATAAAGCTCATACCACGTGAGCCACGCCATGTAGCCATTACACTACTATAGAACAGGCATTTGGTTACTTGGACAAAATGAGCAATAGCTCCCGAAACAATGGCCCCCGGGACTAAAAGCACATTTAGTCCCGGTTGGTAACACCAACCGGGACTAAAAGTCCCCAGCCCAACGGCCATGGTGTCGCATCTGCGGGGGGTGACTTTTAGTCCCGGTTGGTGTTACCAACCGGGACTAAAGGTCCATCTTTAGTCCCGGTCTGTGACACCAGCCGGGACTAAAGGTTTTGTCCCGGTCTGTGACACCAGCCGGGACTAAAGATGGGACTTTAGTCCCGGTTGGTGTTAGGGACCGGGATTAAATCCTTCCCCCTCATATTTGAATCCTTCCTCCTCCCCTGGCCGAGCTGCCCGAGCTCACTTTCTTCTTTGTTCTTCATGTTCTTCATGTGTTCTTGCTTAATTTGTGCTCCCATCTCCGGCTATTGATTCATTTCATCACTTCTACGCCATCATTTACTTGTTTAGAGGTTACTAACTTCATCTTCTCAAGTTTTAGCTGCAGGTTATCTCATTTTGTGGTGTTATACATGTGGTTTTTTATTTTTTGATTTCTACACTATTTTAAACTTCAATCACTTCATCGTTTGAATATTTTAATGTAGATAACTACAATTAAGACCCTAAAAATTAGTATACACCATTTATTACTATTATGTCTACCATATCTTTTGGTTTAGTTAGAAAAATACTAAATTTATGGTTTCTCATTATAATTAGTTTTTAAAAAATTAACATTTGATAATACTTTAGTTTATAATCTAAGATCGGGTTAGTTACTTAATTATAACTAAGTATGAATAATACATTTGAAGGATTATTTAATTATAACTAAGTATGAATAATACATCTGTGATCGGATTTATTAGTTAATTTAAACTAGTATGCCTACCAAATTTCTTGATTATTTAGAGAAATAGAGAACTCTGGTGTTTTTTTTAATTTTGCTTGTTGAAAAAAATTAGAAATAGAGAATTTTAGGTTATTTGTTACTTTTATTTCTGTAGTAAAAATTAGAAACTTATCATACTTTATGTTGCAATGCAGACAATGACACGTGGTTGGATGTACAATGCCGATCGCCGCTCCAAAGAATTCATTGATGGTGTGCATTATTTCTTAAGAGTGGCCGAGGAAAACAAGCGGGATGGATTCATACGTTGCCCATGTGCCTTGTGTCAGAATTTGAAGGAATATTCTAGCTCTAGAAATATTCACTCACATTTGTTGAAGTCGGGTTTCATGCCAAACTATATTTGTTGGACCAAGCATGGAGAAACCGGGATAATGATGGAAGAATGTGAAGAAGAACAAGAACAACTGGAGCCTAACGACCTTATTGCTTAATTCGGTGGCTTCGATGATACAAAGAACGGGAGAGTCAAGAAGAGGGAGGTACTCTTGGTGAAGGTGATGCTCTTGGTGATGCCATTCGTGATGCACAGAAAGAATACGAAAGTGAAAAAGAGAAGGCGAAGTTTGACCGCATGCTAGAAGATCACAAGAAATTACTATATCCATCCGCCCAAGATGGGCAAAAAAAATTGGGTACAACACTGGAGTTGTTGAAATGGAAGGCACAGAATGGTGTATCCGATAAGGCATTTGGATAGTTACTGAAGATCCAAAAAAGATGCTTCCGAACCCTAATGAATTGCCCACCACTACGTACGAAGCAAAACAGGTCGTCTGTCCTTTAGGATTAGAAATCCAGAAGATACATGCATGTCCTAACGACTGCATCTTGTACCGTGGCAAGGACTATGAGAATTTAGATGAATGCCCCGTATGTAAAGCATCACGGTATAAGATCAAAGCGAGATGACCATGGCGATGTTGAGGGGGAAGAACGTCATAAGAAGAAAATCCCTGCAAAGGTTATGTGGTATGCTCCTATAATACCTCGTCTGAAACGTCTTTTCAGAAATAAGGACCATGCAAAGTTGTTGCGGTGGCACAAAGAAGACCGTAAGGTAGACAACATGTTGAGACACCTTGCTGATGTGTCTCAGTGGAGAGCAATAGATAGGGAATTTCGAGTTTGCAAAAGACGCAAGAAACTTGAGGTTCGCTTTTAAGTACGGACGGTATGAATCCTTTTGGTGAGCAGAGCAAAGAGTCATAGCACTTGGCCTGTTACACTATGTATCTATAACCTTCCTCCATGGTTATGCATGAAGCGAAAGTTCATTATGATGCCGGTGCTCATCCAAGGCCCGAAGCTCTTAGGGCAATGACATTGATGTCTATCTAAGGCCATTAATTGAAAAACTCCTACTTTTATGGAGCGAAAACAGTGTTCGTGTGTGGGATGAGTACAAACAGGAACACTTCGACCTGCGAGCTTGTTGTTTGTGACAATCAATGATTGGCCTGCTCTAAGTAATCTTTTCAGGCAGTCAAACAAGGGATATAATGCATGCACACACTGTTTTGATGACCTTGATAGTATATATTTGAAAAAATGCAGAAAGGTCGTGTACCTTGGGTATCGTCGATTTCTTTCTATGAATCACCCAGTTAGAAAGAAAGGCAAGCATTTTAAAGGTAAAAGGCACCACCGATGCAAGCCTCGCAAATGAACCGGAGAAGATGTATTTGAGATGGTTAAGGATGTGAAAGTAGTTTTTGGTAAGGGACAGGGCAGCCAACCAGTTCCAAAAGATGCAGCGGGTCATGCACCCATGTGGAAGAAGAAATCAATATTTTGGGAGCTACCCTATTGGCAAGTCCTAGAGGTCCGTAATGCGATCGACGTCATGCACCTGACAAAGAATATTTGTGTGAACCTTCTAGGATTTATGGGTGTGTATGGGAAGCCTAAGGATTCACTTGAAGCACGACAAGACTTGCAGCGCATGGAAGAGCGAGACATCCCGCATCCGTAGAGAAGACAGATAATGGACGCCAATATTTAAGACCACGCTAGCTACACTCTTAGCAATGAAGAGAAAGAAATCATGTTTGAATGCTTAAGCAGCATGAAGGTCCCATCCGGATTCTCCTCTAATATAAAAGGTATAATAAATGTGCCCGAGAAGAAATTTCTGAACTTAAAGTCGCATGAGCGCCATGTGCTTATAACACAATTGCTTCCAGTTGCATTAAGAGGAATTCTACCTCCACATGTAACGTCGGCCACCGTTAAGCTATGTGCATTCCTCAATGCAATTTCTCGAGAAGGCAATCAATCCACTAGAACTTCTTTGCTCTGAGAATGATGTGGTTCAATGTCTTGTCAGCTTTGAGTTAGTGTTCCCTCCATCCTTCTTTGATATCATGACACACCTCCTAGTTCATCTGGTCAAGGAGATCAATATTCTTGGTCCCGTATTCCTCGCATAATATGTTTCCCTTCGAGAGGTTTATGGGAGTCCCGAAGAAATATGTTCACCCGGCGTGCTCGGCCGAGAAGGAAGCATCGCAGAGGGCTATGGGACAGAGGAGGTCATTGAGTTCGTGTTGAATTCATTCCCGAACTTGACCCAATTGGTGTTCCCCGAATCGCGACACGAGGGGGGGAGACCGAGCGGAAAGGGAACGATAGGAAAGAAAAACATACATCGGTGCGGGGGGGACGATTATTTCAATAAAGCACACTACCACAGTTCTTCAAAACTCATCCGTGGTGGAGCCGTATGTCAAGAAACACAAGGACTTTCTACGATCCCAGTTCCCAGAGAAGAATGAAGCTTGGCTTATGCATCAGCACATGGACACTTTCAGTGATTGGTTACGAAAAGAATGTCAGGGTAATGACCAGATTGATGAGCAACTGTATTTGTTGGCTAGGCAACCATCATGGCACATCCTCACGTTCAAAGGGTGCGAGATAAATGGAAATACATTTTACACCCTAGGCCAAGATAAAAAAAGCACGAACCAAAAACAAGTGGGGTTCGCGTAGACGCCCACCGGCCGAATGGAAACAGACAAACATATTACGGCCGCATAGAGGAGATTTGGGAACTAGACTACGCACCTAATTTTAAAGTCCCTTTGTTCCGGTGCCAATGGGTCAAGAATACCGGAGGCGGGGTAACAGTTGACAAAGACTATGGAATGACAACAAAGTGGACCTCAACAATGTTGGTTACAAAGGTGAACCATTCGCCCTTGCTGCTGATGTGAATCAGGTGTTCTATGTGAAAGACATGTCTACAAAACAAAAGAGAGGGAAAAATGACAACAAATCAACGAATGAGCCAAAACGCCATATAGTTCTCTCGGGGAAAAAGAAACATTGTGGGAATTGAGGACAAGTCGATATTTCAGAAGATTATGAAAGGGATGACCGAATCACGCCTTTCAATGTGACCAAAGATCCGAGCATCATGATAAATGCCGAGGACACTCCATGGTTACGTCAAGATCATGACCAAGGAACATACGTCAAAAAGAAGATCACTACTTGTGCCGGCCTAATAAATAGAGTGTATTAGAGTATGTGTTGTGACACTTGTAACTTCAGATGTTTGTATTAGTTTTTTTTTATTTTATATCATTTCAAATGACTTGAAGTATTTGTTGCTAAGCATGTCCATAGTAAGAAGTTATGTGAGACCAATTTGGCATTAGAAAAAGTAATGCAACAATAATAGCATAGATAAACCAAAATAATATAATGTAAACAATGGAATGAAAAAAAAATTCAATTTAATGGTAAATATCACGTATACCACGATTTTGAAGATAAATAGTGATACATGAACAAAATTTACGTTAAAATAATGCAAAAAACAAATTTTCTATTGAATACAACTACTTTAAAGTATTTTAAATAAGTCAACATTTTTGCATTAACAAAATACTAATCATTTTTAATATTTGTGTTTGCTATTATAAGGGATGAAAAGATTTTATGTTCCCAATTTTTCAAATTAGTAACTACATAAAATAAAATAGAACTCTTATTTTTTAAGAAATTAATACCCACTCTTTTTTTTTACTATGCAATTAACAAAAATAATCTATTTACAAATAGCATAGATAAACAAAAATAGTACATGTAAACCGGCTGGGAAACCTTTAGTCCCGGTTGGTAATACCAACCGGGACTAAAAAGGCTTTTTAGTCGGGCGGTGGTACGCACCGGGACTAAAGGTTGTGCCTTTAGTCCCGATGCAAGGTACCACCGCCCGGGACTGGGGGGGGGCTTTTAGTCCCGGTGCTCTCCACCAACCGGAACTAAATGTCCCCCTGTGTATTAAAGGGGGTCGTCTTCCTCCTTCGATCCACATCCCAAGACGCACGTAGCCCTAGCCGCCGTCTCTCCGCCCGCCGTGTCTCGGGCCGCCATCTCTTGCGTCGCCGTCTCCTTCAACTCCAGCCAGAGGCCCGCCGCCCTCTCTTCCCCGAGCAGCCGCCGAGGGGTCCTCCTCCTCCTCCCCGAGCACCCGAGCATGTGTTCGCCCGCGGCCCGCGCCGCCGCCTCCTCGTCCCTTCTCCGGCCATCCTCGCCCGGCCCTCCCCGGCGCCGCCGCCTCCTTGATCTCCGGCGAGATCGAGGCCCCGCCGCCTCCTCCCCGAGCCACCCGGAGGCCTTTGCCGGCTCGCCTCCCAGCGCCCGCCACCCCCATCGTCCTTCCGGCCATCCTCGCCCCTCCCCCCGCGCCGCCTCCCGTTTCTTCTCCGGCCAGAGCACGCCCGGCCAGCGAAGCGCGCCCCTTCTTCTTCGGCCGCCGACGCCGGCCTTCTTCTTCGGCCACTGCGGCGGGGAGCACACGCCGACGCCGCCCTTTCTCTCCGGCCAAAGAAAAGCCCGCAGGAGCACACGCCAGCCACAGGGAGCCCACGCCCGTCCAAGGGGTGGCGTCGCGCGCTGAACTGTATGCATGTGTTGTGTGTTGCGTCTCTGTTCGACGGCCATCGAGCCGCGGAATGCGTGTATGTGTGTTGTGGTGGCCGGCCATCGAGCCGCGGAATGCGTGTATGTGTGTTGTGGTGGCCGGCCATCGAGCCCGAGCCGAGAGCATCTCCATGCAGGACTTGGCGGAATGCAACCATGCGATTAACGTTAAACGTGGGCAAATCAAAACTATTCGTTTTATTTGAAACCCTAACGACGTCCTAATAACGACCTAGCGACGACTTAGCGACGACCGGACGAACGAGACACGACGACCTAGCGACGACTAAGCGACTTAGCGACTTATCGACTTAGCGACGACCGGACGAACAAAGACACAATGACCTAGCGACGACTTAGCGACTTAGCGACGACCTAGCGACGACCGGACGAACAAGACACGACGACTTAGCGACTTAGCGACGACCTAGCGACGACCGGACGAACAAGACACGATGACCTAGCGACGACTTAGCGACTTAGCGACTTAGCGACGACCGGACGAACAAGACACGACGACCAAACTCCTACTTAGCGACTTAGCGACTTAGCGACGACCTAGCTTAATTAATGGGACGAACAAGACACGATGACCTAGCGATGACTTAGCGACTTAGCGATTTAGCCGGACTCCTACTTATTAACCCGCTCATGTAATATGTAAGGTTTTGTAACATTGTAATATTTTAACAGAATGGCAAGTAACTTCATTAATAATAGTAATGTCATGTGACTTTATTATGTAACTTTATGTCATGTAACTTTATTAATGGTACTTTTAATTAACTTTACTTACCTCCTCATGTAATATGTAAGGTTTTGTAATATTGTAATATTTTAATGGAATGGCAAGTAACTTTATTAATAATAGTAATGTCATGTGACTTTATTATGTAACTTTATGTCATGTAACTTTATTAATGGTACTTTTAATTAACTTTACTAACCTCCTCATATAATATCTAAGGTTTTGTAACATTGTAATATTGTAATAGAATGGCAAGTAACTTTATTAATAATAGTAATATCATGTGACTTTATTATGTAACTTTATGTCATGTAACTTTATTAATGGTACTTTTAATTAACTTTATTAACCTCCTCATGTATATTTTTTCTTTTTTTCTTATGGTGCTACATGACAAATTGAATTCTAACATCTTTCACATATATTTGTAGAAATGGCCGATCCGAATGATAACATGGATGAGGCAATGATGGACCTAATCAACAATGGCGGCAATCAAAATCCCCAAGTCCAAGGTGAAGACAATGAACAAATAGATGATGGGAGTCAAGATTACCGATTATGAAGAACTTGTGGGAGACAATCCTCGATGAGGTCTATCTACAATCTAGTATATATATGTATATACATGAAATTAAAATGAATGGCTTTTGTATTAATATCTTTATACTTCTTTGTGTAGCCCTCTGGATCGGCGACAGCTTCTGGGAGTAGTAGAAAAGTGCGAGGCCCGAAGAAGCCGTTGGAGGGTCGGTACATTCCGTCGGAATTCGACGAGGGTACAGGCCAAGTACTTGGGGAACATTCAAAGAAATTTGTTGCGCCTTTGTGGATACCTTGTAAGGGACAGGCTCCCGATCAGTGCTCGAGAATGGAGGCAACGGAAAGATGACCCTACTATTAGTTATGTCTCGGATCGTGACAAGGAATTGCTATGGCTAGATATCCTTCAACATTTCACGCTTGATACACAGGATGAAGCTTTGAAGGAGAACGTTCAAATCTGGGCTATGCAGAAGATAGCCAAACAATTTCAGGCTTGGAAGAACAAACTCCACAAGACTTTTGTTGCACATAACCGGACACCAGATTTCACCAACAAGGCCTACGTCAAGTTGAGGCCTTTTTGAGATGAGTTCGTACAGTTTAAGAACTCAGATGAGGGTCAGGCACGGATGATCCGTAATTAGGAAAATGCTAGACACAAGCAATACCACCATCACTTGGGTTCAGGTGGCTACCGGAGTGCTATTCCCAAGTGGGCGTAAGCTGAACAGAGATTGTTGACAAGGGGATGGAACCAGAATCACTGACCGGGCCGAGCGCCAAGTATTGGTTCTTCGGTCATGGGGGAACCCTAGACCTAGAGACCGAAAAGGTAGTGTACGGCGACAAGCTGCAGAGAGTGGGACAGAGAATGGCCTATGCCCGAGGTTAGTTGAAAGTGGCACCTGGCAGCCAAATAGAGAGAAGGATGAGCTGACATACGTCCCCGGAGACCGGCTGAACACGATGGGCGAACAAGAGGCTATGGGGAGATATCGTGGGGGAGCATGGCTTCCCTAAAGATAGACCCACTTATAGAAGCCGCCAAAGAAAGAAGGAAGAGGAGGCAGAGCGATTGCGTAGGTTGGAGGCAATGGTGATGGAGTCACGCGAAGCTGCTCGTGAAGCGATACAAATGAGAGAAAGCACTTGAAGAGAGAATGAACGAGGAAATCAAAAGGCAAGTGAAGGAAGCAAGTAAGTTCTATGCAAAGGCAAACTACATCGAGCCCGGAGTCAACATTAGCCCCCGGTCGGTTGAAAAGCGATTGCGCTTCCACGGAGGTGCCAACTATTCAAGACGACGTGGGGCTGCGCTTTCCGGTGGATGACGCCACCGAAGCTAAGACAACATGTGAGCTGCATATTCCACGGGGGGCTGCCACAGTCATGGTTGCTTTGTCGGTGTTGTAACTCATATCGACCCTACGAAGACACCAAGAATCCATGGGGCGATAGTTCCAAGCTGGATATGCTAGTGTCTCGGTGGATAGAGTTGTCAAAGGCTTCGAAAAATGTGCAGCTTGAGATAGAAGGAGGTGATGGAGAGAAGACTCTAGGACAAGCGAGAGAAGGCTTTCATTTGTTGGCGCAAGCGCTTCATCATTATTCTGGGGCATCACCTAGTACTCTACCACCACCTCCTCGTCATGAACCTAACCCTAGGTGCGGATGAAACTTGACGATACATTTATTCACTAACTTTATTTTGCATTCCCTTAGTTAGCGGTTTACTCATATACCTCTTTGGTTTCTGTGTGGTCACCAACATGTCATAGTGCCGCGGGTGATGACGAGGCAAAGGTAAGACACGGCTGCATCGCCTCGGGCTGCAACGCCGCCTCCTCGGGCTCCAACGCCACCACCTCGGGCTCCAACACCGCCACCTCGGGCTCCAACCCCGCAACCTCGGGCTCCAACGCCGCCTCCTCGGGCTCAAACGCCGCCTCCTCGGGCTCCAACACCGACACCGGCTACCCCTTCGCCTCCACGTCGGGCTCCAACCCCCCCACCGGCCGCCCCATCGCCTCCACACGTGGCTCCAGCGCCAAAACCGGTGGACCCACCATTGAAGAAGAGGCCGGCCACACGATCAAATGTGTCGGCCGCCCGCCCGCCCAAAAAAAAGAAAGCCTCTGAAAAGAAACAACCCGTCATTCCTAAGAAGCTGTCCTATGAGAAGACTGCTGCAGAAATAGATGCTTCGGTAAAGTCGATGTGGACGGTTTCTTCAAGAGACTTAAGGATGAAGAGAGAATCCAAGCGAAACCCCCCGAGAAGCCCTACCTCTTACTAAAGCCAGAACATCTACGGCAAAGGGTTGAGGCTCAACAAAAAAAAAGAGGCGTGCAGCTCGAAAAAGAATCATCATCTTTATCGACTATGATCGCACTCTAACCAAATCCCTAGAAGAAGAGAAGAAGAAAGAGAAAAGAGCACGCAAGGGTGTAGCATAGCTCGGGGAACAATCAAAGCAATCACTGCCCCCGCTAGTCGTTGGGAATGAATATGGTTCAAACATCGACGTGCTAGACCAGCAGATACCTCCGTGTTTGAACTATGAGGATCTTGAAAATTTTTTTTTGCGGACACCGGTCTTACCTTATCCCAAATGATAGCTGGGGCAGCAATTGAAAGTGCAAAAGAAATTGATCATTGGCGTAAGACATATGAATATGGCAAGAGTCTGTTCAACCCCGCGGCCCTCAAAGCAAACTTGGCACGCAGATGTACTTGCTAAACCGGTGGTACTGCTTGGCGTGTGGCGTAAGAGCAGATGACTATATCTGTGTCCGAATTAGAAACCATCATTACTTCCGTGGTGATGATATTATTTATGTTCAATTTAGTGAGCTACACCAGCTATGCCACATGGACGCCGACGGACAAAGCTCTAATCACCGCTTCTCGTCTGTAAGTGATTCTTTCTTTTAATAATGTTATCAGAACTTATCATGTATATGTATAACTAATTACGTAAACCGGCTATACATATGCGTAAACATGATGAGGGACCTCAGAGCTAGAAATGACAAGGAGATTGGATTTGTAGATCCTTATGTTGTATTCAAAGACCCGAAGACCCCGTATGTCTTATGGAGAATTCAAACGGAGAGAAATCTACGGAGGTACTTGATCAATCAAAAGGATAAAAGATATATACTCTTTCCCTATAACTTTAAGTAAGTATTGTTATCGTGTGTACATTCTATTAAACCAATTAATCAGATCAGTATGAAGATATATAATTATTTTGCCTACACACAAATGCAGCTATCATTGGATACTAATTGTGATTGATCTCTGGCAATGTCATTTGCAAATCTATGACTCGTTGAGAAAACCACTGGAAGATTACCAAGAAATGATAGATATTATCCAAGGGTAACTTCGATCTCTAAATATTAATTTCAGCTCTTTAACTCGGTAATAGATAATTAATAATGATCGTTTTATTGCTAGGGTTTGGGCTGGCTTCGTGCAGCAACACCGTCTAGATTTGAAAGCGCCACTTTCAAAGCCTATCCTACTTCAGTGGATTCTGCGCCAGCCACCGGGCAGAAATTTGTGTGGCTACTATGTCTGCGAATTTCTGACGGTCTATGAAAAAAGAACAAATCTTGAGTACGCAAAAGTATGTAACATGTATATATAATAAGTTCATTTTATTTATTTGTTGCTAGTTAATAAATCTTATTTATACCTCTAACTTTTTTCTTTAATGTCTACTGAAGGAGACGTGGTTGAGGCAGAAGGTGTTGGATGAAGTCCGCCTAAAAGGAATTCAGGAGACAATCACAGGGTTTCTTAACGACCAAGTCCTGAATCCCGCCGGCGAGTACTACTTCAACCCTGACGAGCCAATAAAACCAAACCAAGATGATCATTTGTACGACGCTTGAGTGGCGGAGAACAATTAAGTTGTAAATACTTTATCCGTGATGGATATGTGTAAATATTATATTATGGACCTATAGACATGTATAATATATAAATAGTGTTATATAGTATATTTATATGTAATGCTCTAAATTATATAAATTATAGGTGCGCGTCTACGTAAACAAGCAGCGAACAATACACATTCAAAAATAATAATAATATAATTGTAAACCAGAAATGGAAAACCAAAAGAAAAGAAAAGGAAAAAGAGAAAAACTCTTTAGTCCCGGTTGGTAACACCAACCGGGACTAAAAGGGGCGGCCAGGTGGCGCACCCTGGCACACCCTTTAGTCCCGGTTGGTGTTACCAACCGGGACTAAAGGTGGACCTTTAGTCCCGGTCAGGAACCGGGACTAAAGGTGGGACATTTAGTCCTCGAAACCTTAGTCCCGGCTCCGCAGCCGGGACTAAAAGCCCGTTTCTGTAGTAGTGTTAGATCAATATACAGGTTGTTTTAATTTAACTGTCCATTTCTTCTGGCCTCTTGTGATCCTCTCCCATGACGCCATAGGCGGAGCTATGTGGGGGGGCCACAACGGGCCATGCCGCCCCTTCCCCAACACCTCCACCCACCCACCCACAACCCCACCTTTTTTTTTTAAGTCTATGTGCTACAGCCCACAGCCCAATTATTGAGTCGACCTGATTTATTCACAAAAAAAAAATATTGTACCATGTTTTTCTCTAACTTATAAAGTCCCATGGGTCAAAGAATGGTACCGGCGTCATCAATCAAAAAGAGTAAAAGCTGCCAATACATTGCAGCAGGAGGTTTTCCCGCAGCGAGGCGCAAAGCTTCAGATGTTATTACAAGTCGGATACTGTGACATACCCCGTCGTCTGTTAAGCTCTGTTGGAATTCGTCAATCTCTAAAAGAACGCGTGGTGTGTATAATTCTTAGGCCTAGCATAGGCATTAGGTGTGCGTTGTGTGCGTGTGGTGGGGTGAGTGTGTGTTTTTGCGTATGATTAGATACTACAGTTGTATGATTAGATACTACAGCTGTACCTTAGAAGTCCAGGTTCAAAAAAAATAGGTCGGTCTCTAGACTTTTCAGCTGAGGTCGGTCTTATAAGTATAACTTTTTCTTCCAAATTCTTGAATATGTAAAATCTACAGGCTATGCATATGTATAATTGAGCAATAATTTGTTGTCTATTGAAATCTTTGCTATTTATCTTTGCTATTTAATTTGTTTTAAGCCCCAAATTGCATAGTACGTATGTCCTATATATCTTGTGAGCTGTGACCTAATTATAAGTACTAAAACTAATTTCTTCATGACCTATGTACATAAGTTTTAATTAGCAAATTGGCTCCCCTGCATATTGGTTCAGGCTGTGCAAATCACTTCACGGTAAAGATTTCTTTGCCGAGTGCCAAATCTCGAGCACTCGGCAAAGATTTTGCCGAGCGCCGTCACTACTACAAAAAGGACCTTTCGTCGATGCGGCAAATGAGCTTTAGTCCCAATAAATTTTGCGTTCGGGACTAAAAATGATTTAGTCCCGGTTGGTATTACCAACCCGGACTAAAGGGTCTCCATTAGTCCCGGTTCGTGTTACCAACACGGACTAAAGGTCTTTAACCTTTAGTCCCGGTTGGTAATATCAACCGGGACTAAAGGTAGACCCTTTAGTCCCGGTTTGGGACACGAATCTGGACTAAAGGGACCTTTAGTCCCGGTTTGTGTATCAAACCGGGACTAAAGGTGCTTCCAGAGCAAATCTAAAAGGAAACTGTATCTCCTGCATGTCACATGCGCGGTGGAGTTCAGATGGTCAGTGCGTGTAAGCTAGGACTAAAGTGGATGGTCTGAGTTCGAATCCTACCGCATCCATTTTTTGCAAATTAAACCACCTTTAGCCCCGGTTATAGGAACCGGGACTAAAAATCGGGACTTTTAGTCCCGATTTCCTAGTCCCGGTTCTGGTCCCGGTTCCCAGAACCGGGACTAAAGGGCCTTGAGCACCGGGGCTAAAAGCCCATCGTGTAGTAGTGCGTGTTGGCTCTCGGCAAAGATTTGACGTCGTTCGCCAACGGCCGATGCCGTCTTCTTTTTTTTCTTATTTTATTTTCTTTGCCGGGCAAAGAAATTTCATTTTTTTTTTAGAAAAACTCTTTGCCGAGTGCCGCGGCTCAGGCACTCGGCAAAGAAATATGTTTTTATTTAAAAAAACTCTTTGCCGAGTGCCATATCCCCGGCACTCGGCAAAGCCTGTTCTTTTTTTTTAAAAAAAAAGTTTCTTTGCCAAGTGCAAATGCTTGTATGTAAACTACAGATAGCTCTAGAACCTTAGCTGTTTCCATCCCCAGATAATCATTTTTCCATCCCCAGGTAAACCTTAGCAACTTGCATCCCTAGTTATCCCTAGTTAGTCATTTTTTTTACAAATAAAAGAAAACTAAGACACATTTTCAGAGCTGCCAATTAGCAAGCTTCAAATGCATAATGATCAAATAAGAAAAGTGCCATATCTATATATGCTCTCTGACATAATGCTCAAATAAGTAAGTTCAGGAAACTACCTTTGCATCCACAATATGACCCAATTGAGTGATTGTGTATAGATAGCTCGAATACAGCACACATGACATAGCCAGGCTTCAAGCTGCTTGGGCTTAGAGTAAGACCAAAAGCTATGGAATTTTGCTACAAAATTTTTTATGCATTGGCTTCACTCAGGGACCTAGTAAATGAATCAAAAGCAGATAGATAACTATTTTGCACCTCCCCCAACCCCCCTTACACACATACCATCGCCACCACCAGAAAACAAACTAAATGATATGTTTAGTGCTTCTTGAGGCATTTTTTTATGATGACAATGCATACCATTTGTACCCACAGCAGTCAAAATAGGCGGAGCTGGCTGTTAACTGTTATAGCTTCCCTCTTAACTAGAGCTGAGAAGCCATAAATCTTCCATTTGAAAGCTGGATCATGTGTCTTTCCCAGAAGGAAAGGAGCTGAAATTTGCATGTGAGAAATCAATTAAAACATTGTAGACAGATAAAAGGAAGTGAGAGAATATGTTCCGAGTATAATAAATTAGTTGTATGCTTGGCATATAAATGAATAAACTACAAAAAAATACAAAGGGAAATGGAAGAAGTAGGATATTTCTCCATATCGAGAAACTTCCAACTATCTGAATCAAAATAGTAAATACATTTATTTGTGATCTATGATTCTGAATTTACCATGATAAATGGTTACTTAACCAAACATACTTTTAATAAAAAAGAAAAAATATATGTTCATGCTTAGTCTCTATAAATTGTATCTTTAGCACTATCTTTAAAACAGTACAGAAGTGCAGAATTGCATTTCCCTTTTCACTTATTGCAAAATATGCGCAGTTCTCTAATGTGGTCAAGATTCCTTTTGTGCTATCTCTGTCTACACAAAGAATTATCTCAATTCCATCTATTTTTTCTTCACAGAAAATATGAATCTAAAATACAAATTGACCAAAAGGTGAAAGCAGTACAGCACCATGTCAAGTTGTATATTCTAGCACAATAATTCAAAAGGCAACATAACTACATGAGGTCAAGAGTTCTTACAGGCATCAGCAGTAAGGCAAGAGTTGCCCGAATCATCTCTACCAGTTCCTTTTGTCAAATTAATGATGGTCAAAATTAGCGCATATAACAAAGTTTGTAAGAATAATATTTGGGTCCCAAGATAGAAAAGTGAGAAGAAAAACAGCCTGAAGACCGATGGCTAATCTGTAATAATATAGTACATTGCCAAGAGATCTGTTGCCCAGTTGTACAGCACTCAGTTTATTACCAATATAAATGGAACCATATAAGATGGCCTAAGAAGATTTTTATTTCTTACACATTCATCCCAGGGCCACTACAGAATAGTGATGCAATGACACAAGGGTACATTTCAAGTACATGCCAAGTTGGCAATATTGATAAGGATAATTTGATCCAAATCAATATTATTCTTAGGATTAAGTCCACCTTTGGCCCCTCAACTATTGTGTTCGTCTAATTTTCACCCTCAACTGTCAAAACCGTTCACTTTTAGCACCTGGGAGCGGTTTTGACCCGGTTGAGCGGTTTTGCATGGCACTGTAGCGTTGCTGATGTCAGCGATGACGTCAGCACTCCTTTTAATTTGCGAAATTGATATCTTTTTATTCGAGCTCCAAATATAACAAATAATATATCAATTTTGATCGTCTCGACGAGCTCTTTGCAATGGTGTACTCCGTTTTGTTGTTTGAGATAATTTTATTTCATGAAAAAATAAATACTTATACAAAACAAGTGAGAATAATTAATATTAGGTGTATATATATATATGAGGTACGTCACCTGATCGTCATGCTTCCGTAATCCGGAAGTATACATATATATGAGGTACATATATGTATATTCTAGCTAATATACGGTAGTGCATCCGTACACATAATTAATATTAGGTGTATACTGGCCGGATACAAAACAAGTGAGAATAATTAATATTAGGGTATATATATATATATGTCTCTGGTCAGTTTGATAGTTAGGATAGTGCATCCAGTATATCCAGTATACAATTAATATACGGCCATACCTCATATATATGTATATGGTAGTACACATAATTAATATAATTAATATCCAATATACGGTAGTACACATAATTAATATCATTAATATACGACCGTATATCCAGTATACGGTAGTACACACACATATATATATAGATATACACCTAATATTAATTATGTGTACTGGATGCACTACCGTATATTAGCTAGAATATACATATACCGTATATTAGCTAGAAATATTTATTTTTTCATGAAATAAAATTATCTCAAACAACAAAACGGAGTACACCATTGCAAAGAGCTCGTCGAGACGATCAAAATTGATATATTATTTGCTATATTTGGAGCTCCAAATAAAAAGATATCAATTTCGCAAATTAAAAAAAGAGTCTTGACGTCAAAGAACGCTACAGTGCCATGCAAAACCGCTCAACCCCGGTCAAAACCGCTCTCAGGTGCCAAAAAGTGAACGGTTTTGACAGTTGAGGGTGAAAATTAGACGGTTTTGTAGTTGAGAGTGAAAATTAGACGAACCCAATAGTTGAGGGGCCAAAAGTGGACTTAATCCTTATTCTTAATTCTACTCAATCAAGGCTCAGAAAAACATGTCTAAATTTATAAACAGTATAATTTATACTTGAAATTAAAAACATGTTTCAGTCCCAAACTTAACCTATAAGGAGCAACAGGTTCCATCATTTTAAAAGGGGTAGTGATGGACAGGTGAGATTATCAAGTTGCTGAGTAAATCATCAAACAATGAAATTGCCTTTGTCCTAGCGAAGACTGAAAAGATGAAGAAAATAGTTCAAAACTAGTCTAGAGTAGTTACGAATTAGTAAGCATTTGCATGATGACATGTCCTATAGACTCATGGAACTTGAAGTGTATGGACATATATGAAGTGATCTATAATTTGAATCTAGCATTACTCAAAAAGAGGATATAAGAATACAGGAAAACTTAGGCCTAATATTGTGAAACACGCACCTGTCACTTAGCAATTAGCAAGCAAGTCTATCGAATGCTGCTAATTTGTAGTGACTTAAAATGTTAGCAGTTAGCTAGCCTGTACGAGTATTGTTCTCCTTTACCAGATATCTAAAGCCTAACAGTAACAGATTCACAGCTCGAGAAATTATATTCAATGCAGACCAGCTGTAAAATTCATAATTTGGCACTATACCTATACGGACAAGAACAATCCGCACATCCCACGAATCCAATGGATCCGATCCCTCCCCAGCACCCGTGAACCATTGACAGGGATCTGTAGGCGAGGACTCACCTGGGATTGTGAAAGGGACAGACCTTGTTGGCGTAGAGCGGGACGGGCTCATTCACCTAGTACCGGTGGTCGGAGCCGCCGGCCGCCTCGCCGCTGGCCGCCGTGAGGGCGAGGAGGGTGAGGAGCGCTGTGAACGCTCACCCTGGGCATGATTTACCTGGAACCGAGAACTGAACCGAATTTACCTGAAACTGAACCGATACCGAACCGAAACCGAAAAATTTGGTTCCCGTTCGGTTCCGAGTTCCCAGGAACCGAATTACCGAGATAAATACCGAAACCGAACCGAATTTACCGGTATTACCGAACTTACCGAATTTACCTGAAATGTGATAAGTTTGAGTGTTGTTATATTATTAATTGTACTATTATAGACTATTATATTATATATTTTTGGTACTCACACCTATAGTCTTGTGGACTTTTATATGTATATGTATTTTGCACTATTATTATCTATGAAATCATATCAAAATTAGTTTTTTGAACCTGCTATTACATCAGTTCGGTACTGTTCGGTAAATACCAAAACCGAACCGAATTTACCGATACCGAATTTCCTCGGTACCGAATTTTTTAGGAACCGATCGGTACTAGTTTCTGGGAACCAAATTTTACACGGGTACCGAGTATCGAACCGAGTACCGAACCGAATACCGAACGCCCAGGGTGAGCGAACGCGACTGGGTGAGGCCGCCATCGATCTCGTCGGTCGGTGCTGACGAGACTGGTGCTCCACGGTGTCGATCTGAAGGCTGTCAATCTAGGGGAGAGATCTGGCCAGAGGAGAAAGAGGGTGGCCGAATCGTCGTGAAGCCGGGACGTAGCAGGAGCAGGCAGGGGCCACGGCGTTGACACCCTCCACCGGATCTGGCCCCGTGTAACCACTGCACGCTGCCTCCGGCAAGGGGCGGCGAGCGGCTGGAGCCAGACGAGGAGTAGGGGCGCTGCGCCAGACCTCGATAGGTGGAGTGGTGAAGGGCTGGGGTGGGGGGGCCAGACGCGGTGCTTCCTCGGGTGGGGGCCGGACGCGGAACGGCGGCGCCGCTGCGGCTTCGCCGGCGGGGCGGGCGGGATGGGGATGGCGGCGGGGTGAGCTAGGCGGGGCGGGCGGGATTGAGGCGGCGGGGTGAGCTGAGTGGGGTGAGCTGAGTGGGGGACATTAACAAAGGAACTTTCTAATTAAACAACAAACATATGAGAAAATGTTGGTATAAATAACTAACTAGAGAATATGTGGGCCTACTCCATGCATGTAACAAGAATGGAAAACTTCATATCCTAAATGTATATCTAAATGGCAAAAAGGTCGGCCTATGATAATATACGAATATATACACAACACAACTTAAATTTGTAAAAGTACTTGACAAAATTTATATTTGTTACAAATCCTTTTACTGTTGACAAAATGGTTCAGTTCCTCCCTCTCCTCTCCATGCATGGCTAAATCCGTATATAGATCTAAAAAAAAAACCCATTCAAGTGAGTCTACGTCATATAAATCCTATGAGAAGCAAGAAATCATGAAAAAAAACTAGTGAATCATGATATGCTACCCCACGGAAGTAAGTTGGGCAAAAAAATCATCCTAAATTGATACTGAAATAGAGAATTAACCATCACGCCTCTCTCTAGATGTAACCCTTATTAAGAAAAATCTGTCAGCAAACTTCAAAGAAAACATTAATTATGGCATAATTTTACTTGTTAAAGCCAACTCCTTTAAAGATTGCAAGAGCAAAATTTCCCTATTCAATTTTTGCAATTTTTGCCCCCCCACTTATCCTAGTGAGCTCAATAGTAGAGGGGGCTCGGGGAATGAAGGCTTTACAGGGGGTGTTTTGAGAGGCGGTTCTCTAAGCAACACATTTACAGGAGCAGTCCACTTAAGCCAACTACCTCCTAAAAATACTTCTATTTTTTGGGGGCAGCTGGCTTAAGATAAGAGGACGGTTTGCTTAAAAGAATTACCTGTGGAAATAGATTTCCAGGGACAGTTTGTAAGCTACAGTGTTGCCCAACCTGGTTAGAGGCAGTTTGCTATTTAGAGTGCCTCTAGAAAAAAAAAGATGCGATCATAAAAATCATATCTAGCGTTAGAGTGCTTCTCATGACCACTAAAGAGGAGGCATGAAGAGTAAACTAACATGCATCACTACAGGAATCAGGCGCTTTGCCGGGTGCAAAAAGCACCCAGCAAAGGCCAAAAAACACCCGGCAAAGCCTTTGCCGGGTGCAGCACCGCAAAGAGCCTCCGGCAAAAACGACCCGGCAAAGGAGTCTTTGCCTGGTGTTTTTTGTCGGGCACCGGCAAAGGCTTTGCCGGGAGCGCGCCCGGCTCCCGGCAAAGAAAAGTCTCACCGCCACGGCACGGTTCCGTCAGCCGATTCTTTGCCGGGTGCCATGTCGAGGCACCCGGCAAAGATTTTAAATTTTTTTCCCCAGATTTTCTTTGCCGGCGGCCGTCCTGCCGAGCACTCGGCAAAGGTTTTCCAATTTTTTTTAAAAAAAATTTCTTTGCCGGGTGTCTCCGACATGGCACCCGGCAAAGAATTTATTTTTTTTTTCGGGAATTTCTTTGCCGGCGGCCAGCACCCGGCAAAGTTTTTTTTCCAATTTTTTTTAAAAAAATTAAAAATCAAAGGGATATGACAGGTTTAATTAGTTGGACCATCACTCAAACAAGCACAAGATAGTATAATTCAAATGATCACCTGCTAAAAATTCAGATTAGTATAAATCAGAAGAAAGAGCGAGCAGGTTATTTTAGAGGTTTGTTGCTTTCAAAAGTGGTCTTACATAAATCATTGTCCAACTTACCCCTAATGAACTAGGCTTCAAAACACTAGTACGCATAATCTAGTTTTTTTTTTAACTTTTTTTGCCTACAACCCCCACTCACCCCAACCCCACTTGAAATCTGCTACACCAATGCTAGGACTCCACAAAGTTATATCAGCTTCCTGTGTACTTGAATGAACCATCTATATATATAGTGTAGACCTCCACAGACTAATGTATCTTAGAGTCATACCTCAACAAATGAATCAAAAACAGAGGGGAAGAGAGCAACGCATCACCTCGTCCTCCTGTCCCTGATTTGAACTAGATAGATCAAACCTGAACATGCAGGAGCTAGAATCCCTCAATCAGCAACACAAAGACAGGTTCAAAAATCAATAATCTCAACACTCATCACTCATCAGGTGTTGTATGGACGAGTCCTGTATGGAAATAAGCACTACTGTAAGCTTATTTAAAATGCATAGATGAACATATGCACATGTATGGAAATAAGCTAACATTCAGACAAGCATATTGTACTCATCACTCATCAGACAATTAGTAAATGGCAGTATAGCCAGATAAATAAGCTACTGCATGCATGAGTTAATTCAAAACCACTTCGTCTAAAAATAGCACTAATCACTACCACAATCCTGAATTTGCCAAAAACCGCCAAGGAAAGGGAAGTGGTTACGCATAGCCTTTGAAATAATTAAACAAGTCAATATACTGTCCCAAAACATTCCATTTGCCAACAGTGACAGATCAAAGATAGAATAAGAAAAACAATAACTTTGACATTATGTTTTAATCAGCAAGTTCTATTGCAGAAAATATTTCTAAATTCCATTTTCTATACCAATTCTGTACAATCTGCTACAGACTCTGATCAGTGATCACAGTGCATGATTTAAGTTTGGTTTCAAGCCAACCAAAACAACAACAATGTTCTTCCTATACAATTTGTCAATGAGCAAGCCTAAAAATACTTTTTTTCTTGCATCTGCCAGATGCTAGCTATAGGTCTATACCAATGAAATGGAGCAAGATAAACAGCCATAGCACCAGTAAATAGACATAGGTTTGTACTATTTACCTTGCTGTACATTGAAGGTGTTATACTAGCAGCTAGTAGACAGCTGCTACCTGCAGTCCTACACACATAAAACATGTTATGAAACTGCAGTCACAGTACGTAATATTGTAAAAGGGAGACCAAAATCACAAAGATTGAATCATATTGATGCCTAATGTCAATTCCAAACAAAGATTGCTAAGTACTACACCAGACCATCTGAAACAATTCCAACGAAAAACAAATAATGCGCACGTACTGCCAATTAGTTGAATCATATTGATGCCTAATGTCTTGCACTACAGCTAGTTTAGCTTACAAATAATCATGCAATGAACAAACTTTAGAAGAAAAAACAAAGCGGATAATAATACGCTCATTCAGTTGCCTGTATCTGCATTCGGCTAGCTGCTAATAAACAGGTAGTGCATTCGGCTAGCTGCTAAGTAATTATTAGAATGAACAAATGAAAAGAGGAGAGAAAGGAGATCCTCAGCTTGTGGAGCCGATCGTTGCCGTGCCGCCTCCATTGCGGACGTGAGGGGAGGAGCCCCAGCACGAAGAGCACCATTGGGGGGCTGCGCCGCGCGGACGGACCTCCGTGCTGGTTCGCCGTGGCCGTGGAAGGTGGGAGAGGAGGCAGCCGCCGGGGTGCGCCTCCTCGTCTCTCGCACCTGCACCTCGGCCTGCAGCACCGTCGTCGTCGAGGGGCTAACCCGAGGGGGCCTCGCAGGTGCCGGCCATCGATGGGCCACGCGGGGCCGCCGGCGGGGCCTCGCAGGCGCCGCCACCGAGTGGCCGCGCAGATCCCGCGCAGGCGCTGCAGCGGAGAGGGAGGATGGGAGCCAGGCAAGGGGCCGCGGGCGGCAGGCCGCGATAGGACCCGGCGACGGGGTCTTCTTCGACGCGGACGCCTGGGAGCTTCGTGGGCACCCCCGGGGGGCGTGGAGGGAGGGCGCGGGCGTGAGGGCGGGCGGGGGTGGGCGGAGCGGGGAAGGCGGCGGCTGACCAGAGGGAGCGGACGCCGCGGCAAAGGATAGGGTTCGGCAATTGGGCTGGGCCGGCCGTTTTTACAGAAACGGGCCTTTCCCGGTGCTTCCCAAAAGGCACCCGACAAAGATTTTTTTTTATTTTTTAAAAAAATTAACCTTTGCCGAGTGTCTACCGTGATGGCCGCCCGGCAAATCAGCCCGGTGGCACCCGGCAAATTTTTTTTGGTTTTTTTGCTCTATTTTTTTCTGGGTCCTTCGCACGGTAATTAAAACTCGATTTCAAAATTTGGATCAATTTTGAGTTATTTTACTATATTTCCTTAATTATTTTTGTTTTATTGAATTTTTTCGAATATTCCAAATTTGAACTGCAGGCATAAGAAATAATGGAATTTGGTCATTCAAAAAATAGTATTCATAATCTTTACCGTATGTTGAGGCCGTATCCAGCAACTCTCATGAAATTATGAGCATCTTGTTGACATAAGATGATGATGTACTTGCGGGAAAAGTGTATTTAAATTGTATTAAATCCAAACAAAGTCCAAAAATCACGAAACTTGTCAAGATGTCTTTTTATCGCGTGTCGAGGCTCTAGTAAAAAATTAAGAAAGTTTTGAGCAAGTTGTGACGTCACATGCTTAAAACCTAGACATCTCCGGATGTGATGACTTATGATCACATGTGGAGAAGCACGGGTTTCAGGCATGTGACGTTACAACTTGCTCGAAACTTTCTTAATTTTTTTACTATGGCCTACACATGCGATAACAAGATATATCAACAAGTTTCGTGATTTTCGGACTTCGTTTGGATTTAATATAATTAAAATACACTTTTTATGCGATTAACTCGTCATGTTACGACAACATGATGCGCGAAATTTCATGCTAGGTCCTGGATACAGTCTCAACATACACTAAAGATCATAAATACTATTTTTGGAAAGACTGAATTCCATTATTTCATGTACCTGCAGTTCAAATTTTGAGTAGTAGGAAAAATTCAACCAAAGGAAAATAATTAAGGAAATATAGTTAAAAAAACTCAAAATTGTCTCAAATTTTGAGATATGGATTCAATCATTGTAGCAAGGCCCCCAAAAAAAATGGGGCCAAAAAAAAAAAACCAAATTAATTTGCCGGGTGCCAAAGGTGGCACCCGGCAAAGAGGCCTTTGCCGGGTGCCATCTCGGGGGGCACCCGGCAAAGAATTTTTTTAAAAAAAATAAAAAAACTTTGCCGGGTGCCTAACGGCGTGGCATCCGGCAAAGGCTAACGGCATGTTGTCGCCATCACGCTGGCCGACTTTACCGATGGCCGTGTTTTGCCGGGTGTCGACACCCGCAACGAAAAAAATTTTGCCGACGGCTGAAATTTGCCGGGTGCTTGGCCCCGGCAAAGGCTGATTTGCCGGAGGCCTTTCTTTGCCGGGTGCCTCCTTGTCAGGCACCCGGCAAAGATTGCCTTTGCCGGGTGCCCGATAAAAAGCACCCGGCAAAGCATTTTACTCCCGGCAAATTAGCAGTTTCCCGTAGTGCATTAAAACTTTGAGACAGGATCCACGTTAGGAATAAAGCACGGGATAGACATCCATGATTGCTAACACGTGAGGAACTAGAATATATTATCACGGCAATGCAAAGCGAGTACAATTCATGTAAAACTATGCATACTAGGAGGGACGGGGCCTGATATATTGACTATATCAGGAAAGGATATACATTTGCTTTTTGACTCATTCCTTGCCAACTACAAAACCAAATCAACAAGTTCAGGATCCTCCTTCCTGCAAGAGAGCACAACTGTTCATTTCTGACGCAACAAACTCTGTTTAGAGAAAAATTTGCAAACTAATGGTCAAATTACTAAAGAATGGAAATAGAGGTTAGTGCAAAGGCACATCTCAGCCAATCTACTCGTATGTTGGATACATATACCAAAATGGAGCACCTACTGCAGCAATTACTTTACAAAACTAATAAAAAATTTACACCAAGATATTGCAATTTTTTAAGAAAAAATGACTTCAATTAATATTTACCCAAAAATTAATGTGTTGTCTGATGTAGGAGGGGAGGAAAGAAGGGCAGCAAATCTTGGGCGTGGTGGATGCTACAATACTCACATTGAATGGTCATGCTTTGCTGTTATTCCGTCAGAGGCACAATGAGGCAGTTATGCATGAGTACATAAGCAGTCGATCTTTTTTTTTTTTAAAAAAAATGGTAAGCAATCATTCTGATTCATTGTTCAAGGGAATCCAACAAAGGATATGCCAATTACTGAGATTGCATGGACCCTTGTGCTTATGTATGTAATAAGGAACAACTATATGTATTAGCCGATGCAGAAGCTGGGATATTAATATATTCTCTTTTCTAAAAAAAAAAAGATATGCTAATTTAGCTCCCAAGCAACTGTAGCTTGACTGGCGATATTGTAATGCGCTAAAAATTGAACCAAATAGGAAATACTCAGTTCAGACCTGTTGTGCAACAACAGCATCCCGGGGATCATCAGGTGCAGGAGAAGAAAGCAGAGCTTGAAGGGGAAGGAGCGCCGTCTTCAAGGTAAAAGCTGGGCTCCACCAGCATGTACAAGCAAATTCCTCCATTTTGGTTGCTTATTGGGGGAGAAGTCAGAGCTGCACTAAAGAAACGGATGTACTTGCTCATGATCGGAGGAAACATAACAACTCACATATGTTGGTACATTATGTAACCAGGATGATAAATCATCGATCGATACAAATAACATAACAGGGAGTAAACTTGCATACCATACTTTGGTGACGAAGTGCATCTTCAGAGGAAAAAAGGGATATCATCCTGCCAACCAAAGACAATATGTGTAACATTATATGTATGGTTGAAATTTAAGGGCAAGGTGTTCGGTGCTTTATTTGCAGCTACACCAGGTAACCAGCAAGTTATTATATGTACAGAGTACCCTTTTTTATGGTCTGATTCACTGGTCCTAGAATGGCATCAATGTCTCAAATACTTTCAGAAGAAAGGAAGCATAATTGCCTAAATATATGAATGCAACTCTGCTAGTTACTTTATACCAGCAGGAAAATAATTACTGTATTTGCACAAGATAGTTCCAAGAAATCAAAACAGGGCAAGCAAAAGAATATAGAAAACACCTCATCAGAAGACCTTACCGAGGTGGGGGAAGGCATCAAATCCGGACTCCCTCGTACGCACCCTAATCTGCCTTACTTTTCTTGGTTTCCGCATAACATCCAGTAAAAATCAGACATCGGGATATGCGTGCCAATGCAGCGGCTGTGCGGCACAGGCGGGATGAAGACCGGCATCGGTGGAGGCAACTAGGCGGGGGGACCGGCATCGGGTAGGCAGCCATGCGGGGCAGCGTCTCGTCCGCACGGCCTAGCCGGGACGCACGGATAGGTGTAGGAGTGGACTGTTAGGTATATAAAATTTCTCATAAGTTTTAAAAAAATTCTCATAGAACTCAACCATTTTTGAAACCACATAGAGCAACAACCCTTAACATGCTGCAGTGATACTAACGCTGGTTCATGAATTTAGATGTCTTAAGTCAAACTTTTTACTCTTTGATTGAATTTCTAGAAAAAAATGTCAAGATTTATGACATCAAATTAGTATCATTAGATATATCATAGTACATATTTTTTATAATGTGCTCATTTTATGTGATAGATGTTGTTACTCTTTTTCTATAAATTAGTAAAACTTAATATAGTTTGACTTACATGGATTCTAAGAATTGATTTATTTGGGAATAGAGAAACTATGAAACAAGCAGGATGTTGTACAACAGGTTCTTCAATGCAATCATTCATTACACCAAGACTGTCATGAAGCCTGGGCAACCCAATCGCCATGTTGGCATTGAAACTTTTTTTTTTTTTGGGTGTGTTGTGAATATAGTAAGTTTTGTAGCCGTATCCAGTATCCATTACAAGCTTCTTACTCTTATATAACACATTAGGTTTAGACGTTCAATAGCAGCATACACTTTTGAATATGGTTTCCATTTTTATTGTAGAGATCTAAACATGCCCTGTTCGATCAACACCTATTATTGCACAATGGTGTTTGCTCAAAACGGGCGTAGCAACGCGCCTACCAACCTAGTCCTCTATAACACGTGAGGACTCAGAATATTACCATGACACGCAAAGAGCAGTGAATGCAAAGACTTCTCCACTTTAATCTGTTGTATAGATCTTTTTTTCTTTTAAAAAATTCAGCACGGGAACTGCTATATCGTTTAAGGAGAACGCATGCGGTTTTACACAAGAAACTCAAAGAGACGCACATTAAGGGTTTAAACCATATATCTCAAGGATTTCGCTTAGCTTTCTTCTTTTTTGGTCTTTGAGTTTCTGGACGGGCAATGCTAGCTAATTAGAATTGGAGGACTTGTGATTAATATTCTTCTTTCGACTGTCGAATTGAAGGAATTGAAGGCACTGCGGGAATATTTGGATAGTGGCCCAAAATTTTACCTGGCCAAGCAACGCCTATTTGAGTGCACTTGTGGCGCGCGGTTGGACGATTAATTAATACTGTGACCATCACGAAAGGAGGGAAGCACGAAGGCGGGGAAGTTCAGAGACAGGAGTAACTCACAACAAAGCTGTTATGTATCGTCTCTAATACGTGACCACTTTGGAATCTTGCCACCGACATCAAAGGGCCGGGCAGCAAGAAGCAACGTATATAGAAACAAAGTTGTAGCAGCTACTAGAGAGTGTGACTGCTTTTCTCTTTTCTTCTTTTCCTTTTTTTGTTTTGTTTTTGACAAAGAGAAATCAAAACAGGGCAAGCAAAAGAATATAGAAAACAGCTCATCAGAAGACCTTACCGAGGAGGGGGAAGGCACCAAATCTGGACTCCCTCCTCCACACCCTAATCTGCCTTCCTTTGCTTGGTTTCTGCATAACATCCAGTAAAAATCAGACGTCGGGGTATGCGTGCCAATGCAGCGGCTGTGCGGCACAGGCGGGATGAAGACCGGCGTCGGTGGAGGCAGCTAGGTGGGGGACCGGCGTCGGGGTAGGCAGCCACGCGGGGCAGTGTCGTGTCCACATAGCCTAGCCGGGACGCACGGAACGTCGATGAGGGGGACTGATGGCCTAGCCGGAACGCACGGAACGACGACGAGCGTCGCGGCCGTCGTCGAACGGAGACCGGGAAGGCCCTCGGACGCTCACGGCCGGCTCGGTCTGGGTCTGGCTGATCCGGGTGGCGGCGGCCGACGGGATCAACGGGTGGGGTTCGCACGGAAAAGCTGCGAGGCCCACAACGGTCATGACCGACTCGGTCTGGGTCTGGCGGATTCGGGAGGCGGCGGTCGGTGTGATCAATGGGTGGGGTTCGCGTGTGTTTCTTTTTTTTTTTGGTTTCTTTTTTCGGTGATTCGGTGAATGCAGGATTCGATCCTTGTTGGCCGAGCGTCGAAGCTGCGGTGTTGCGGGTTGAAGCCGCATGTTTGAAGCTGCGTTTGAGACTAAAACGATCGTGGCCACAGGATTGGGTTTGAAGCCTGTGAGGTGATGTTTGTAGCCTTTGATTTTAATGGAGATTGATTTGTTGGGTGATTTTTTTGGTACATAATGGTTGGACTCTCTCTCAGTATAGAATGTTTTTCTGGGTGTATCTAGTATAGTTTAGATTGGTCCATTATAGTAGAGAATAATGATTGGACTCTCTCAACAGATGACATTTTTCTAGGTGTATCTAGTATAGTTTGGATTGCTTCATTATAGTAGAGACGTATTTACAGGAACCAATCCCTTCACTCCTCCAAAGCATACACATGTCACATCAGCGGTACCGATAGGTGTAGGAGTGGACTGTTAGGTAGCATATAAAATTTCTCATATGTTTAGAAAAAATTCTCATAGAACCCAACCATTTTTGAAACCACATACAGCAATAATCCTTAACATGCTGCAGTGATACTAACGCAGGTGAAAAGTGCCGTACCAGAAGGCGGCTACTTGCTGCCTCTCCAAAGTCAATGTCCACTACACGAATTGCCACAATTACATACTTCACCAAAGTCTTTGTAGCCTTTTGCGTGTTAGTTGTGGCCAGTGTCGTTGTGAGTTGCATGGCCGAGTGAGTAGTGTTGGTTAGTCGGCTGTTTGGACAGGGCGTTGGTCCTTGTGTTGCGTCTTGACATGTAGGTAGTGGTTTAGTGGTGGTTTGTGATCAGTCGATGTGTTGGAGTTGTTCCGGTGAGGTTTTTACCCCTAGTGTTAAGTCAAACCTTTACACTTTGACTGAATTTCTAGAAAAAAATTATCAAGATTTATGACATCAAATTAGTATCATTAGATATATCATAATATATATTTTGATAATGTGTTCATTCTGTGTGATAGATGTCGTTTACTCTTTCCTATAAATTAGTCAAACTTAATATAGTTTGACTTACACGGATTCTAGGAATTGATTTATTTGGGAATAGAAGGAGTATAAAACAAGCAAGATGTTGATGTTGTACCACGGGTTCTTCAATGCAATCATTCATTACACCAAGATCTGTTATGAAGCCTGGGCAACCCAATCGCCATGTTGGCATAACTTTTTGTGTGTGTGTGTGTGTTGTGAATATAGTAAGTTTTGTAGCAGTATTCAGTATCCACTACAAGCTTCTTACTCTAACACATTAGGTTTAGACGTTCAATAGCAGCATACACCTTTGAATATGTTTTCCATTTTTATTGTAGAGATGTAAACATGCCCTGTTCGATCAAAACCTATTATAATGCACAATGGTGTTTGCTCAAAACGGGCGTAGCGACGCGCCTACCAACCTAGTCCTCTTGTAATTAATCTTTGTTTAATACGTTAAATTAGTGTCGGTACATTCGATGTGACAGGGGGTTTCCACTGCATCTAATGTACCGGCACTAATTTGAATTATTAAACAAAGACTAATTACAAAACTGATTTGTCAGCTGAAGGCTATTTCGCGAGACGAAGCTATTAAGCCTAAATAGTCCATGATTTGACAATGTTGTGCTATAGTAAACATATACTAATGATGGATTAATTATGCTTAATTAATTCGTCTCGTGGAGTACTGACATAATCTATAATTAGTTTTTTTATTGGTATCCGAACACCCCTTCCGACATCTCTCCGACATTCCGATTTGACACGGACTACTTTTTAGTCCCTTCATCTAAATACCCGCTTGCAAAGACATTTTTAATCTTGTATAGATCTTTCAGCACGGGAACTGCTATATCGTTTAAGGAGAACCCATGCGGTCTTACACAAGAAACTCAAAGAATCACACATTAAGGATTTAAATCATATATCTCAAGGATTTCGCTTATAGCTTTCTTCTTTTTTTGTCTCGAGTTTCTGAACAGGCAACGCTAGCTACTAGAATTGGAGGACTTGTGACTAATATTCTTTTTCGACTGTCGAATTGAAGGTATTGAAGGCACTGCAGGAATGTTTAGATAGTGGCCCAAAATTTTACCTGGCCAAGCAAAGCCTATTTGAGTGCACTTGTGGGCTTGTGGCGCGCGGTTGGACAATTAATCAATATACTGTGACCATCACGAAAGTAGGGAAGCACAAAAGCGGGGAAGTTCAGAGACAGGAGTAACTCTCAACAAAGCCGTTATTTATGTTCGTCTCTAATACGTGAGCACTTTGGAATCTTGCCACCGACATCAAAGGGCCGAGCAGCAAGAAGTAACGTATAGAAACAAAGTTGTAGCAGCTACCAGAGAGTGTGACGGCTTTTCTCTTTTCTTCTTTTCCTTTTTCTTTTGTTTTTGATAAAGTGTGTGATACCAATAACAGAAATAAAGTAGGGATACTTAGAGTACATGTTTGTTCCACTGTTCAATGGAAGGCACTCGTCATTGTAAGGCAACACCCAACACGCATGACATAGACATATCAAGCGCCAATTAAGCTGCTACTTGGTTAGATCCGAGAGACATGATTGACATCTTGAGAGCTGTGCAATGGTGGGACGAGTGGCAGCTGCGCATCCTCGTCCTCGGCAGCCTCGGCGTGCAGTGGTTCCTCCTGCTGGCAGCCCCCATGCGCAACTACACCATCCCTCGCTTGTTCAGATTCTCCATCTGGGTGGCGTACGTGGGCGCCGATGCTCTGGCGATCTACGCGCTCGCCACCCTCTTCAATCGCCACGCCAAGGCGAGCAGCATCAGCGGCAGCGGCTGTGACTACGGGACCAAAGGGAGCTCCCTGGAGGTCCTGTGGGCTCCTCTCCTCCTCGTCTACCTTGGCGGGCGGGAGGAGATCACCGCCTACACCATCGAAGACAACGAGCTGTGGACACGGCAAACCGTGACCCTGGTGTCCCAGGTCACGGTTGCCGTGTACTCCTTCTGCAAGTCGTGGCCCGAATCCAGCGACAGGAAGCTGCTGCTGTCGGCGATCCTGCTGTTCATCATCGGGATCATCAGCTTCATCGAGAAGCCGTGGGCTCTGCGGAGGGCCAGCATCAAGCGGCTGGTGGCAATGTCGTCCGTGCTGAGAGGGAAGAGGGAAAGTCCCGGCGGATGGGACTGGTGCTTCACCGAGCTCGGTGACAGGTACAAATGCTGGAAAGAATTGCGGGAAGACGATGTGCCAATCCTGTCGCAAGAAGACAAAGTCCAGATGATCCTCTCCGACCTGTCGCTGTACACTGCTGAGGTCACTCTCAAGGAACAACAAAGGGAAGGGCAGCCAATTCTGGAAGCGCTGAAAGTAGCGGACAACACGATGATGAAACGCTTGCTACGGCAAGCATTTGGGCTCATCTACACGAGAGCAAATGTGATCTTCACTCCTGCGTACCTGGCCTGCCATGTGATGCTGGTCCCGTCCCTGTATGTCGCCGCCATCATGCTCTTCGCGGCGAGCCACAGCAAGCACGGTTACGGCGCCACCGACGTGAAGACGACGTACATCCTCCTGTGCTTCACCGCGGTGCTGGATGTCTTTGGGCTGCTCATCAGTGAGCTCATGTACAGGCTCATGTCCATAACAAAACTTCCAACATTGTGCGAGAACCTTCCAGGGTGTAACCTCGTTGACTGGGCTCTCCGGACAATGAAACGACCAGTGACCGGGTCACTGCTCGGTTACGCCCGGCGCTTTGGTTACGAGGAAGGCAAAGATCAAAGTCTGTACCGCACTGTCTCGGAATTCATCACAACGGAACTGGTGCGTGTTGCCGAGGAAGTAGCAAATGCCGACTTCTCCAGTTACAGAAGCTTCACCAGTACGTACTGGAGTGATGAGAAGAAGAAGAAGCTGCTAAAGACGTCCTACTACTCGACTCCTTCTTCGACTGACGACGATCAGACGAAGATGGGCAACATCGTGATATGGCGAAGCCTTCGTAAGATGCCATTCGACGCAAGCGTCCTCATCTGGCACATCGCCACCGACCTCTGCTTCCGCAGCAGGCCTCCGAAGCACTTCAGGTGCAGGCATCAGCGTCCCGAAGTGGCTCGTGAAGTGTGCACAAATGCAATATCCAATTACATGGCCTATCTACTTAATTTTCGACCTGACATGCTGATGACCGGCAGCAGGAAGCATCTGTTCACTGAAGCCACGAAATACATGGAGCGTATCCTCACCAAAGACATGACGAAAGACCAGAAGCAGCAGCCGCTCTGTGACGAAATCCTTCTAGACAGGATCAAGCAACATGAAGGCAGCAGGCTCAAAGAAGAAGAGACGATATCCACTGTCATCGCCGACGCTTGGAAGATCACAGAGGAGCTGCTGGGGATCGAGGACGACGATGACCGCTGGAATTTGATGTACCGCGTGTGGGTGGGCATGCTCTGCTACTCTGCCAGCATGTGCAGGGGCTACCTGCACGCCAAGAGATTGGGAGGAGGCGGGGAGTTTCTCTCCTATGTCTGGCTCATCATCTCACTCAAAGGGGCCAAGACCTTGGCAGACACCCTTCAGATGCCAGACAAAGAACCAGAGGACGACTTCTGGGGTGAAGACGGGGAAATGACCCTGCCCGCGCTGTCTCCGGAAGCCATCAAACCCAAAGCCAAAAAAAGGATTTAGTCGGTCAAGTTGAGTTTATTTGTTGTTTGTTTCCTTGTCGATTGCCATTACGATGCTCTGGTCTGGTGTGCTATCTTCGTTTAATTAATTTTATTTATTTATTGCCGCAGCAGCCAGCATGCATGCATCAATGTCGTCCATGCCGCTTGCCTGCCTGAGCATATGCGATCGTGCGTGCTGCTGCTTGCTTGCGTTGCGTTGCCGTGTGCATGTAGGCTGTATTTTTTTTTTTTTTTTTTTTTTGGAGACTGATGCATGTAAGCTGTTTGAGGTCGTTAGTTGTGTGCGCGTTCATTTGCGGTCTAATAATTATAATAATAATAAGGTTTTTTTTTTTTTCAAAATCGAACGGGCGAGCTTCCCCACCTATAGGTTTATAAATATATTAAAACATGATCTTCAGTCAAAGCGCTGAGTTTGTGAAGGAGTTACAAGATAAAAAGGTGAAAGCGCCAGAGTCTAAGGTTTGTTACATCACGATCGACTTTGAGTCATTTTTGCCAAATAATGAGATCATCACACACTCCAGAATTAACACTTCAGCTTGATGAGGGTTTATCCCTGAAAAGAAGTTCTGCATTCCTAGCATCCCAGATGCGCCACAGCAAAGTGGGGCACGAACGGCCATAATGTAGCACCTAAATGAGGGAGGGCGCACCTGGTCCAGACTTCGTCATCAGTCAACACAGCGATGTTGCTTAACTAATTCTTTTTTCCATAGCTTGGCACTAGAAGCGTAGCCAAAGAAGACATGCCAACGGTCCCCGATGTGATTGGAGCACCGACGGCAAACGTTGTCATCCAAAACATGCTTAGCAAAGAGGTTGCTCGAGCGCTTCTATCTTTCACCGCAGCGCAAGACGGTCATGCTCGAGCTTGTTCTCGAGCTCCCGGATTTGCTCGACGGTGTGATGCAGTGGTCCCACAGGAGTGGCCATCGGGTTGCCGGCCTTTGGGGGGCCCATGCATGCCGGAGTTTGCCGCTCTTGGCCCTCAGGTCGAGACGTACTAGGGTCCGGAGGCGTGGTACCCACCGGCACCGGCCTAACAGCATGCCTGGGGTTGCAGTCTTGGTCGACGTCGTCGTCCTCGTTGCCGCCGTCGCCGACATCCTCGATCCCCACGTGAAAGCATTCATGAGTTGGGTCGTACATGTCGTTGCCTTCGTCGGAATCGGGGCGCCCGAAGTAAAACTCGGACGCGCTTGGGAACCATCGAGGCTCATTGGAGTCGGAGGCTCCCAGGAAACGTCACAGCGCACTGGAGTCATGGGACCTGGAGTGGCCTTCGTTCGCCTGTCCCTCTCCTGACTCCTCGAAGTCAGGTAGGACGAGGCTGGCGTTGATGTAACCAGGTCACGAGTGTAGCGCAGTTGATGTCCCGGGAGCTCGTCATATGCCTCCAAGTTGGTGGAGACCGACGAAGCATACGTAGCGGCGGTGTTAATGAGGCCGAACGGCAATGGTGATGTTGCCGAACGCGAGGCACCAGGGCGACCTCCATCGCCCAGGTGCAACGCGGTCAGGTCCTCCTCGAGACCCCCCCAATGTCGCGACGTGCCCGCCGAGTACGCCAACTGTCGGTGGGAAGAGAAACGAAAACACGCAGAGCTCCCCTACCTGGTGCGCCAACTGTCGGTGTTAGAACAGGCGGTCCTAACACCAGCGAGTAAATTTATGCTGCGTGCCCCCAACTCCGGAAGGTGTGCAAGAAGAACACAAGAGGTTTATACTGGTTCGGGCAAAAGAAGGCCCTACGTCCAGTGGAAGGAGGAAGTCTTGTATTATCTTGCACCGAAGTGCTTGTAGGTAGGGGTGTACAAGCTGGTTGAGAGAGGGAGCTGGTCCCCAGTCTCGTGGTAGGTTGAGGCAAGAGACAGTACTGGATGAGTGGATGTGCTCGAACTTGCCCTAGGAGGGCTTGGGTCCTCCCCTTTTATAGTCATAAGGGGAGGATTGGGTTTACAGAGGATGTCCATGCACGTGATGAGGTGGGGACGCCTTCCCTCCTCGGATTGAGGCCTCGGAGCCCGCCATCCTCCTTGCGCCGAGGCTCTGGAATGGACGTCGGCATTGTAGGGCATGGCTTGGTGCTGTTGGTCGTGGGCGCAGCTTCGAGGAGTCGCTTCCTCAGCCCTGGCAACGGAGGGGACTGCTGTCCCTGTGGGTGTTGGCCAGGAGGTCATGGGTGACGTGTCTGAGCCCTGTAGCTTGCTGTAGCTTTGACCTATCTTGAATCCGAGGCTCCAAGGGCCTCAGCTCTTGATGCCGTACGTGGAGTGGTTGTTGAGGCGGTTGCTGCCCAATCCGGGCTCTGAAAACCCAGGACAACTATCGCTGGACCGGGGCTCCGTATGACCCGGCCCCTGTATGAGGGATGATGTTGGGTGATGGCCTCTTGCGTGGTAGTCGGCGTCCTGGAGCTCTGGGATTGGCCCTGGTACAGAAGTTAGGCAAGACAGTGCTCCACAGTGGTGGGTATGGCCACCACTGTGGAGGATGACGAAACCCTGAGCGCGGGTGCAAGTGGTGATGTGACAGCTCCCATGCCCTGCCAGAAGATGGCCTTGTTCTGGTGAGAACTGCAGAGGGATGGGGGGCAGGTATACGTCAAGTCTAAGAGTCCCGGTTTGACCAGGGAACGCGGCGCGCCCTGTCCAAGGCCCAGGCGCAGGGGCTCGGGCGAGGCGGAAAGTGGGTGCTTGTCCGAGGCCTCAGCGGGGAGGGCTCGGACGAGGTGGAAAGTGAGAGCTCGTCCGAGGCCTCAGTGGGGTGGGCTCGGACGAAGCGGGAGGTGGGAGCTCGTCTGAGGCCTCGGCGGGGAGGGCTCGGACGAGGCGGAGTACAGTGTGTCGGGCCTCAGTGGGCCGTGCATTTTGGTTCTTTGCTGCCGTATGGTCTGGTTTTGCGTTTTTGGGCCTAGTTATGTCCCTAGTTTAGGGAACCCTGATTTTGGTATCCGACATTACTACTACTACTCATACTACTTTGACATGCTATATGGTGGGACTGTTTTTATGACTGCCTTATATATGTTCCCAGTTTGCATTGCTTGTTTTCCTGAGTTTGCATTGCTTTTTCTGGTTTTGGATTGGCAAGTATGAGATATGAATGAGAATAGGCCAGTGATGATAACAAATACTGAAGAGGTGGCACTGTTTTGCTGTTACTGTTACTGTTACTGTTACTATTTTTGATAGCATGAGACACATCCATACCCATCCAACCTGGTGGGCAGAACACAGCTAATTTTGCTGGCTGGGTATGGCTGTGCCTCATGCAGTTGTATTTATTGTCCAGGCAAACAAACACACCCTTGTTGAATTTTATTGAACTTATTGGATTTTCCTTTGGATAGTGCCACCAATGATTCATACAAATTCTGAGAAACATTTTCAATCTGAGGCCAAACATTTTGCCTATGATGTCACTGTTTTTGATTACATGGAGATGCAAGTTGTCGTTAGGCTTTTGGATGTGTGCTCTTCGAGGTTGATCCATAACGGAGTTGGGTTTACCACGAAAAGCACACGTAGGAAGCCTAACAGACTTATGCCTCCATGACATGACTGAGGCTGTACACTGCATTGCTTTCATTTGCCTGAGATGGTTTGCAACTTCCATTACTAAACTGAGGTGGGTGGTCGCTGTATTTGTATTTCTTGGCCTATGATGCTAACTAAACCAATCTGAGGTGGCTCCGTATATGCTGCATTACTGTCTTGTTTCCTTCTTTCATGTTAGTCATCGAACCATGGGATACATCCATACCGAGCAACTATTTTAGGCATGCCTACCTGATGGCTGGGTTGGATGTCTCCCATGGTTTCATGGCTATCATGGCCTTGTATACTTTGTTGCCCATCTTCCTTGCCACCAGTGATGATTGGTAATAGACTGAATACATCTTTGTCGCTAATGCTGAGGCCCTAACAGAGTTATACTGATTGTTTCTACTGTTGGGTGGGTGGCTGGTTACTACTTATACTACTGTCCATCTCTACTACTACTTACTACTTCTATACTTACTATTTCTCTACTACAATGCACCACCACTACTACTACTAGTACTATTATTAGTACTACTACTAGTACTACTACTACTAGTACTACTACTAGTACTACCACTACGTACACTACTACTAATACTACCACTTCTAATACTACTACTAGGACTACTACACATACTAGTACTTAATTTTTGGCATCTCTTAGAACAAAGCACAAAATGTCGCGAACATCAAAGAGTGTACCCCGATGCCACGTGAATGATGAGCACCCATCCCATGGAGAGCAAGTAGATGACCAATTTAGTCAGGAGCAGTTCGATGAAGCGTTAGAGAAGGATCTACAAGTGATGCTTACTCAGGGGGATCTTGACGATGATGACGATCTAGTGGGGGGATCCAGGGAAGAGAAGGCGGAGAGGATGCCCAAGGCGAAGAAGGGGATGATGATGATGATGATGTGGATGAGGATGACAACGATGATGGCACATCAGGGGGATATGAAAGTCCTGAGGATCCTTTCCCACAAGAACACAGACAGAGGCCAACGGAGAACGAGTTGGACAAGGATTTTGATCCGGATGAGGAGGTATGGATAAAGCCATAGTACCTTGTCCATTTGGCTAATGCTATGGCTATGTGTTACCTCAGCTAACACTTTTGACCTATCATATACATAGGTCGTCCCTACTAGACCTTCGAAAAGACGACGTCGGACTCTGGCTCGTCTTGCCGGACAACACATAGAAGGACAAAGGAGATCAGAGAAAGGAGCTATAGAGACTCACAATGAGGCCTCCACTCCATAACCTCTAGACACAACCACAACCTCGACTGCTCAGCCAAAGAGGAAACGAGGGGATAGAAAGGTAAACAAATATAACGAGAAGGCATGCCATGTGATAACAAAGGTCAGGGAACAAAGGGAGATCATTAAGCCGTATAAATGCAGTGCGTGATTCTGTAATCACATCGGGTTCCTAGTTAGAGATAACTTGAACCCAGCTATTACCAACTGGAAAGATGTACCTCTAAAACAAAAGGAAGACCTATGGGATAAAAAGCTGAAGCTCAACTTTAGGTTTCCGCAAGGAACGCAAGACCTAGCAAAAGAACATGCTTTTAAGATAATAGGGCAGGCATTCCAACGTTGGCGGTCAGAACTAAACAAGAAATATATCAAACATGGGTTAACTCCCTTCCATGAGTATGGACACATAACTCCTAGTCAATGGCAGACGCTCGTGAAGGAAAAGACTTCACCGGAAGCATTGGCCCTCAGTGCCCGTAATAGTGAGCTAGCGAAGAAGAACCAACACCACCCTCATCTAGGGCCCGGTGGCTACACTGGCAAGCAAGAGCTATTTAGGAAGATGGATGAAGAGGCCGAAGCTTCCAGGAACACGCAATTGCTGAAGTTGAAGCCACGCATCCGTCAATGGATATATGTGAGGAGTGTGGAGTCATCCGGTAGTAATCTCAAGTTTGCTAAGCCGGAAGCAGTATCAAGGATACAGAAAATTGCTGAAGACAAGGAGAAGGGCACATTCACTCCTTGCAGAGAGAGAGAGACGAGCTTACTATTGCCTTGGGAAACCCCGAGCACATAGGACGCACCTGAGGGATAGGGAAAATGACATCCTGGAAGCATGGATTTAAAGAGGATAGGCACATGTGGAAGAAACATGGTAGAGACCGAAAGTCTGATCTTGCGCTTCAAGTGAAGGCTCTAGTTGAAAAGGTGTTGGAGGAGACAGGACTGTCTACGGAGCCACGAACAATAATGGGGCCACTGAGAGAACTAGCTATAGTTGGCAGCCCTCCGGATGTTCCTAGCAGTCAAGGTTCCGCTGCAACCACAACCGCTGTCGATCGCATACGGGAGCCAACCAGTTGCACCTTGGAGGTGCCGATGGGCAGACAAAACATAGTGGTTGAGGTGGCAACGGGCGTGGCACATCCTCCGGGCGGCGAGTGGCACGGCAATATTATCCTGCAGGACTACACTCGGGTCGAGGTGCATACCGTGAAGTCCGAGTTCATGACTTGGAAGATAGAGCACCCTACTCCTGAAGGGCTGGTGTTCCTCAGAGACGTCATGAACCAGTTCATCCTCTAGTACAAACAGGACTTTGTATTGACCACGTGTTCGCCAACTCCGACTATAAATCTGGAGTGACCGGTTGAGGACGGGGAGGTATGCTCACCAGCTCATGACCACCACACGCCTGATATGATGCCACATTCTTCTCCGACTCACAGTGGGCACGTGCACATGTGGCTCCAGAAGCACAAGTGCCTCCTCAAGCACAAGTGCCTCTAGAAGTAGGTGATGCACAAGTAGATGACGACGTGCCCAAATGGGACACTCAAAAGAACATCCTAGTCAAGATAAGGCCAACGTATGTGGGCATTACATACATCTCGTCGGTGCACAAGTGGTTTGGCCATGACCAGTTCAAGCCTCAAAACCAAGTTAAACAAGTCAGAGCACATGCTTCTGAGGAGGCCGTCACTAGCAAACTCCATCAATCAGTCAAGAAGTATCCATCTATTGCTACCCTCAAATGGACAAAGGATTGTCCGAATAAATATGAAAGAGGCAAGAACTTCCTACCAAACTGAATCCTACAATGCATGCCACAGGAATGAGAAAGTTTCATGATTAGTACTTGCGTGTGATCCTGATGGAACTACAGATCTTGCAAGCATGTATCCCCAACGGGACATTTGGAGCCCCAGGTGGGGCAATGGTATTTGACTTCAAGTACATCTAGACATGCTTCCACCTAGGACCAATGGAAATGAATCTGATTCGAACGTGGTGCCTATAAGTCCTTGCTCTCTCGATATGTTATGAATGTAATCTTTCGATTTATTTGTAACTAACCCACGCCGTAATTTGTAGAATGCAAGCGCACATTGTGAAAAGAAGGCCAAGTCTGAAAGACGGGTATATAGACCCTTAGGCTGTAACAGCAACAAATTTTAATTACCCAAAACAGTGGAAACTAGATTGCAAAGAACTAGCTGTTGGAAAGACTCTTAAGGAGAAAGAGGCGATCCAGACGAAGATAATAAAGGATGAGTCCATCAAGGTTGCGACATACATTGCCCAAGCTTTTAGCGGTCTTGAACATAACAATGCTATATACATACCATACCAGTTTAGGTTAGTTCGACTCTGTACTTAAAGCTTTAGTTTGATATACTTTGTTTGATGCAAAATCGCTTATGTGTTTCTTCTATGCAGCAACCACTGGATTTGCATAGGCGTCTCGCTCCAAATGAGCATGGCATGGGTCTATGATTTAGCAGATTTTCCAATTGAGTCATACAAAGACTTTATAGTGATTCTCAAGACGTATACATATCAATAATCTTCATTTTAAGTACTATGTTTGTATACATACTTGTAAGGTTCAATTTGGGATACTAACTATTTGCATTTGCTAAAATCATTGAAACAAGCCATTCAGGTATTCTGTCAGAGAGTACCAGGGGAAGCATCATCCAGAAAGGAAGAAAAAATTGTATGTCAAAACTCTATGTGCGGTAAGTGTCATTTACTTTGGTACTTCATATATTACTATCTTGTCAATACCATCACTTAACATCTCCATATGCGAAACACACTCAGTGCCCCAAGCAGAAGCCTAAGAGTCTACATTGTGGATACTACGTGTGTTGTATGATGAGTAGCACTGGTGGCTACAGCAGGAACTCCAATCTAGTAAGTTTGAACCTCTTCACTCGTAGTATGAGAAGATGGCATATGTTATGAGATACTAAATCTAAACATGTTCTCTTGTAGTTGGATAAAGTTAAAGACAAGAGAAGGAGCCCATACAAGGATGACGAGCTAATAGAGATGGTGGGCGATCTTTGCAACTTCATAATTGACAAGATTGTCTATCATAAAGGTACTTACCATCACTTACTTTCAGACTTAGGTAGTAATCCTCTACTTCAGCACCTTCGTGAGACTGACAGGCTAGCTCTAGGACATTGATAACAATGTAATGACGGACTTTGAGTGGTATGGATTAGACTCTGGAGACATTGTGGACTTGTGAATTATAACTATGTAATGGACTTGTGAATTGTGGCGTGATGATGTTCTATAATGCTCTTGTGTTTGTGGATGTATATATGTGTATATGTGGTGGTCAGATTTAAATTTGAATTATATATATGCTTATATGGATTTAATCTGTGATCAGATTTGCATTTGATCAATTTATTTTTTTCAAAAATACACTGTAGGGGCGGTTCTTGATTGAACCGCCCTTACAAACATGAATAGTAGGGGCGGCTGGTTGATCTACCCCCCGCCAAGAGAGCCTGTATTTATAGACAAGAGGCCAGGGAGCTCATTGGAGTGGTGGTCCGAGGAATCCAAGGCGAGCGCTCGCTGCTTCACCTCGGTTCGTTGAGAGGTCTTCTCGTGTCGTGACTCCGAGGATCAAGGATGACCGGGTGAGCTGCTGAGGCCGGTATTCCTCTGAGCTTATCCTCTCGGGATCCCCTTTTCGCAACGAATAGGACAGACAACGCACTTATATACGGCTGCGTATTTTACAAACGTATATGTATGTCATCAGGCTTAATTGCACGTGGGCTGAGTTGTAGATGGGCCGTTGATGATCTTGGCCCATTATGTGTATATTCATCAATCACGTACACTATTGTTATCTTATAATATCTAAGTCGTGTCCAAATATTTGATGCAAATAAACCTGCTCTCAACCCATATGATCAATTTCTCTTTGTTCTCACACAGTAATATCAGAATAAATATATTCTCGCTACGCCTGTGAATTCTACAATGGTTGTCAAACTGGCTCGGCCGTGAATAAATCTAGCACTTATAATGCAAGCATTAGTCAAGGTAATACAAATTTTATAAACGGGCATAAATATTAATGCCACGCTAAAATGTTACGTATTACATCTCCTTTATAGACTTATATTGGCAGGTGAATATGATCGGTAAGAACTGCCAACACTTTCCCTCCATAAATCCCCTCTCTACAACACCGTCCTTAGGGCAAACTAGCAAATTGGATCAAGGACAACAAGAGGAGCAAGAAAAGATACATCTTCCATGTAGATCGGTCCTTTCCCATATCTTCCCTCTACCCAGCCTAGGGTTTGTGGGTGACCAAGGTGAGTAAGTTCTCATCTTTCCCTACACAAAGTAGATGTCTATGATGGAGTTTGGCCATGGGTATAAATGGATTAGAGGGAAGAAAAGTTGTTGGGATGTCTATCCTTGGATTTCAGTTGTGCAATTCCTATAACTTTGATTGGCGAGCGATTAGGGCTAATTGGAGGCTGAATAAAATGTTGTGTGGACTACAAAGTTGTAGAGGACTTTAGATCTATTAGCTTGTGAAATTTCATGATTTTAGCTCTAGCAGTTTCAGAGATATATATTCTCAAAGTTAGCTGTGCTGACAAAATTCTAGACAAAACAAGATTGTGGGAGGGTTTCAAAATCCTTATATGTGTTATTATACTTTCCAAATATGAGAAGTTTGTACTTTTCATTAGCTTTCCAGATTGGTAAAGAGCATGATTTTGGATAAGGAGAACTCTAGGTATAGAATTTTAATGTCAGATATTGTTTCCTTAGCGCGCAGGATTTCGGTTAAGGTTGAGTCACACTTTCGGCCATTTAATTGAAAATTTATGCAAACGTTCATGATACCAAAGTTGTAGGTTTTGGAACTCTCTGCTGCCTGGTTTAATTTCATAACAAGGTATGAACTCACTTGCTAGCAACGATCGTACCTTTACAACATTATTTATTGGGCATAACAATGTGAATTCAAACCTTGTTGGGTATGAAGACTGACATGGCATTTGCATTGCGTATGCATTATAATTTTAGACTACGGCATGAAAGCCTAGAACTAAGGCTTTGGATTAGTTTTTGACAAGCTATGCTTCTCCAAGTTTTGGTGATGATTAATCTTTACTGTATATGAGGTTTAAATCGATGTTTAATGAACTTGTACAAAAATAAATTGTTGAAGCAGTTTACTTATTGACATTTTTATATCTGACACCCTCTTTCTATCTTTCTAGGCACTCAGGTGGCTTTTACCTAAAGGGTGAGAAAGTAGCAGCACACTTGGCACATTTATGTCATCTTTTAATGTGAAAACTTGTGATGTTAAAATAATAGTACTAAAACCAGAGTCTCTGTTTATTGGTTAACCTTAACTTTGGCCGATGGTTGTTACTCAGAAGTCTTCTTAGACTTTGGTTGATGATGATCTGCTCATTAGGATACTATATCTTGTTGATTGAGCTTAGTTATATCCCTCTATATGTTGTTGCTTCTGCATTGCTCTTGTTTTAAGGGAGATGGTGTTAAAATTGTTGTTGTTCGCTTTAGTTTCTATCTCCTGTCACTATGCCAGAAAACCTTATCAGTGACGCGTCTAAACAGCCATCAGTGACGCGTAAAAGACGCGTCACTGTTTTTTGCGTCTGTGATAAGGAAACATCAGTGACGCGTAAAAATGCGTCACTGATAACCGTCACTGATAGCCATCTATCAGCGACGCGGCCAGCCAATACGCGCCACTAATAGCTATTTTAAAAAACAAAAAAAAAATAATGATCCCATATATGTACATACATACATATACACATCAGACATGTTCCACTGTTTCAACAATCAATTATTTACAAACTTTAGATACAAGTTGTACTACAAAATATGTGATCAGCCATGGGCCTTGATGAGCTCAAAGACAAAAATACACTTAATAATTCTAGAAGAGTAAAACCTTGTGTTTCCTCATCATCATAGTGCTCGATCAAGAAATATAGCATCTGTCCTTGTAACATTTAGTGAAAAAAAACATAACATATCCAGGGCTGCATCACAAAATAAAAACTAATTAGCCATGTTTCCAAGTAGGGATGTTTATTAGAGAATATTCTGTGAAGTTTGTGCATGCTAGAACCTAAATTGTGAAGTTTGTGCATCCCAGAACCTAAACTGCAGAAGTAAACCTTTGCTAATTGATATTGTGAAATACAGAAGCAGTAGCATTGATGCAGCAGTAGTCATATTATCATTCGTTACCCATTATTGTTGATAAAAAATCAAGTCAAATTCATAATCTGTAAGCAGATGATGGCTACATGCAAATAATAATTCATAAACCGTGTGACAGTTTACCTGCAAGAGGCCCATTGGGCACCCTGCTGCACCCAACAAAAAATAACTGGAGCATGCAAATGATAAATTGACCAAAACACAACTAACTGAAATAGCCTATACCTTAACAACTGTATTGCCAGGAAAGCCAAGTAGAAAGGAAATCTGTCAGGAGCTTCAAGACATAAACAGCTGGGCTATTTAACTAATTAACATGGGTCAATGTTTAAAGCTAATATGTCCATTTAAAAACTCACTCTGAGATGTAAGATGGCGATACTTTCTCCTCCTCCACGCCAAGAGTTCACTGACCTGTAATTTCACAATAGTGATCAATAAAAGTAGCCTTCTTAATTTAGTCAAACAAGAACATTAAGAAGACGAGGGACCATTATCATGCTGGTGATATATAGCATTGGTATATACAACAACTATCATATATTAGATCGATAACCCACTACCCAGAAGGTTAATTTTCTGTGTCATCATACAATAGACCAGAAGGGTAGTTTATTTTTCTTTATCTAGCATCATACTGATCAAAATTTCAGCTGTACCCGTGAGATATATACCCTTTAAAAAAGCACATGACCTAAAACTCAACTTGGGACATGCTCCTGTACCCCAGGCCTTCCTTTCCAGGTACAAATCAAGCTGAAACTCCAAGTATTTATCCAAATATCTGGAGATATAGAACAAAGTTTTCAGCAATAGATTTCTGAACTCGAACCAGCAATTAGAAAAAACAGGAGTTCTGATAGCATTATGCTATTGTCAATGATTATGAAAAATAGCACCTTCACTATTATTATTAATAGGACAGCTCTACTGCCAATGAATATGAAAATAAGATAGTGCAGCAAAATTTCCGTCAAATCTGCCATGACAGTTCAAGGTGCCATTATAAAGCAACACAGCAAAAATATAGTGCTACGTGCCACTGTAAAACAACAGAGCAAAAAGATACTGCACCAACTATTAAGGTTCGCAGCAGCACTAAAGCACTGGCCATAGCATACACATGAATTTAATCCAGGCTGTTTAAGAATCCAAGTCCAAGATTAGAAGTACCTGAGTAATTGGGGTCGAAGCAAATCGTTAAACAGGGACTGGGCCAGCATTTTGACAATCAACTGTAAAAGAGGCATAAAAACTGTCACATATACAGTCCTCAACATTTCTGTTGAACTAAAATAACTAAATTGGCGATACACCTTGTGCCTAAGATATAATCTAGTTAACTAAATTGAATAGCCACTGTACACCTCTCATTTGAAGAGCTACACTAAATAAGTTAATATACACACAGACTCACAAGCATAAAGACTCAGAAAATTACTTGTAATATAATTTGCTTTGATAAGAGCTATACTAGATTTTAATCTCTCCATGATTAAAATGAGAAGTGTGCTAATATCTACTAGCATGTATCAGCCAAACATTAAAATGAAGGCATCCTATAGCACTAGCATATTTTATTTGATATGGAGAGCAGTAAGTAGCTCAAAGATGAACTGAAAACCTGAGGAGACTACATGTGCAGGATTGTTCTAGGTATTAAGAATTTAGCAGACCACATATGGTAAGTGCTAACTATCTAGAAGCATTTCGTTTTTCATTTCAGGAAGTTGTTTTAACAGTGGCAAAAGCTCCAACTTAATACAAGAGACTATCTGATCAATATGGGCATGACAGAATGATAGTTTCAATGCAGAACTCTCTGGATATCAGTAGCTGCCAATGGATATGCTAGATTTACCATTTTCTGGAAGACAGGCTTGGTCGGACCATTATATCATTATCCACCTTGTACTGAGTCACCTTTTGCAGCGTGCTTCCTCCACTCCTTGTTCTTGCAATAGGTCTTCTTGGTCTTAGCAACAATTATACCTGTATAACATGTGAAACAAATAGCGCAGGTTAAAACAACATTTCCCATCCTTAGCAACTGAAGATCAAACCATACACAACTTCTCCATATGGCTGTATAAACTAGTCCAATATAAGTTGGGGAAGGAAATTCAAAACTGAAATCAGAAATAATCATATAACAAGTCCAATTATGCCTCAAGCTGAATGGAAATATTTATTAAAAAAATACCATGATCAGCTACAAGGAACACTAAGCACAGCTGGGCTTTTCATTTTAGGTTGACAAGTGGGAACAAAAACTTAAAAAGCCTTATAATTCCTGCTTTCCTCAAAGAGAAAATATATTGTCTGAACAAAAACTGGAACCATGTTTTATGAACAAAAAGTGTTTGTCTGATGCCGCTACTTGTTACACTACCTGTATAAGAGAGAGAGAACTTGGCAATATCACTTCCATCCAGTATAAGTTCATTCAAAAAGTGAAATCTACCAGCTGCCTAAGATTTTTATGTTTCTATTTAGCACAATAAACTGCATCTAGAAATGTCATCAGTGATGTGTCAACAGCACACAAGCAATGGTGCAATGGGACCATTTAGAACAGAAAATGTAACAGAAATGTAACAGAAATCTACCAGCTGCCTAGAATCCATGAGACCAATATTAAAATGAAGCAAGGCATCCACGTATACCTGGCCAGAAATGTGCTCCGAGCATACATAATGGTTGGTACTTTCTATTCATTTATTAATCACTATATGGATAATGATTTATTTTTCATTAACAAAACAATAACTACATGCTGGAACTAATTTTCCCTACAACCAGGGTTACTACCAAAATCTAGTACAACTGCTGCATTAACAAGAGCTCTAATAAATCATATGAAAACAAAAGAGACTAGGCCATTAAGTATGTGATAGTCTGACTGAAACTAACCTTGTAACCTTAACATGATTCAATTGGCTCATGCCTTCAGATCAGTAGACAAGCCAATCTACTCGACAAGATGATCCCCTGCAAAGAGAAGAGATGAAAAAAAAATAATGTATTCAACTAATGTAGTAACAGAAGTTCAGTTATCTCTTACAGAAAATTAGAACAATCTCTAAATGTACAGAAACACTGTACATTTCAGCACATTTCAGTGACCCCATTTTGAGTTGGTTCACAGACAACATTGGTACAGAGTTTCCAAGTTAAACTAAGTTAACAAAGGGAATGTGATTTTTACATGATAGAGTAAATCAGAAAATAACAACTCATTAAAAGCACATAGTTTTCAGTTAAAGTGCACTTCAACTGAAAGTACTAGAGCCAATGAAACAATTCACTTGCAAGTAGAGCCACCATTGATTTATGGACACTTTAATGCATATTTGTAATGTAAGACTTTAGACAAGAAATGTCTAGTTTTCAGTTGAAGTGCACATTGTAATAAAACTACACTTACCTCCAAAAGAAAGTGGCACTTTCCCCTACATCCTATCCTTAAAACAGCGACCTGTGTAAAAAAATCCATTCCATGAGCATGCCCTAGTGTCTCAAATCCCAGCATGTTATAACAAAAAAGAATCCATGGAACTGTCTTAACTTGAGCAGCCTTTGTTATGATTTGAATCATATCGATCTGTATGCCAACACAGAAACTGACCTTGAGCAAAATGATTTTCGGTATGCAGTAGGTTTTCTGTTGTAAACAAAGGAGGTTTTCTGAACGTACATCTATCAGCCTATCTTATATATGAGCGAGAATGAAAATGGAATCCAATGCCATCATCAAGATATAACTGAGAGCTGAGTAGTTTGGAAAAGCACTTTGGAAAATGATCTTCAGAAAGGCAGTTTGGAAAAGCAGCAATAATAACAAAATTAATAAGAGAGCTGAGTAGTTGACAGCTCATAGAACCTCATTGGCATGCAGTAGCTACATAGTAAATTTTTTGCTAACAGCTAGGGAACAGCTCATTTATTTGGACATATTACACAGGCACATTCTGGTTAGCGTGTTCCACAGAAACATGAACAGAAATTGCACAAAAATTACCAGACAACCTAATATACTTGTCGCACTACAGAATCTGATGAATTAGGCTTAGGCATACACTACCAACCCAATCAAAAGGCATCCCCAGTTACAACAATCTTACACGGGAGTCTATCTAGAATCAATAGCTTAATTCTTAAGCTCGAGGGAGGCCCATACACCACCAAAATCACAGGATTATGGATAGGATGCAAACCAGATACACAACAAATTAATAATTCATTGAGACATCACATAAGCCATAGATCGCTCCACAATATCAAGGGAAAGGTCAACCAAGCCGCAAATCCACAACCTCAAGGGGAAGGTCAACCACTGTAGAAAAAGGACAGAAGGGGATGAACTCATGGGAGGTCGCCGGATTCAAGACGAATCGATGACGGCACTGCTGAATCGTCCACTCTAACTCCCTCCTGCATCATGGGTGCTGGCTGCGGCCGTGGTAGACTGGAGGCTCAGAGGGCGTCCACCTGGACGCAGTGATTGACGGTGTGTCGGGGGGCAGCTGCTCGTCACGCGATGGCCGGTCCGCCAGTGAGCAGAGGCGCATCTCCCTCTGGTGTCGGCGCGCATGTGAACAAGACACGGCGCGAGGTGAGTTGTGCCCGCCCCTGCCTGCGCCCGCTAGCCGTTGCGCCTCAGTCCGCCGCAGCCCACGCCTCGATCCGCCGCCGCCCGCCTCCCCGCCCGCGCCTCCGTCCATACAGCCACGCCTCCGATCCGCCGCGCCCGCCTCCCCCGCCCGCGCCTCAGTCCGCGCGGCCACGCCTCCATCCGCCCGCGGCCCGCCTCCCGTCGCGCCTCCGGATCCGCCAGCGGCCGCGCACCGCCCTCCTCCCAGCGTCGCCCCAATCAAGCAGCAGATTAGAGTTAGGGTTCGGGGAATCGGGAGGAACGACGCTGAGGGACCGAGGCTGCTTGCGTGCGAGAGCGACATAGCAGAAAGAGGAGGGCCGTTTTGGGCCTATTGGGCCAGTTAGCCTAGTTGGCCATCAGTGGGAGAGAGACACAATCAGGAATCGGGCCTATTCTGCCAGTCAGGAGTGACGCGGCTTAGTAGGAAGAGTCACATATAAGTCTATGTATCAGTGACGCATGTAGACAAAACGCGTCACTTTTTTTACCAGTGACGCGGCTCAATAGGAAGAGTCACTAATAGACCATATATCAGTGACGTGTCTAGGTAACACGCGTCACCGATTTATCAGTGACGCGTTTTCTTTGGAAGAGTCACTGATATCTTGTTATTAGTGACGTGTGTTCTTCCTAAGGCATGGGTAACAACTAATCAGTGACGCGTTTTATTCACCCGCGTCACTAATATACTTATCAGTGACGCGTTTCAGTTTTGAGTCACTAGTTGAGGCGTCACTGATAAGCTTTTCTGGCATAGTGTGTGGTAGCATCTTAGGGAGGTTTTCGGGTGTTATACCAAAGGCTTTTGGGGTGAGGATTTTTGGCCATGTGCGCACTCTAATCTTCTTAGACTTGCTCTCAACAATTGGTAACAGGTTCTAACCATTGCATTGCAGAGAACAAGGATCACCGTACCCGTATTGTAAGTGTAACTCTTCACAGCTGGCTGCGGGTACAAAACCAGAGCTAGAGGCTCAGATTATTAAACCACGATTGAATGAACATGATGCAAACGGCCACAAACATCACGCATATAGCAACCTAAGGACATGCGTGATGCTATTGGGGCAACAAATTACAAGCAAGCAAATACATATGTAGCACACACTAACTCAAAATGTTAGCAATTTGAGCGATGATGGAAGCAAGCATGTATGGTGAATCAACCAAAAACACATTGCGGAGCTCATCCCCTGGGTCCAGCATCTAGCCTGGTATGCGAATAAGAGGGAGATAAGTCAATAAATAAAATGAATAAAAAGCTAGCTCAAGGCCGTACTGTGAAGAAATAGGAATAGGAGCACCTTGGAAAAATGCCAGCCCTACGCTTGTTTTTTGGATCTGAGTCTGGAATCTCAACCTTGTCTGCAAATAGGAAGCAAGCAAACAGGTAAATAATTCCGACAAAAAAAATGCCCAAGGCCATTGTCTGAAATAAGAGTAGGAGCACTTGAACCTGCTGCTGCTTCTGGTTCCTGGTTTTTATTCTCCCTTGTTGTCCCCGCTGGAGTCTCGACCACCTTGCCTTCTGGTTCTGGGTCGTCATCAGGCATCTGAAGTTTGTCCGCTAAGGTCCTACCCCCAATCAGTGAGATGGTGAGCCAAACGTAGGAGAGGAACTCCCCGCCTTCTCCCAAGCTCTTGGCGTGTAGGTCGCCCCTGCACATGCTGGCGGAGTAGCAGAGCATGCCCACCCACACGCGGTGCATGAGCTCCCACCGGCTCGTCTCCGGGTTGCCCAGCAGCTCCTTCACGAGCTTGCAAGCGTCGTGGATGAGAGTGTACGCCTCTTCGTCTTTGAGCTTGGCTGCTTCTTCCTCGATCTTGTCTAGGATCACGTCATCCAACCGTTGCTTCTCTCTGAGCTTGGGCCTCAACCCCTTGGTGGCTCTGCGAACGACGCGCTCCATGTTTGCCATGGCTTCAGTGAAGAGATGCTGCTTGCTGCCGGCCATCAGCATCTCGGGCCAAGAGTCGAGGAGGTAGGCCATGTAATTGGATATCGCCTCCGTGCACACTTCACGAGCCACCTCATCATCATGTGGAGGCCTGAAGCGGAAGTATTTGGGGGGCTTGACGCGGAAGCAGATGTCGGTGGCGATGTGCCAGATGAGGACGCTCGCGTCGAACGGCTTCTTACACAGGTTGTCCCGGATGCTGTCTTTGTATTTGTCTTTGTCCTTGTCTTTGTCGCCTTTGTTTTTGTCTTTGTCTTCCAGCTTGTTGCCGCGAACTACTTCCAGGTCCTCGTCCCTGAGAATCCAGTTGCGCTTGCTCAAGCTTCTGTAACTGGAAAGGTCGAGGTCGAAAACCTTGTCTTTGTCTTTGTCTTTCTTGTCTTTGTTTTTGTCTTTATCTTTATCCTTGTCTTCCAGCTTGTTTCTGATCATGTTCAAGACATGGACGTAGAGGCGATCTTTGTCCTTGCCGAAAGAACCCCCCTTGTAACACCTGAGCAGCAGCATGGACACTTTCGGCCACCTGATCGTCCAGAGAACCGAGTCCATGAGGTTATGCCCTGGCAGGTTCTGGCACGACCACGACGACAGCAGCCAGCGTATCACCTCACTGACGAACATCCCCAACACATCCAGCGCCGCGGTGAAGCACAGGAGAACGTACGTCGTGTTGACGTCAGCTCTGCTGTACCTGCTGTGCCCATGCTTCTTGTAGCTCACCGCGAAGAAGAAGAGCGCGGTGGCGGCCACGTACAGGGACGGCACCAGCAGCGCGTGGCAGGCCAGGTACGCCCGCGTGAACATCGCGGTCGCCCTCGTGTAGATGAGCCCGAACGCTTGGCGCAGCCAGGGCTTCATGATCACGTCAACTTGTGGGAGCTCCAGGGCTTCATCTTCACGCTGCTGCCAGGGCTCCAGAGGCTCGAGGATCTTCTGGTCCGGCTTCGTCTCGCTCTTCTTCTTCTTCCGTGGCTCCAGCATAGCTCTGGCTGCGTGCAGCGACAGGCCCGAGAGCAGCATCTGGACCTTGTCTCCCTGCGACAGCATCGGCGCGGTGCCGCGGGGCTTCAGCTCTTTCCAGAACTTGTACCTGTCGCCCAGCTCGCCGAAGCACCACTCCGAACACCCGCTAGGGTGCTTGGTCGGCGCCCCTTTCGCCAGCGACGACTTGGCCACCAGCCGGCGGACGCTAGCTCTCCGGAGAACCCACGGCTTCTCGCAGGAGCTGACGACCGCGGCGACCAGCAGCAGGGCTGCCGATGCCAGCAGCCTCCTGCCGTCGCTGCTGTCGCTGAAGTAGCGCAACGACGTGGAGAAGGCGTACACGGTGACCGTGACCAGGACCGCGGCGTGCCGGACCCAGAGCGCCGTGCCGTCGTCGTCCATGCCGCTGGCGGTGAGCTCCTCCCGCCCGCCCAGGTGGACGAGGAGGAGAGGTGCCCACAGGGCCTCCAGCGGCAGGGACCTCACTTGCTGGACCCTGCTGCCGTAGTAGCCGCCTGTCATCCACCTGCCGGCGGCCTGGCGACACAGGAGGGTGGCGAGCGCGTAGATCGCCAGGACGTCGGCGCAGATGGACGCCAGCCGGATGCATGCTCTGATCCAGTGGTGGACGGTGTAGTTGCGCAGGGGGACGACCAGCACGAGGAACCACTGGAAGCCCAGGCTGGCGAGGACGAGGATGCGCAGCTGCCGCTCGTCCCACCATTGCACACCACTCCACATGTCGTCACTCATCTCTCTCTCCCAGACGAAATAGCTCTTGATGTGTCTACTATGTCTACGTCTATATTTGCATCACTACGAATAAGACCATACAAGTCTCTCTCTCTCTTTTTTTTCTTTATTAAGTTTTTTGTGTGTGTCACTACGTGCCGCTGAAACGAAGTTAGACCTCCCGATTACTAGTGTTTATAATGCACACATGTTCACTTACGCCTTCTAATGAACAGTATTACAAACATTTAAGTATCACTACTTTACTTCTATTAACAGTAATACAAACTTTGTGAAAAACAAAAGAAAAAAGGAAAAGAGAAAAGAGAAAAGCCGTCAGACTCTAGGCGTTGCAGCAGCTTTGTTTCTATACCTTGCTTTCTTGCTACCCTAACGTCCGTGGAAATATTCCAAAGTGCCTCACGTATTAGAGACCATATATGTACATCTTGTTTCCCTCCTTTCGTGATGGTCACAAATTGATCGTCCAACCGCGAACAGAAGTGAAATCAACTTATCTTACTATTACTTCAGTGTTACAAAACATTTAAGTATCCCTACTTTACTTCTATTATCAGTAATAATACATACTTTGTCAAAAAAACAAAAGAGAAAAGGAAAAGAGAAAAGAGAAAAGCCGGCGCACTCTAGTAGCTGCAGCTTTGTTTCTATATACCTTGCTTCCCCTTTAATGCCCATGGCAATATTCCAAAGTGCCTCGCGTATTAGAGACGATATATGTACATGATTTTGTTTCCCTCCTTTTCAAATGATGTTTCCCTCCTTTCGTGATGGTTGTTAGAAAGTAGAGAGCGAGAGAGATTGAGTGATGCAAAATGATTGTCTTATATTTCATTGAACTATATATATATATATATATATATATATATATATCCACTTTAAGTTATGATAACTACTATGCTAATTTACAAGAATTATAGTAACTCAATTATAGTAACTCAATTACTATAATCATTATGATAGTTGAGTTACTATAACACATAGGACTATTTAACATAACGATTAGAGTAAATCACTTAATAAGGAGTTATATATAACATATGGGACTATTTAACATAATGATTAGAGTAAACCATTTAGTAAGGTGTTACTATAACACATGGGACTATTTAACATAACGATTAGAGTAAACCACTTAGTAAGGAGTTACTATAATTCTTATAAATTAGCATTGTAATTATCGTAATTGAAAGTGGCTACAGAATAAGTTATTTTGTAGCCAGCTGTGGGGTGTAGACCCCTATACCCTTACGGCCTGGCCTTGGGCCTGCTCAGACGAGGCAGCCCAGCCCACAAGATCAAAACCGATCGGCCTCCTTGGCCTGGTCGGACTCCCAGGCGAACAATCAAGAGTTGCTTATCATGCAAGACAACTAGTCGGTTAGGAAACCAATTGTATCCTAATTAGATACGATTTGTTTGTAACCGACCATATCGGGATTTCAAGATCTGTAACCCTGCCCTCCGGACTATATAAGGCGGGCAGGGAACCCCTCAAACGTATCTGAATCTTTTCAATAACAGAAGAGCAGGACGTAGGGTATTACGCACCTAGCGGCCTGAACCTGGGTAAACCGTGTGTTCTATTCTTTCTGTTACATCTTATTCGTGATCTAAGCGTGCCTCTACCAACAAATCACTACCGTCAAGTATACGTGGTAGGCCGCCCGATATTTCGTCGACAGTTAGCGCGCCAGGTAGGGGGTGCGCGTGCAGATTTCGAGACGAGCAAGATGGTTTCCTTTGCCGCTTCCATGGAGTTCGAGACCGGTCTGACCTTCACCGTCGGCTCCTTCACCTAGACCACCAACGTCGGAGCCTCTACCGGAGCCATGGAGGGAGCGCGATCGGCCTCGGGCGCCAAAGCATCTCGAGCTGCACCGTCGGTTCGCCGGGCTTCGGGATCAATCTCAGGCATGGTAGGACCGATAGCTCGACCATCATCTCACCACCAGGGGAATCAGTTGGAGTCGATCCAGGATCGATCTAACGATGACGGTTTCACCCTGGTCCATAGGCGTCGACGCAGGACTCAGACCCGCGTCAATCCTCTTCACCGCCTAGATTCAGATCTGGCCATGGCCCGGCGTGGACCTCACGTCAGCGCCGACCAGCTTCGCCGCCTAGATTCAGGTCTGGCCACGGCTTGGCGTGGGTCTCATGCCCACGCCGACCAGCTTCGCCGCCCAAACTCAGGTTTGGCCGCGGCCCGGTAGCCCAGGCCGCGCCGACCCGGCTCGCCGCCCAGATTTAGGCCTAGCCGCGGCTCAGCGTGGCCCCCAGACCCGTGCCGACTAGCTGCGACGCTCAGATCCAAATCTGGCCCTAGCTCGACCTCGGCACGGTCCTCAAGTCCGCGCCAACCGCCAAGACCGTTCTGATCCAAACCTGGCGGCAGTCCGACCACCACCCGGGCCTCGAGTTCGTCTTCGGCAGCAACCAGCACCCGGTCGGAGCAATGCAGGGCACGGCCCCCAACCAGCTGGGGCTCAACACCAATTCCCTTTAGGATTGGCAGACGCCTCATCAGTGTATCAACAACAGGCGAGGAGCGTATTCCAAGACCGGGCACCAGCCCGTCCACCCCTAGCACAACTTGTCGAGTTCCAGCTCGATGGGACTATCAGGCATGTTGTTCACTACGTGCGAAGCGAAGGGGCCTCTGGCGATACTCAGATGACCGCCCAGGAAGACGGGGCTTCAAGCTCGATCTCCAGATTAGATGGAGCCACCACATCCACCGCCTCCACCTCCACGACGGACGACGATGAATTCCCTCAGCGGATCAAAGATTTGCTCGGCGCCGATGAATTCCCGAAATTTCCATCAGGATTTGGAAGGGCTATATTCAATGTCAGCGTCGATGAGCCACTGTTGACGGTCATTAAACACCAAATATAATCATCAACTATTGCATGAAATAATATAAAATGGATTACAAAGCATAGTTGTAGGTTTTGATTCTAACGAGTTCCACGAGTTTTGGTGTCCTCACTTGTGTTGCAGGAGTATGCAATTTTCTATCAAATAAAAGTATCTCAAATAAGGCATTGGACTGTACCATTATGACGGGCTCGTCGAGACGATCGAAACAGATATATCATTTGCTATATTTGGAGCCCAGAATCAAGAGATATCAACTTCAGATCGAAACATGCGCCATTGGGCCCTAAAAGGAGCAGGAAAACACACAAACGAAGCTGGGCCCAAGTGGGCTTGGGCCCAGGCCGGCCGGCATCTCCTCCCAGGCCGGCCGGCCTCCCCCTATGGCCTCTCAAGCCCATCTTCTGGAAGCTTCTTCCACTGCCTTCAAGGATGCATCTTGACCGTACCTTAAGTCAGTTTGATCAAAGAGCTCACGTTTCTCCCACCGGGCTATAAATACAGGGCCAGACCCCTCTCTCTAGGGGTACCACATTATTATAGAGATGTAGAGGCGACCCTTGAATAGATGACCTCTCATCTCTAGAGAATTAGGGCTAGACTTTCTAATATAGTAGATTAGTTCTAGTTGAGAGTTAGGGAGAGCGGAGCTACACCCGGGTTCTGGAGGAGTCTTCAGAGGAGTCTTCAGAGTTCTGTTATATCTTTATATCTATTCTTGTAAGACTTATGCTTTAATATATTTATCTTCTCTATTTACTTTATGCCTTTCATATTATGTTTAGTATAGTTATTATATCTTGGCATGGGATCTCCGCTCGTATCGAGTGCTCTGATTATCATATGTGATTAGAGTAGTAATCTTTAGTGTAGATATGGTGTCTAGGCTAGGGTTTACCTGAGGTTGCGCTCAATTCCACGGTTAGTTGTGGTAGCCCCAGAGGTGATAGCTCTGTTAGGCTTTCGTATTCCACCACGTCTGGGTTGATGTTTTGTAGAGCTTTTGGCAGCCTTCCCCAACTACTTTCTTTCCAGTCTTATTCGAGAGTTGGAAAGGTACTGCTGCTCCAAAGTGCTATTGTGTGATTGCTATACCTATCCATGAACTAGTTATATAGAACCAAAGTAATAGAGAAGTATTTAGAAACCTTGAGCTCTCCTGTTATCCTCTCACTTTAGCTATCTACTCTTTTATCATAGAATTCTCTTGTGTGTCTGTGTCATTATGTATAACTCCTATCATTTATCATTTACCCCTACTCTAGTCTAGTTGATGTACTAAGTTAGTAGATATATAATGGTGAACTATCAATGTCTTTATCCATTGTTTCTCAGTGGTAAAATATAAATAACGATACCGGAATACTCCCGGTAAAATGCTACAATAGTTTTCTGTGCGCTTGCGGAATCCTTTATATTTTAATTGTGCATAAGAAATACCAACAAGCATTTTTGGCGCCGTTCTGCCGGGGAAAACAATTGGCGTAAAGATTTTAATAGTGATTTTGATATCTACTAATCTAGTCTACTACTAACTTTAGTAGGATTACCCTTGTTTTGTTGAGTTGTGAAATAAGCAGGACATCAACTGTTTCATTCTTCTGGCGAAATTCCACAAGAACAAGACATGGGAGATATTGAAGAACTTAGGGTGCCTAAACATTCATGATTCATCAATAATGAAGCCCTGCCATCTCATAGGTATGTACAAATATTTATATATATTCATCTAACCATGTGTAGATTGAAAAAGAAAAGTCATCATCACATGAATTCAAAGTTCATCACATGTGACGAATAAAGATCTTTGCAGTACTCACAAATACCATTGTGAGTTATGGTAAGTTTGATCAAGAAAGGTGAGAAAGTCTTGCTCATAGGCTTTAAATTTGATGAGTAGTTATCCTATTGCATTCCACTACATGTTTGCTTTGAACAATCCAAGCATCTACTTCACCTTATATCAAAGGCACAATATGTTTTGTTCTTTTCATATATGCATGTCACTTGCCATGCATGATCATGTTTTCGTCTCTATTTAAGTAAATCTCTATGTGCTTTCATGCTACCTTTGTTTTGCTATAGTATGCTTTAGTTTGGAAGTACTCGCCATACTTCCATAGGCTTTTAAATTGAGCATGGTGCTTAGGTTAAAATGCCTTCCTTAATTAAAAACTAGACATGGAGTTTGGTTTGATTATTGAACTAGAAATTATTGTAGTAGACATTGAATATTTTGTTGGACTAACCCCTGCAGGAAACTCTTAAATTCAATTCGGGTAAGTCGAGAGATGAACTCACATCAGAGATGAATCAAGGTGTATGATAAACATCAATAACTTTGCACAAAAGGAAGACACAACTCATTCTCCATGGAAGAACTATAAGTATCAAAGTTTATATATTTAATCCTTTGTTGTAAGTTACCTTTGCCTTGAACCATATAAAAGTGTAGCTACCAACAAAATTTATTAAAAGAAATCTACGCTAAAGTAATCCTAAAAGCCCATCCTTTTATTGTCATAGAAGAAATCCACATAAAATTATGGACCATAACCCATATTCCAAACTTGTTGCAATCCTTCGGGTATGTGTCCACTAACATTCTTGTAGGAAAGAAAAAAAATAAATGTCTGATCATGGTTTGAAACGAAAAAAAAGGAGAACAAGTGTATATAAAGGACTAAGATGGAAAGAAATTGATGATAGAACACTTCAACACCTTCTACACTTTACTATGATAGAGGACCAATCACCCTGCAAGACATAAGGTACGTTTACCTAAGCCTCATGCAATTTTAAACTACATCCAACATCTTATACCATATTGTTAAATGTCTTGATTATCCTTATCTTATGTCATGCTTAATTTGCTAAAACCTAAAACAAATAAAATACTCTTTTAGTTCACCTACATATTCTTGGTTTTATTTGAATAAATATCTCTAGTCTTTTGAACTTCCTTACTCTATTATAAGTATGCTTCAGAATATTATTTAAACATTATAACATCAAAGCATATTTGTATAAGAATTTGGTTGTATATATAGACTATCCTCTCCTCTATAAAAATATTTAAATCATATTAGGAGACTTCATAGAATCAAATCAAGGTTAGAGGTATTCTTTAAATTTATATCTTTGCCTTAACCTTATTTGAAAAATTTATTGTAATGGTGAATCATTTAAAATACGGGCTACAACACTTTGGCAAACATTATCCATACCTTAAATAAATAGTATATTTCTTCGGACATGTGTTGTCTACTAATCCCTTGCAGAGAAGAAATAATGAGAGAAACAGAAGTCTAGAAGAGTGAGAAAGGATTACAATATATGAGATAAGATGCTAATAAACAACTCAAAATGTAAGGAAGGAAAAGACCATTGAGATTCAATCTATCCTTTACCACATGGTGTCATCACGCTCTAGTAATAAAGGTAATATCTTAAAGGTAAGTGGTCATTATTTCCTCTTGATCTTGGAGTACACATCATAATACCATTCTCTTGATCTCAATCTTAACCAAATGAGCTCAAATATGATATATCTTATTTTTGGAAGATGGTAGTCATCATGATAATCTTGATAATTTATAAAGATGAACAATTCTTCTATAGGTTAAGTAACTTCACTCCTTTATCTAATAAACTTAAATGCTATATTTATACTTTTGATCTTCTTACTCATATTATAAATGAACAATGTAAAAAGACATCAATCTTATTGTGCCTAAGGTTAGAGAATGAATAAATTTCTAGTTCTGTTGGTGTTTTCCCACCAACAGAGCCCATGCACGTGATCTCTACCTTGTCTTTATGAGTAGAATACACTTCAAGCAAAGTGTGGGGAGATTCTCCAAATTCTACAAGTGGAAGTTCTCAATCAGTAATAATGATGCACATAAGATTGGCTTCAATATGCTAATAAAAAGAAAGGAAGAAGGTGGCACCACCATTGGAAGCGCCACTAGTGGAGACACCACCTCAATCCTCATCTTTAGGAGAAAACTGAAGTATTCAATTAATGAACCACCGCAAGGAGGAGTCCAGTTCGAAGGACTCAAAACATCGAACCCTCGCCGTGAGGTAACATTGGTAGTTATCCATATTTACTTTCTTATATTGCATGGTTTATTTTCTTTTGGATTAAGTCCACTTTTAGCCCCTCAACTTTTGCTGTCGTCTAATTTTCACCCCCAACTACAAAACCGTCTGATTTGGACACTCCAAGTTACAAAATCGTCTGATTGGAGCACCTGAGCACGGTTTGGGTGGTTTGGGGCTGGTTTTGACTGTACATGCTGGCGTTGACCGTCCACCTTAGCTGCTGACTGCCACATTGGTCACCACTCTGTAACACCCGAAAAATTGCATTCTTTTGAAATAGCTCAATTGGATTTAATTACGCAATTCTGTGTGCATCTCAACATAGGAGATAATATTTTTGTTAAATTAAAATCCATCATAAGGCTAGTAACATGTCTATGCATACATGCTGCTGCATATGTCTTCATGTATGATCTGGTTTTTATTTAGTTTCAAACTGAATTTTATTGCTATTGAAAACTATTTCTGAAAGTTTGGAAAAAGAAAAGGGAAAAATTCCTTCGCTGTTTTCTTTGACCGAGATGCAGTCCATCCTGCTGGAATTGGCCGTTCTTTTTGTCCATGTTCTTTGTTGGCGTTGCAGCCCAGCTCTTTCCCCTGCCATCCTTGCTTGCCGAGGTGTTCAACAAAGCCGGCTTGCTCCAGCGTGCAGCCCGCCCAAGACAGCAGCAGGTGCATCTCCATCCTCCTCTTCTCTCGATTGGTTGACGCACGGACCCAGAAAACAGGGTCGTTTTTCCTTTCTTGCTTGGTCACGTTCGAGTCGGACGCGGCCAACGCCCACTTCTCTCGCACCCCGAGCCCGATTCCCATGGTTTTGTGGCGTGTTTTTCCTCGTCAAGGCCGCCCTATATAAGCCGCAACTGCCTCCGTAGCATAGTGGTAGTGTGTTTGCTTCGTGTATGTCCGCCTCGTGGATGTTTGATTGATTGCCGTTGATCGAGTATAGACGGTGAGTACTTCGGGAACGATCAAGGGCAATTCTTTGAGCAAGATCAAGCATTACCAGAGGGACAATTTTGATCAAGGCAAGTATAGCTTGGGACCTCCTTGTTACCTATTCACCTTTAATCACTAAATTCATTTGCATGTGTCTACCTTGGTTACCAATAAGGATATCCTAGTATTTGTACTTGTGCCTTGACACCGTGGGGTTATGCATGGGGTAGTAGTTTGCTAGTGCTAATTATAACCATGATCTTGTAACATGAATAATGAGTTATGCATAAATATTAAAAGATGAACTTGTTGATCCGGACAAAAGGGTGAGATCTCGGCTTTTCGCTAGATGTTCTTGACCCTCCATAAGGACTTATCCTTTGGCAAAAGCTGGGACAAATCGTACAACTGTGAGGGCTATATGGCTCTGGCTCTAGTTGCTTTAGGGACCTTTTCTAGCTTGTTAGAGGTTACCTTAATTGGCGTAAGAATGGCTTTGCGAGCTGAGTATAGTGCGGCTTTCGTCCACATGAGTGTAGGTCGGGTCATTGCGCCATCTGGAAGGAGGGCTCTATATTCCCTTGCCGAGTGAATCTAATGGCCCTAACTTGTTAGACGAACCCTAGAGTGGCTTTATATGATTTTTAGTGTCTTGGGAGTAATTAACCCAATGCGTTGGAAATCATGACTCACAGTGAAAGTGTACACCTCTGCGCAGAGTTTAATAATCTGGTATACTAGCCGTGCCCACGGATATGGGTGGCCCGGAAAATCGAGGGAATAGATGTTCATTGATGGACGATGATAATGAATGATGAGAATGAATGATGATTTTATTATATGATATGTATTATTCTTTATTTTTGTTCACATGATCATGTAGTTATGGGAATTACTACTGCCTTGTTGCTAATTATGCCTTAAACATTAATCAATAATAAGCTAAATGCAGTAAGCCAGTGTCAGCTTTATTTGAGCCTCATGAACCCCTAGTTATGCTTGCTGAGTACGACATGTGCTCACCCTTGCAATATCACAATACTTCAGGTTATGCTTCAGATGATGATGGGAATGAGGACTATCGCTTTGAGTATTAGGCTTGTTGTCAACCAGTCGATGTTCGTCCCTGTGTGGAGTTGTTGCGTTCGGAGTTATCTTTATTAGTTGCTACTATTATTGTTTAAGACTATGTGATAAATAATCATTCGTTATGTAATAAACATTGTGATGATACTCTATGTAATTTGTCAATTTGTGTGTGCGACTGTTCCTGGGGCGCACATGAGTCTTTTATACATCCTATTTGTTCCTTCAAATTTGGGTGTGACAAATTGGTATCAGAGCTCTGTTGACTGTAGGACGTAAGCCTAGTTTTGTTTATTAAAACTGGGTGTTACAGAACTTAGGAACCCCATGCAAGCACACTATACGTGACATGTATAGTTCAGCTAACCTTGCTCCTGTATAGGTGGTCTTGACCGGCAAGAAATGAGCCACTTTAGTTAACCGGTCCACAATTACCCATATCGAATCATATCCACAGTTGTTTGAGTAAGTACCAGTTCAATCTCGAGGACGAGATTATTTTAAGGGGGGTAGAATTTGTAACACCCAAAAAATTGCATTCTTTTGAAATAGCTCAATTGGATTTAATTACGCAATTCTGTGTGCATCTCAACATAGGAGATAATATTTTTGTTAAATTAAAATCCATCATAAGGCTAGTAACATGTCTATGCATACATGCTGCTGCATATGTCTTCATGTATGATCTGTTTTTTATTTAGTTTCAAACTGAATTTAATTGTTATTGAAAACTATTTCTGAAAGTTTGGAAAAAGAAAAGGGAAAAATTCCTTCGCTGTTTTCTTTGACCGAGATGCAGTCCATCCTGCTGGAATTGGCCGTTCTTTTTGTCCATGTTGCTGTTGGCGTTGCAGCCCAGCTCTTTCCCTGCCATCCTTGCTTGCCGAGGTGTTCAACAGGCCGGCTTGCTCCAGCGTGCAGCCCAGAACAGCAGCAGGTGCATCTCCATCCTCCTCTTCTCTGATTGGTTGACGCACGGACCCAGAAACAGGGTCGTTTTCCTTTCTTGCTTGGTCACGTTCGAGTCGGACGTGGCCAACGCCAACTTCTCTGCACCCGAGCCCGATTCCCATGGTTTTGGGGCGTGCTTTCCTCGTCAAGGCCGCCCTATATAAGCTGCAACTGCCTCCGTAGCATAGTGGTAGTGTGTTTGCTTCGTGTATGTCTGCCTGTGGATGTTTGATTGATTGCCGTTGATCGAGTATAGACGGTGAGTACTTCGGGAACGATCAAGGGCAATTCTTTGAGCAAGATCAGCAGTACCAGCAGGACAATTTTGATCAAGGCAAGTATAGCTTGGGACCTCCTTGTTACCTATTCACCTTTAATCACTAAATTCATACTGCATGTGTCTACCTTGGTTACCAATAAGGATATCCTAGTATTTGTACTTGTGCCTTGACACCGTGGGGTTATGCATGGGGTAGTATTTTGCTAGTGCTAATTATAACCATGATCTTGTAACATGAATAATGAGTTATGCATAAATATTAAAAGATGAACTTGTTGATCTGGACAAAAAGGGTGAGAAGATCTCTGGCTTTCACTAGATGTTCTTGACCCTCCATAAGGACTTATCCTTTGGCAAAAGCTGGGACAAATCGTACAACTGTGAGGGCTATATGGCTCTGGCTCTAGTTGCTTTAGGGACCTTTTCTAGCTTGTTAGAGGTTACCTTAATTGGCGTAAGAATGGCTTTGCGAGTTGAGTATAGTGCGGCACGTCCACATGAGTGTAGGCTGCGGGTCATTGCGCCTATCCGGAAGGAGGGCTCTATATTCCCTTACCGAGTGAATCTAATGGCCCTAACTTGTTAGACGAACCCTAGAGTGGCTTTATATGATTTTTAGTGTCTTGGGAGTAATTAACCCAATGCGTTGGAAAATCATGACTCACGATGAAAGTGTACACCTCTCAAGCAGAGTTTAATAATCTGGTATACTAGCCGTGCCCACGGATATGGGTGGCCCGAAAAACCGAGGGAATAGATGTTCATTGATGGACGATGATAATGAATGATGAGAATGAATGATGATTTTATTCTATGATATGTATTATTCTTTATTTTTATTCACATGATCATGTAGTTATGGGAATTACTACTGCCTTGTTGCTAATTATGCCTTAAACATTAATCAATAATAAGCTAAATGCAAGTAAGCCGTTGTCGACTTTTTATTTGAGCCTCATGAACCCCTAGTTATGCTTTTTGCCGAGTACGACATGTACTCACCCTTGCAATATCACAATACTTCGGGTTATGCTTGGATGATGATGGGAATGAGGACTATCGCTTTGAGTATTAGGCTTGTTGTCAACCGATCGACGTTCGTCCCTCGTGTGGAGTTTTGCGTTCGGAGTTATCTTTATTAGTTGCTACTATTATTGTTTAAGACTATGTGATAAATATTCATTCGTTATGTAATAAACATTGTGATGATACTCTATGTAATTTGTCAACTTGTGTGTGCGACTGTTCTCGGGCGCACATGAGTCTTTATACATCCTATTTGTTCCTTCAAATTTGGGTGTGACACACTCCTTCAGATCGGTGCTCGAACAAGGCTGTGCGTCTACTCCGCCACGCTAGACGCCGGCCTCCGCTTCCCGCTTCACGACTTCTACGTCGGGGTTCTCCGGCGCCTTGCCGCCTCGCGCCGTCCCGGCTCACCCCCAACGCATGGGGCTACCTGGCCACCTTCGTGCTGCTGTGCCAGGACGCCGGCGTGGAGCTGCTGGTGTCCGTGTTCCGGTACTTCTTCACCATATGCGCTCGAAGGCACGAGGGCAAGCCAACGGGGTACCACCATTTCCAGCTAAACCACGACGTCCGCCGCCGCCTCTTCACCGGATCTACGCCTAACTGGAATGGGTGGAAATTGAGGTCCGTTCTTCTTCCTTGACCGCCCCTCGGGGTGGAATTGCCGGTGAGGTGGGGGCAAGCCTGTCGTCGGTGCCGCCCGCAGCGCCTCCGCCACGAGACCATCCACCTCCACGGCGTCCGCTAGGTGGTCTCGACGACGACAGCGACTTCTCGCTTGGTCCCCGCCTGTGCCGAGCTCGTGGACACACTCGTGGCTGCCTTCGACTTCCCATGGCCGCCGGCGCTGCGTGGACTAGCTTCGGGCGCGCTGCGCCCCGGGGGACGCGCTGGCGCGGCGGCATCGACAGCTGCTGCTCGCCGGCGGTGGTGATCTTGATCGAGCGGATGACGCTCTCGCCGGCAGCTGCTGCTCCAGCATGGCCGGACTGCAGCTGGCTTTGGCGTCCCCTCGCTGCGCTTCACGCGTGCATTCGCTGCAGGGCCGCGGCCGTCATGTCCACCGCTGCACGCCCGCCGAAGTCCGGCTGCTGGTGCATCCCACGCACGTGCGTCCAGAGGGTCGACGACGTCCGCATCGCGCCTGGCCAGCTCCTGGTCCGCTGCTCCGTCGCGTCCGCCCGCTGCAGCCGCATCGGGTCGCAGGGTCGTGCGGTCCCGGCAGCGCGAAGTCGTGCGCGCGTCCACTCCCTCGGCTCCAGTAGCGTGGCCTCGGGTGGGCGTCCGCTCCGCTCCGCACCGCAGGGCCGCATCGGCCGCCTGCTCCCCCACGCAGCGTCGGGGTAGCTGTCGAGTTCGCGGCCGACTCTCACGCGCCCGTCCACTCCCGCCGATCCGCTGCGCAGAGCCCGCCCGGCTGCCGCCCCCACCTCACACTCATGTCCGCCCACCGGATCGCTGCCGTCGCGCGGGGGCTGCCGCCGCCGCCAGCGCATCTCGCGCAGCTCCGGGCCGGCTATGCGCGGCGGACCCGGCGCCGGGCGGGGATCCGGAGTGGCTGGCGCCGATGGCACACGCGACGGCGCGGTGGCGGCGGAGCGCAGCCCAGGGAGCCATGGCGGCCTTCCCATTTTCCCATTCCAGCGCCCGGCGTGGCGGTCAAGAGACCAAGGTGGACGGTCAACACTAGCGTGTAGGTCAAAACCAGCCCCAAACCACCCAAACTATGCTTAGGTGCTCCAATCGACGGTTTTGTAACTTGGAGTGTCTCAATTAGACGGTTTTGCAGTTGAGGGTGAAAATTAGACGACAGCAAAAGTTGAGGGGCCAAATATAGACTTAATCCTTTTCTTTTTTAGCATGTTTACTTTTTGCACTATCTTTGCATCAAGAAAAATAAATAAATAAATATTCATTTCTCTTGTATCATAAAAAGCCCCATGTGAGAATCCCTTGCGGTATAGGGGCCTACAGGAGTTGTCACTGTGGTGGCATAAAAATATCAAAAATATCATGCATACATGTTTTGCTTTTCTGTATATAAAAATAGAAAATCCAAAAATATTAGATAAGCATCCTGCTGTATCCTTACCACTTGAAAAATATTTCTCAAGCTCCATAACACCTAATCCTCGAAACGGCTAACCACAAACTGTTTTATCCTAATCTGTTCTACGAGTTTTGGTGTTTTGTGAGGGCTTTTTGCAGGATGACTTCAAAAGCTAGTTACCCAGGCGCCCTCATCTTTACTCCTCACTATACACCTTCTCGATATATAGTTACCCATCGAGTAAAGAAAGTAACTTCTCGAGGGATGAGATCGAGATGTCCCTGTCAACACTTGCTCTCATAAGCATGAGCTTCTTCGTGAGGATCACTTATTTTCAATGTTCAACCATAACAACATCCAGCTTGGGGGAGAGCATCCCCTAGTTATCAGGTAAGCATACCTATGCGATTATCGAGTCTATCTTATAGTCATAAAATACCAAAAATATGTGGGCACATGAAGGTCCACGTCTGTAGTCTTTTATGAGTCCATTAGTCTAAAATAAATAAAAAGATGAATAATAATTAAAACCAAATAAAGATAGTTTAGCTATTTATTAAGGTGTGATCATAGAGTGTGTTTACAATTCTATCTAGTTTAAAAGTCAACTGAAGAACAATAAAATTTTATCTTGAAGATGATGAATAGTTGCTCTGTCGTAATTCCTTCTAAGTGTCTAGTTTTCAACCTTAAATTCTCCCAAGTTTTTGGTATAACTGTTTTGATATAAGAATTTACTCTGAACCCAAAACTTGTGGAGGCATATGCTTTAGCTAAGTCTAGGTGATTGAGGGATATGATATAAGAAAGTTTGAGCTGCTATTTATCTTATTCCTAACGATAACTAAGTTCTAGAGATTTATCTTTTAAAAAACCTAAAAATCTTACATGATGAGCTCTTGTATGACAAACTTTAAATTCCTACTAAAGCCATATATGATATACATTTAGACTAGGAAAATCTTTGCTCATTTATGCTGCTTGCTTTGTATTGAGTTCAGTCAACCTTTGTTGTATACCTTATGAGAGTCTTGTCATGCTTTTAAAATCAAGATCACATACACACTCCATCCATATATGCATTACTCCTACTCTGGGATAAACGCAACCATTTTCCACTTTTATCCAGATCCACCTCAAAATTGTTTTTCTCCTACACTAGGAGTAAACACCAAAAAAATACTATACCCCATAGGACAACCTCTGTTTTAAATGCTAAAAGTTCCTATCGTTATCTCTCTAATCAATTTGTATTTAAAGGAATGCATGTGGCTACGCAAAAGAAAAAGTATTGAAAAAAAAAGAGAGAAGAGGGAGTAAAAAAATAGACAAGTGTCCAAGCATTTAAAACAATGGGTACATAGATGCCCGCTTACCTAAAAAAAGAAGAAAAAAAAAAAAGAGAGAGAAAAAGAAGAAGAATAAAGATAGCCCATATTTTTCTGCGAAAGTTCTAAGTCCAAGAGAGAGATTTATTTTCAAAGAGCAAAAGTAGAATTAGGTTTAGCCACCATATATTCACCTATCCACCATATTTCATACACATGCACATCTTGGTTTGATTGTATGACTTGACTCTCTTTAGATCCATTATTTGACTTTACAATATATGAATTGCATGTATGCTCATCCTTGTTTAATGCCACTCCTATGAGCTCCACTATAATCATTAGTTGTAGGAGGGCATAACAACATAAATGCCTCAAGTGAGATCCATAAATACCACATATTAAGAGACTGAGGGTGTCATACAATTAAGCTCTGAGTTTTATTTCGAAAACTTATAAAAACTCCGGCATATTGGTTGAGTGAAGAATTAGAGACATAGTGCTTGACTTGATTGTTCTATCTTTCAATTGCTCAAGACCCATGTGAAAGTTAAAGAACACCATAGCTACAGGTAAAATGAGTAAGTTTAAAAGTTAGAGCAGTTTTGTCTAATCCAGAGGAGAATTTCTGTTTGAAAGCATGTGTACTTTTGAGAAGTGAAAGCATTGTAGCAACTCCTGATTCAAGTTTAGTAGTTAGGCTTTGCTAAGGGACTAGCAAAGGGTAAGCTTGGAAGAGCTTGTTGATGGTCATTAAACACCAAATATAATCATCAACTATTGCATGAAATAATATAAAATGGATTACAAAGCATAGTTGTAGGTTTTGGTTCTAACGAGTTCCACGAGTTTTAGTGTTCTCACTTGTGTTGCAGGAGTATGCAATTTTCTATCAAATAAAAGTATCTCAAATAAGGCATTGGACTGTACCATTGCAATGGGCTCGTTGAGACGATCGAAACAGACATATCATTTGCTATATTTGGAGCCCAGAATCAAGAGATATCAACTCCAGATCGAAACATGCGCCATTGAGCCTTAAAAGGAGCAGGAAAACACACAAACGAAGCTGGGCCCAAGTGGACTTGGGCCAGGCCGGCCGGCATCTCCTCCCAGACCGGTCGGCCTCCCCCTACGGCCTCTCACGCCCATCTTCTGGAAGCTTCTTCCATCGCCTTCAAGGATGCATATTGACCGTACCTTAAGTTGGTTTGATCAAAGGGCTCACGTTTCTCCCACCGGGCTATAAATATAGGGCCAGACCCCTCTCTCTGGGGGCACCACATTATTATGGAGATGTAGAGGCGTCCCTCGAATGGATGACCTCTCATCTCTAGAGAATTTGGGCTAGACTTTCCAATATAATAGATTAGTTCTAGTTGAGAGTTAGGGAGAGCGGAGCTACGCCCGGGTTCTGGAGGAGTCTTCAGAGTTCTGTTATATCTTTGTATCTATTCTTATAAGACTTATGCTTTAATATATTTATCTTCTCTATTTACTTTATGCCTTTCATATTATGTTTAGTATAGTTGTTATATCTTGGCATGGGATCTCCGCTCGTATTGAGTGCTCTGATTATCATATGTGATTAGAGTAGCGATCTTTAGTGTAGATATGGTGTCTAGGCTAGGGTTTACCTGAGGTTGCGCTCAATTCCACGGTTAGTTGTGGTAGCCCTAGAGGTGATAGCTCTGTTAGGCTTTCATATTCTACCACGTCGAGGTTGGTGTTTCCTAGAGCTTTTGGCAGCCTTCCCCAACTACTTTCTTCCCAGTCTTATTCGAGAGTTAGAAAGGTACTGCTGCTCTAAAGTGCTATTGTGTGATTGCTATATCTATCCATGAACTAGTTATATAGAACCAAAGTAATAGAGAAGTATTTAGGAACCTTGAGCTCTTCCGTTATCCTCTCATTTTAGCTATCTACTCTTTTATCATAGAATTCTCCTGTGTGTCTGTGTCATTATGTATAACTCCTATCATTTATCATTTACCCCTACTCTAGTCTAGTTGATGTACTAAGTTAGTAGATATATAATGGTGAACTATCAATGTCTTTATCCATTGTTTCTCAGTGGTAAAATATAAATAACGATACCTGGAATACTCCCGGTAAAATGCTACAATGGTTTTCTGTGCGCTTGCGGAATCCTTCATATTTTAATTGTGCATAAGAAATACCAACAACCACCTCCCATCGTCGAGTCCCAAGAAGAAGCACGGGCGAGGGATGACCGCAACAGGGACCGTGCACTTGAAGCAGAAGCTGCCGCTGCGGCATCGCAGGCCAATAACGGCACACCCATTTCTTTGCAGCCGCGCGGCGGCGGCCGCAATGATTCGCACCTAACGCGCCAGAAGCTGCTCCTGCCGCCCCGCAAAGAAGAAGGCTCCAACCCTGGAACCTTAAGGGTGAATTTGACCTAGTCGGTGATCGGCAGGTCCACAAGACTCCTAGCGCTAACATCGCCGTTGCGGTGCAACAACTCCGGGGCATTGTTGACGGTCGATAACGTCAATATTTATTAGAACTTTAGACATGAAAGGACACAGGAATACACACTAATCTAGGGTTTTAACTGACAATTTCCATGGGTTTTGGTGATTCTATATTTTTCAGGGATTATTCCAGAAAAGCATAAAAGAGGGGATTATAGTGCATAATTACCACGAAACTTATCCGCGATAGAAAACATCATCATTGGACTCAGAAAGGATCTAGAAGACACCCGAAGAAGCGGGGCCCACAGAGGAGCCCCGCTTTTATTCAGATCAACCTTAAAAATATTTTCTCCTACACTGGGAGTAAACACCAAAAAAAATATACCCTATAGGACAGCCCCACTTAATTGCTCTAAATTCTTATCATTATCTCTCCAATTATTTATATTCAAAGGATGCATGTGGCTATGCAAAAGTATTTAAAAAGAAAAAGAAAAAAAGGGGAGTAAAAGATGGACAAGTGTCCTAGCAATTAAAACAATTGGTACATCGATGCCCGCCTCCCACAGTAATGAAAAAAAGAGAAAGAGAGAATAAAGATAGCCCATGTTTTCCTGCGAAAAGTTCTAAGGAGGGAGTAATTTTTAAAGAGCAAAAGTAGAATTAGGATTAGCCACTAAATACTATATATACACCTATCCACCATATTCCATACACATACACATCTTGATTTGATTGTATGCCTCAATTTTCTATGGATCTATTGTTTGACTTTACAATATATGAATTGCAAGTATGCTCATCCTTGTTATTGCCACTCCTATAAGCTCCACTATAAATGCTTAGTTGTAGGAAGGCATGACATTATTAATGCCTCAGTGAGATCCATAAATACTATATATTAAGAGACTTGAGGGTGTCATACAATTAAGCTCTGAGTTTTATTTTGAAAACTTACAAAACTCTGAAATATTGGTACTGTGAAGAATTTAAGACATAGTGCTTGACTTGATTGTTCTATCTTTCGATTGCTCAAGACTTATGCAAAAGCTATAAAGCTCCATAGTTAAAGGTAAAATAGGTAAGTTTGAAAGTTAGAGCAGTTTTTGTCAAAACAGGAGGAAAATTTATTTTTAAAAACAAGTGTGCTTAAAAGAAATAAAAGTATTGTAGCAACTCCTGATCCAAATATATTAATAATTAGGCTTGGGTTGTTTGCCAAGGGACTGGCAAAAGGTAAGCTTGGGGGAATTGTTGACGGTCGATAACGTCAATTTTTATTAGAACTTTAGACATGAAAGGACACGGGGAATACACACTAGTCTAGGGTTTTAACCGACAATTTCCACGGGTTTTGGTGATTCTATATTTTCGAGGGGATTATTCGAGAAAAGCATAAAAGAGGGGATTGTAGTGCATAATTACACTTAAACTTATCCGCGACGGAAAACATCATCATTGGACTCAGAAAGGATCTAGAAGACACCCGAAGGAGCGGGGCCCACAGAGGAGCCCAGGTGGGGCCGGCCGGCCCCACCCTAGGGCCGGTCGGCGCCCTAGGTCAACCGATGGCCGCCGCCTTCTGGAGTCTTCCTCCCACGCCTCCTTGGAAGCCAAGCAAAGTATCCCTACGTTGATTTTAGGTCGGTTTGATTCGACGGTGCACACAAGATGAAGACGCGGATCGATGACGTGGTGGTTCCTTGCCCCCTACTCCACCTCGGCCTATATAATGACGCCCCAAGGCCCCTCCTAGAGGCATTCTATACCCCGATGCTTCATATTCTCTACATAATTAGGGTTAGGGTCCCTCTAGTTGATCTAGTTCTAGTTCATCTAGATCTAGTTCATCTAGATGTAGCAATTAGGAGAGGCTAGTTCTTCTAGATCTAGTCTTGTTTAGAGATTAGAGTGATTGAGTAGAGGAGTAGTGATTCTGGAGGAGTTCCGGCATGTCGGCGCTTCTTCGTGGCTATATTCTTCTGGATTCAGCTCCCTTGCCCGGAGCTGTGTTCTGAGGTACTTTTGTATTTACCATTCCGATTTAAGTAAGCAACTTATTCTTATTCGTTCTTTGGTTCACATCTCATATTGAGTGCTTTGATCTTGGTCATTACTTGGTTGAAGTAGTATTTCGTAGTGTAGGCGTGGTGCCTAGGCTAGGTTTGCTTGTGAATGTCCCCTGATTAGCCGGATCTGTGGTAGCTCGCGCAGGTGACTTTATAGCTGCGTTGAATCCTCTGTAGTCCACATCCCGTTGATAGGACTGATAGGCTTATAGGTGCCTGGTAGGAGATTACTCTGTTTCTTCTCCTATTTGGGTTACTTGTCCGATAAGACGATATTATACAAAGTTTACCGGAGTCAGAACCAGAGTGCATTAGCTATTTCCTTTTTCTTAATATGATCTAGCCTAATTGTAGGGTTAAGTCTATATACTTTGTCATCATCACAACTGTTCCCTGTGGATACGATATTTAAAACCTCCGGGTAAAATGTGACGCTGATATGATATCTGTGCGCTTGTGGATAATCCTACTTAAATCTATTTAATGGAGTGCAGTTAATTTATACCAACAAGCATTTTTGGCACCGTTGCCGGGGAACGGTTTGCTGATTTTGATTTAGTTTAGCTTAATCTTGTATTATACTTTTATCTTTTCCTGTTTTACCCGATTCTCTTCATTATTTTTGTGTTCATCCTTATGGATGCTTTTAATTCTATTGCTATTTTTATTTATGGCATGCGCGAAAAGCTTCAGGCCACCAAAATCTAATAAACCTGTCTTAACACTGGCTATGAGCTGCGCCCATGTTTAATTAATATAATCCGAGAAACTCATCACCCGAACTAGACACGGAAGTCTTAGTAGCTAAAACACAATTATTTCATTCCTAAGATTTAGCTATCAATCCTAAACCTTTAAAATTCCACTTTGATGATTTAGACTTTCAGTTAGCTAAGATGCTCGTAAATCAATACACATCAAATCTTCTTAGAAGAGCATCTTGGGAAAAGTGTCGTCAACTTCCTTTCCCCTCCCGAAAGACACTGGGAAGAGTTCAAGGATGGGATGTCGAGTGATGCCATAGAAGGAGAGCCAAGCCACTTAGAAATAAATTCTATCTTCTCCCCTTCTCAGTGCCCACCATAAATGTCTTTGAACCCATCTCTAAACCCATCCTTGACCCTAATGAATCTTTTTATGCTCTTTCTACTAAACTTCATAATAACCCTAGAAATCTATCAAGACATCCTAAGAATAGAAGTTATGAAAATTATAGGAATACCCAAGAAGAGCAACGATAATAGCGAGGAACGCCGTAGAATATATTAGAAATACATATGCTATTGTCAAAGAATGGATGGAAGAAGATGAAGTTTTAGCACTAGCATCTAAACTTGGTCTAAATTCAAATGTTGAGCTTAAATCAATTTCTTTGATAAACAAAACTCACCCAAGTTTAGAGAAAGCTTTAGACGAGACCAACCTTAGGGACATCAATTCATGGGAAATCCTAGAAAATAAAATATCTAATAAATGTTATAGGCATAAAATAATAGAGGCAAACTTATTGCCTATAGACAACCATGAAGAGACACCCTTGGAGTTTGAAAAGAGAGAGCATATTGTCGAGCATGTGAATTATTTCATTAAACACCCTATCAGACCCATGCTCATATGAGAAATCTTCTGGATCAATTAGTCTCTAATATTATCACACACGAGATCCTCAACCCCCTTATTCTACCTGTTTATAAAATTATTAAGAGGGTGGTTGTAGATGCATATGTTTATCATAAATATTATAGATCTCGTTGTAATTTGGATATAGGTGCACAAAGGCTAATGTTCTAGAGGAAACCACCTCACCAACTCGAATTATAATAATTAGAAGGTTTTTCAAGAACAACTTTGTGTTCTAAAATAACCACTCTTAAAAAAATGAATTAAGCTTGCACCTTTAGCATAGAAATATAATTGTCAAAATATTCCCTGTGAATATTCTTGTCACTAACCATTTCAGGTTTGAAGTGAGAAAATTAATAATAGCAGCACCATGTATCACTAACCTATCATTATGCAATTTTGAATTACATCCACTCAAGCTTACATTTACTTTACAAAATTCCAGCTTGGGAGAATGGCCTTATTTAGAAAATCTTATGTTGCTAATATTGGTTGTCTCTACCTTTATTCAATTTGTTAATCATGCTCTTTCATCTCCATTTGAATAACACTCTATAAACTTTCATGTTACCTTTGTTTGCTATAGTATCCTTAAGGTTTGGAGTATTTTCATACACCTTTTGAATTAGGCATGGTGCTTAGTTTAAACCGTTTTCTTGAGTCATAATTAGACGAGGTGTTTAGTTTGATTCTTGAACTAAGAGATGTGTTGATTTTACTTTCAAAGGCTTTTTGAATTAAGCGTGGTGCTTAGGTTAGAATGCCTTCCTAAATCAAATTAGACGTGGTGTCTAGGTTGATCTTTAAACCGATAATATATTGTGGTAGACATTGGATATTTTATGGACTAACCCCTGCAGGGAAAATTTTCAAAATCAATTTGGGTAAGTCATGAGATATATTCAAATTAGAGATGAGACAGGGCACATGCTGAACTTTAATAACTTTGTAGAAGAAGACACAGCTCATTCATCATGGATAAAATAACTGTGAGCACTAATGATTCATTCACTTTATCTTCTACCGCAAGTTACTTTGCCTCAAGCCATGCACAGTATAAAATATGATCTATGCTAAAATAATATCAATACTATCTTTTCATTAGCATAGACAGAACAAAATAAAATCTTGGACAAGCAACTTTGTGTATACTCCTTCGGGTATGTGTTGTCCACTAATCATTGCGGGCATAATAATAATTGGAGTGAAAAGAGTCAAAAGATTAAAGAAGCAAAAGATGGCAAAAGAATGAATGCAACAGAGAAGACAAGATGTCCATGAACAACTCAAGATGCAAGAGAAAGGACCACCAGTTATTTACCCTTCATCACTTAGTGCCATCACGCTCTAATAATGAAGGTAATATTCTAAGGTAAGTGGTCTTTGCTCTCCTCTTGATCTTGATACACACATAAATGCAGACACAAACATGTTGGAGTTACAACTTAAATTGATTAACCCGATTAACTCAATATGATCTGTCTTTTAAAATTACTCATCACATCGTTCTCTTAATCTCAGTCTTAACCAAACAAGCTAAAACATTATATTCAATCTTAGAAAGACGATAGTCATACTCATGTGAAAATTTATTTATAGATAGACAATCCTTCTCTTGGTTATGTAATTTCATTCTTTTCTGTCATGTGAACTTAAATACAATATTAAATACTTAATCTTTTGATCTTACCACTCACGTCATAAATAAATAAATCATATAACACCAACTTTATCTTGTTCAATGTGCCTAAGGATGGAGTAAAATAAATAAAAAATAGATTTGGTTCTGTTGGTGTTTTTCCACCGGCCAAAGCCCATGCGCTTGATCTCTACCTTAGTTTTGCAAACAGGACAACACATCAAGCAAAGTTTATTAATTCTACATGTGAAAGTTCTGTGAACATGCACACCGAGCAAGATCTTTGCCAGCTACTATTAAAACTCTCCTTCAACCTGCTGGCCAAATCAAGAACAAAGGTGACATCATCATCACTAGAGGTATGCAACTAACAAGACCTCCATCTCTCAAGATGGAGAGATACACAAGAGTGGAAGAAGTCCTTCGGTAAATTTTAAAAATTTTATATTCTTGCCATAAGGTAATATGGTAGTTATCTATTTAATTAGTATTTCTGTCTACATTAATAAATTTACCTTAACATATTCATCTTTATAAATATTAAAAATAAAATAAAAGAAAATAAAAATCTTTATTCCTTCATTTACTACATTATAAAATATTAAAAGCTCCACGTGAATAAACTTATGGTAACCCTATAGAAATATTTCTTGTGGTGGCAAAAAAAATTTAGCTTCTATATTTACTTTCTTACATTATAAAAAGTCTAAGCCCCATAAGAATAATATTCTCTATGGTGGCATAAAAAAAATAATAATATATACAACTACATATCATGCACCCATATTTAATGTCTATATAATTAAACTAGAAAATCCTAAAAAAAGAGAATCCTGCTAGAATCTATTAATTCAAATCAGCTCAAAGAATAATCAATTACTTATTGGCTGACCGCTAACCTATTATTAAATTTGAGCCTCGAGTTTTGGTTTTCTTGTTGGAGTATAATTATGCAGGAACAACATTATGACAAGGAGAGAGTCTATCGGTGACACCCATTGGAACCGTTGCTGATTAGCTCACTTTGAAGATCATCAACACCAAGTATTGCAAACATCTAGCTTGGGGAGGAGCATCCCCTAGTTATCAAGTAACTATACCTAGGCGATTATCGAGTCTATTTTATATAGTCATAAAATACCAAAAATATGTGAGCACATGAAGGTTCACAATAGTATCATAAGAAAATATAAAAATACCAAAAATATATGGGCACATGAAGGTCCATGTCTTTAGAGTCTTCGAGTCCAATAGAAATGAATAAAAACCAAACAAAATACGTATCTATATATTAAGGTGTGATCATAGAGTGTGTCTACAGTCTGTCTAGTTTAGAGTCAAATAAAAACTAGAGAACATTAAAATTTTATCTTGGAGATGATGAATAGCTGCTCTACCGTAATTTCTTTCAAGTGCCTAGTTTTCAACCATGAATTCTCCTGAGATTTTGGACATGACTACTTTGATATAAGAATTTACTCTGAACCTGAAATTTGTGGAGGCATATGCTTGAGCTAAGTCTAGGTAACTCCGATTGATATGATACATGAAGGTCTAAGTTGCTATTTATCTTATTCCTAATATTACTAAGTTCTGGAGATTTATTTTAAAACCTAAAATCTTACATGATGAGCTCTTGTATGATAAAGTTTAAATTTCTTCCAAAGCCATATCTGATACATTTAGAGTTAGAAAAACCTTTACGTATTCATGCAGCTTGCTTTACATTGAGTTTAGTCAACCTTTGGAGTATACCTTATGAGAGTCTTGTCATGCTTTTAAAATCAAGATCACTTACGCACTCCACCCATATATGTATTACTCCTACTCTAGGATGTAAGCGTAGTCATTTCCACTTTTATTCAGATCAACCTTAAAAATATTTTCTCCTACACTGGGAGTAAACACCAAAAAAAATATACCCTATAGGACAGCCCCACTTAATTGCTCTAAATTCTTATCATTATCTCTCCAATTATTTATATTCAAAGGATGCATGTGGCTATGCAAAAGTATTTAAAAAGAAAAAAAAAAAAAAAGGGGAGTAAAAGATGGACAAGTGTCCTAGCAATTAAAACAATTGGTACATCGATGCCCGCCTCCCACAAATAATGAAAAAAAAAGAGAAAGAGAGAATAAAGATAGCCCATGTTTTCCTACTGAAAAGTTCTAAGGAGGGAGTAATTTTTAAAGAGCAAAAGTAGAATTAGGATTAGCCACTAAATACTATATATACACCTATCCACCATATTCCATACACATACACATCTTGATTTGATTGTATGCCTCAATTTTCTATGGATCTATTGTTTGACTTTACAATATATGAATTGCAAGTATGCTCATCCTTGTTATTGCCACTCCTATAAGCTCCACTATAAATGCTTAGTTGTAGGAAGGCATGACATTATTAATGCCTCAGTGAGATCCATAAATACTATATATTAAGAGACTTGAGGGTGTCATACAATTAAGCTCTGAGTTTTATTTTGAAAACTTACAAAACTCTGAAATATTGGTACTGTGAAGAATTTAAGACATAGTGCTTGACTTGATTGTTCTATCTTTCGATTGCTCAAGACTTATGCAAAAGCTATAAAGCTCCATAGTTAAAGGTAAAATAGGTAAGTTTGAAAGTTAGAGCAGTTTTGTCAAAACCGGAGGAAAATTTATTTTTAAAAACAAGTGTGCTTAAAAGAAATAAAAGTATTGTAGCAACTCCTGATCCAAATATATTAATAATTAGGCTTGGGTTGTTTGCCAAGGGACTGGCAAAAGGTAAGCTTGGGGGAATTGTTGACGGTCGATAACGTCAATTTTTATTAGAACTTTAGACATGAAAGGACACAGGAATACACACTAGTCTAGGGTTTTAACTGACAATTTCCACGGGTTTTGGTGATTCTATATTTTCCAGGGATTATTCCAGAAAAGCATAAAAGAGGGGATTGTAGTGCATAATTACCACGAAACTTATCCGCGACGGAAAACATCATCATTGGACTCAGAAAGGATCTAGAAGACACCCGAAGGAGCGGGGCCTGAGAGGAGCCGGGTGGGGCCGGCCGGCCCCACCCTAGGGCCGGTCGGCGCCCTAGGTCAACCGATGGGCCGCCTTCCGGAGTCTTCCTCCCACGCCTCCTTGGAAGCCAAGCAAAGTATCCCTACGTTGATTTTAGGTCGGTTTGATTCGACGGTGCACACAAGATGAAGACGCGGATCGATGACGTGGTGGTTCCTTGCCCCCCTACTCCACCTCGGCCTATATAATGACGCCCCCAAGGCCCCTCCTAGAGGCATTCTATACCCCGATGCTTCATATTCTCTACATAATTAGGGTTAGGGTCCCTCTAGTTGATCTAGTTCTAGTTCATCTAGATCTAGTTCATCTAGATGTAGCAATTAGGAGAGGCTAGTTCTTCTAGATCTAGTCTTGTTTAGAGATTAGAGTGATTGAGTAGAGGAGTAGTGATTCCGGAGGAGTTAGGCATGTCGGCTTCTTCGTGGCTATATTCTTTCGGATTCAGCTCCCTTGCCCGGAGCTGTGTTCTGAGGTACTTTTGTATTTACCATTCCGATTTAAGTAAGCAACTTATTCTTATTCGTTCTTTGGTTCACATCTCATATTGAGTGCTTTGATCTTGGTCATTACTTGGTTGAAGTAGTATTTCGTAGTGTAGGCGTGGTGCCTAGGCTAGGTTTGCTTGTGAATGTCCCCCCGATTAGCGGATGGATCTGTGGTAGCTCGCGCAGTGACTTTATAGCTGCGTTGAATCCTCCGTAGTCCACATCCCGTTGATAGGACTGATAGGGCTTATAGGTGCCCGGTAGGAGATTACTGTTTCTTCTCCTATTTGGGTTACTTGTCCGATAAGACGATATTATACAAAGTTTCTAGGAGTCGAAACCGAGTGCATTAGCTATTTCCTTTTTCTTAATATGATCTAGCCTAATTGTAGGGTTAAGTCTATATACTTTGTCATCATCACAACTGTTCCCTGTGGATACGATATTTAAAACCTCCGGGTAAAATGTGACGCTGATATGATATCTGTGCGCTTGTGGATAATCCTACTTAAATCTATTTAATGGAGTGCAGTTAATTTATACCAACAGGCATGCCTGCCTGCCCCACGCTCGAAGCCGTCCTTGACCACCTCAAGGCCGCGGAAGCACAAGTCAACTTCATGCACGAGAATTTGGCTGGCTCATCGTACAGCCGCCGCTCCCGCAGCACGCGCCGCGATTATAGGGACCGGCCAGAAGGGGGTGACGCCAACGACCGAGACTGGGAGAGTCATCAAGGGGTTCAGATCGACCACAACCGGAGCCATAATTACCACCGTCAAGGAGGTGGTGACAGACGTCCACCTCGTGCGCCCCAAGAGGTCAGCCAACCCAACCCAGATGACCTCTGTAACATCATCGACGACAGGTATCGAGCTTGGTACAGGACACCTGGCCCCAAATCCTTCTCCGAACGCCTTCACCAAGTCAACTGGCCAAGAAGCTTCAAGATCGGGGACCTGAGACACTACGACGGCAAGGCAGACCCTGAGCAATGGATCGTCATATATGAGACGACCGTCCGGGCACCAGGTGGCGACGAGCAAGTCATGGCCAACTATCTTCCTGTGGTGCTTGGCGAATCCACCAATCGCTGGCTCCTACGCCAGCGAGATGGCTCTATCCACAGCTGGCCACAGCTCCGGCAGATGTTCATCGAGAACTACAAGCCCACCTGCGAGCAACCCAGCACCAAATACGAGCTCGCTCAGATCTAGGACTCTCTACATGAGTCACTACGGCATTATATTCACCATTTCTCTGAAGTCTGGATCACTATCCGTGACATCAGTGTCCCGAAAGCTATCAGCATTTTCATCGCCGGGCTCCGGCAGTCGCGCAACACCGACCTCTATAAGGAGCTCTTGTGCAAGCAACCTACGATGATGGAGGAGATGTTCAACATCACCTAGGACTGGGCACGTGTCGACGAGGCCCTCGTCCAGTACGATGACGGTGGTCACAACGCATACAGACGCAACCACCGCCGTGATGACGATCGCGACAAAGACCCCGACTACGACGACCGCCAGGGGGACCTCGCCATGATCGCCGTGACAACCATCGAGAAGACCGCGGCAGTAACCGCCGCGATGACCGTGGCGATGATCATCATGACGACCGAGGCGGCGATCACCGCAACGGCGACCGGCCGTATAGACGACGCGGCAGCCAGGACTATGGCAACGGCGACCGCCACAACAGGGGCAACTGCCAACGCAACTTCGTCAACAATGCCGACAAAGGCCAAAAGCGCGAGGTCGATGGCGAGTACGACAAGATCCTCAATGGCAATTGTCTCCGCCACCCCAACAAGGGGCACACTTACGGCGAGTGCAACGGCTTCGCCAACATCTTCGCTCGAAAGAGACAGCGCACCAACAAGAAGGGCAATGCCAAGAACCCCCAATACGCGCAACAAGTCTGATAACGACGACGGCAAGAATCCGCACCATGCATACAAAGACCCGGAGAAGCACGTGACCGCCATGATCTTCGGTGGCAAAGTCGCCATGGAGAACGCGCGTGACAAGAAGCTCCTCAAGAGGTGTATCACTGCCTTCCCCGAGGCCGACGCCCTCATCGCCGACGTTCGAGCCCCGGCCTGGTCAGAACAGCCCATATCTTTTAGCCGCGCCGATATGTGGGCTAAGCTACCAGACGCTGGCCATTTCCCTCTGGTCCTCGATCCTGTGATCGGCAGCGTTTGTTTCGAGAAGGTACTGGTCAACAGCGGCAGTACCTTAAACATCCTCTTTTACCAAGCTTTTCTGGAGTTAGGATTAAAGAAGGATCAACTCGAGCCATACGATTCGCCGTTCTGGGGCATCATGCCAGGCAAGCCATCCATGCCCCTCGGGCAGATTTCGGGCCGCCTGTCGGTTCAAAGCACTCCGCAGCACTTACGCACCAATTACATCAACTTCATCGTTGCGGACTTCAACGGCATCTATCACGCCATCCTTGGCCGGCCAGGCATCACCAATTTTATGGCCGTTCCGCACTATGGCTACCTTGTCCTCAAGTTGCCGACCGAGAAGGGTATCCTGTCCCTACGAGCACTACTACACAAAATCTTTTGCAAGGCACTTGCAAATGGACCTCAGAGGCGGTTTTGCTCCAAAACCGCCTTGGTTAATGGGTGTGAACCCAGCCTGGGTGGCCGGCCAGACAACCGCCTCGGTTAATATATTAACCGAGGCGGTTTTCTTATGAAAACCACCTCGGTTAATCGTTTATTAACCGAGGCGGTTGCTCTAAGACAACCGCCTCGGTTAATCAATTAACCGAGGCGGTTTTTCTAAGACAACCGTCTTGATCAATAGGCGATTAACCGAGGCGGTTTTCATAAGAAAACCGCCTCGGTTAATAGATGGCTAGTATATATATCCAAGGCATCCAAACCCTAAATCACTCCCTCCCTCTCCTCGGCCATCATTACCTCCCTCTCTTCTCTGTCTCCCCTCTCCTCCCTTTCGGTCGCCCCCCCCCAGTGGCTCCCCGACAGCCCCGGCGTGGATCAAGGCATGGCGGCGCGATGGCGCGCGGGCGCGGTAGTCCCCGGCGGCGCGGCACGCGGCGGCCTGAGCCCCCTAGCGGCCAGGGCGCGGTGGCCGAGCCCCTAGTGGCAGCACGGTGGCCGAGGGCCGCGGCACGGTGCCGCGGCTGCCCCTAGGAGGAGCGCGGCGGCTCCAGAGCGGCACGGCGGCGGCACACGGTGTCCGTCTTGCTCTCCCTCTCTCCTCTCCCTCTCCTCCCTTCTCTCTCTCCCTCACTTTCTCTTTTCTCTCGGGCTCCAGATCTGGCCGGTGAGGAGGAAGGGGCCGGCCGCTCCTGCATCCGAAAGAACGTGCCCTGGATCCGGTGAGGCCGAGGGGCGTCGCGGCGGAGGTGGATTCGGTAGCGTTGGAGGTGGAGCAGGCGCGGTGGAGGTGGATCCGGTAGTGGCGGAGGTGGATCCCCCGCGACGGAGGTGCGGCCTCGTGGTGGCGGCGGCGCGACCGCCCTCTCACGAGCACGACGACACGGCCACCCTCGCCCACGACCACGGAGGCGCGAATCCGGTCCCCAACAGCAGCGGTGGCATGGATCTGCCCCCCACCGAGCAGATCCAGTCCCCAACAGTGGCTACTGAGTAGATTCGGCCACCATCGAGTGGATCCGGCCATCGGCAGCGGCGGGGACGTGGATCTGGCCACCGGCGGCGGCGGCACGCAGAACTGGGCTCGACGGGCTACCGGGCTCAGTGGGCTTTTTTTTAATTTATGAAATTATTAACCGAGGCGGTTTTTATAAAATAACCACCTCGGTTAATAGGTTAACCGAGGCGGTTGAGCAACCGCCTCAGTTAAGACCACGATTAACCGTGACCTTATGTTCGAGGTGGTTAGAAAAACCGCCTTGGTTAACCTAAAAAAACCGCCTCGGTTAAATTTTGTGTAGTAGTGGAGGTAACGTCCTCATAGCTCATGCCTGTGAGACAAGTGCATATGCCGCTACCGAAGCTGAAGAAATCAAGGCACGGATGGAGGGAACCGCCTATGAGGCCAGGACGCTGAAACCCGCGGAACTGGAGACACCGGTCAAGCAACACAAGCGCTCCGAGGAGACAACCAAGGCGCACAAGAGAATTGAATTGGTCCCCGGTGACCCAGAGAAGACAGCCTTGGTTGGGGTCGACCTCGACCCCAAATAGGAAGATGCGCTCGTCCGTTTCCTGCAGCCAACATAAGCGTTTTCGCGTGGAAACCTGCTGACATGCCCGGTGTCTCTAGGGAACGGATCGAGCACTTCCTTAATGTCTCCGAGACAGCCAAACCAGTCAAGCAAAAGATGCGACGATTTGCTCGAGATAGGAAGGAGGCGATTAGGGCAGAAATAACCCGGCTCCTAGCTGCCGGTTTCATTAAAGAAGTGTATCACCTGGATTGGCTAGCCAATCCAGTCCTTGTACGCAAAAAGAATAATGGATGGAGAATATGCGTTGATTACACTGATCTTAACAAATACTGCCGCAAAGATCCCTTCCTGCTCCTTTGCATCGATGAGGTGGTCGACTCCACTGTGGGTTGCCAGTTGCTTTCTTTCTTAGATTGCTACTCGGGCTATCACCAGATCACCCTTGCTTTAGACGACCAAGAAAAAACTTCATTTATCACCCCTTTCGGTGCATACTGTTACACAACCATGTCGTTTGGCTTAAAAAATGCTGGTGCTACATACCAGCGCGCCATCCAACAGTGCGTTGAAAAGGAGATCCAAGACGGATTGTGCGAAGCATACGTCGACGACGTCATAGTAAAAACACAGGAGGCTTTGACCCTGATCGACGACCTCGATAGGACCTTTAAGGCCCTAAACAAATTCCAATGGAAACTAAACCCAAACAAATGCATGTTTGGTGTCCCTTCCGGCATACTGCTCGGCAGTGTTGTCAGTCAAGACGGCATACGACCCAACCCCGAGAAAGTTAAAATCGTGCTCGACATGAAACCCCCGAGATGTGTTAAAGACATCTAGAAATTAATAGGGTGCTTGGCTGCCTTGAGTAGGTACATATCCAGACTCGGCAAAAAAGGCCTCCCCTTCTTTAGATTGCTGAAGGCAAAAGAGAAATTTGAGTGGTCGGACGAGGCAGATGCTGCCTTTGGCGAGCTTAAAAGGTATCTAACTACCCCTCCAGTTCTCACAGCTCCCAAGGGGGCAAGCCGCTGCTGCTCTACATCGCTGCCATAGACAGGATGGTTAGCACTGTTCTAGTGGTCGAACGCGATGAGCCTGGACGCGTCTACCCTATCCAGCGGCCCATCTACTACATTAGTGAGGTACTCAATGATACCAAGTAGCGGTACCCTCACATCTAAAAGCTCCTCTATGGGATTTTGATCACCAAAAGGAAGATCCTCCATTACTTCCAGTAATACAGCGTCACGGTGGTCACCGAGCACGCGCTTGGCGATATCTTGCGCAACAAGGACGCCACTGGCAGGATTATCAAGTGGGCTATCGAGCTCAGCCCCTTCGAGTTAGGATTTCGCAGTCGCACCACGATCAAGTCTCAGGCCTTGATCGATTTTCTCGTTGAGTGGATAGATATGACGCTGCCTGTATCTGATATGATTGAGGAGCAATGGAAAATGTGTTTCGATGGTTCCCTCAACATAGGTGGTGCTGGTGCCGGAGTTTACTTCATAGCCCCCTCAGGTGGTCGGCTACGATACGTCCTGCGTATCCACTTTAAAGCTTCCAATAACGCCACTGAATATGAGGCCACACTACATGGACTCCGCATTGCTATTGGGCTCGGCTCTCCTGGTCTATGGCGACTCAGCCCTAGTCATTAACCAGGTTAACAAAGACTGGGACTGCACTAACGAGAAGATGGATGCCTACGTGGCCGTAATTCGTAAGCTCGAAGGCAAATTCTATGGCCTCGAGTTCATCCACGTCCCACGGATGGAAAATCAAGCGGTCGATGAGCTGTCCAAATTGGGGTCATCTTGAGCGGAGGTTCCCCATGGAGTCTTCGTCCAAGATTTGATCACCCCATCTATTAATGAAGAGAAGTCGGTGGCACGACAGGATGCCACCGTGCAAGGGGCCGCAACCCAAACTGTAGCCTCTGTAACTGATGGTATAGTCCAGTTATCGATCAACCAAGCAGAGCCCAATGATAGGGACGGACCTGTTGAAGCCGCAACCGATCAGTCGGTCGACCAGACTTAGGTTCCCCAGTCAGACTGGAGGACGCCTTTTATCCAGTATCTAGTCGACGGCCACGTTCCAAGTGACAAGACAGAGGTAGATCGCCTGATTCGTCGGAGTCGCAATTACATACTGGTTGACGGTCAGCTAATGCACAAAAACGCGAAGGATGAAGTCCTTCAAAGATGCATCACGCCAGACGACGGCGTTGCATTATTGCACAAGATCCACTCTGGGACCTATGGCAATCACGCAGCGTCGAGAACACTGGTCCAAAAAGCTTTCCGGGCTGGATTCTACGGCCTAGTGCCGTAGGCCGACGCCGAGCACCTGGTCCGACACTGCAAAAAGTGCCAATTCTTCGCCAAGCAGATTCATGTCCCCGCACATGAGCTCCAGACATCCCGGTCTCTTGGCCATTTTCATGCTGGGGACTCGATATGATCGGTCCTTTTAAAACAGCACCAGGCGGTTTTGAGTATGTCTATGTCCTAATAGACAAATTCTCCAAGTGGATCAAGTATAAGCCCTTGGTCAAGGCGATTGCACAGAAAGCGGCCGAAATGCTCGATGATATCATCCATCGTTTCGGCATACCAAATAGCATAATCACCGACCTCGGCAGAACGTTCATAGGAAGCTCTTTCTGGGATTTCTGTGATGACTTGTCCATTCAAGTCAAGTACGTCTCTGTTGCCCATCCTAGGGCCAACGGTCAGGTCGAGCGCGCAAACGGACTAATCATCGATGCCTTGTGCAAACGCTTGTTTCGTGACGATGGCTTGTACCCAGGACGATGGTTAAAAGAGTTACCCGCAGTAATCTGGGGACTACGAACCCAGCCTTGTCAAAGTATTGGCATCTCCCCATACTTTATGGTTTTTGGCTCAGAGGCCGCCCTACCTGCTGAGGCCGCCCACCGCTCACCTAGGGTCGAGTACTTCAACGAGAAAGTTTCAGATGAAGCAAGGAAAGTCGACATCGATGCCTTAGAAGAATGATGCCTAGACACGTGTGTTTAGAACGCACGTTACATGGCCAGCGTACGCCGCTATTACAACCGCAATGTTAGAGATCGTTTCTTCGTAGTCGGTGACCTTGTGCTCCGACACAAGCAGAAGACAGAAGGCCTGCATAAGCGGTCCTCTCACTGGGAGGGGCCATTCATGATAAAGACAGTCACTAGGCCTACCTCATATAGGCTCTGCACTTTAGATGGCGTCGACATGCCAAGCTCCTGGCATATCGAGCAGCTTATAAGATTCTACCCTTGATAGGCATCATAGAATAAGATATGTACCCTCTTTCCTCTGTATTCAGTTATCAAATTTAATATATTGTAGTTGGTATTTTTCTACTCTCCGAGCAAGTGTTTTATCCATAAACCATGCCTATGTTTTTCAATAAGCCATACAGTCTAACGCTACGACAGGAACAATCGGAAAATACACTGTCCCTAGTTCCTCCGACCACGTGTTACGGCTCTGAGTCATACAACACAGGAGATACTAGCAGTCTCTCTCTGACGGTACTAGGACCCTAGCGTTCAGGCATCGTGCTGTTCCACAGAGGTCACCTAGTCAACTAGGAGCTGATTCGCTTCAAAGGATGCTATATGACTACACGCACACAACTTTTAAAATTTTCCAATAAACTGGGTTCCATGCTCGTTTACGGTTTTGCCATATCATTGTTCAACACTTAATATTACACTGGCTAAAACTTTATGATAAGAATTTTTAATTCTTTTTATATGTCTTGTCCAGTTTTTTGTCTCCCGACGTCATGGTTCATAGTTAAGAGCTACTGATTCTTTCCTAGTTGCGGTATTCTGAATACCGACCACTATGCTATGAGCTACGACGAGTGGATACTTTTCGCTAAAGCTATTAATGCTTTAGCTCGGTACAGGCCGAGCAAAATCAACAAGTGTCTAATTACATCTCAAGCTTGTTTTCCATTAACAACAAAATAAAGAAGGAGGCTGGACTGCCTATGCTGATCTGCTTGATGATCCTTAATCTACCAGTTTGATGTCTTGCATCACGTTGATGGCAGTATCCCAGAAGCTGACGCGAAGACTATTGGCTTCTTCTTGACTGGTGTTAGCCGCCACCCCTCTTCTACCCTCTTCAGGTCAATTTGGGGGTAGTGCGACTTCACTAGTGCAAGAACGGAGGCTGCCACAAACTGACCCACGTCTCGGACAAAACCTTTGAACAAGGGCCAGGCCCTTTTATATCGGTCCATGATAGCTTCAGGGACGTTTAGCGGGTCCGCTACCTCTGGCTTCTCCGGCATTAGCTCTTTCATCGGCGGCCTCAGTCTGACCTCCATGACCTGCCAGCGCTCCTTAAGCTTCTAGTTCTCCTCGGCTAGCACTTCGAATTGTGCCATATGCTTTCTGTGGAGCTCTGCATACATGCCATAATTCATTATATATCAACGACGACGCACCAGTAAGATCCATGAGCAAAGGTGGCCGGTGACCAACCTATCATCTCACCCTCAATTTCCTCAGTGCGCTTCTGGGCGTTTTCCTTCTCGGCGAATAGTCGTGACAGCTCTGCGCCTTAAGTTGATCACCATCTTCCAACTCTGCATAAGGCAAATTTAGCCTGAGATATCCTATACGAGGACAAATATGTCAAGCATGTGTGGGGTGTCATACCTTTCTTCTGCCCTTTCAGGACGATGACTTTGTAGGTCAGGGTGGCGTTCTCCCTCTTGAAGCGTTCATTCTCGGCCATCATGGGCCGAAACTGATCTATCATATCCAAGCACTGTTGGAAGATATTCTGCAAGCCCTATAACATTATAACACATTAGCTCTGGCTAGTGTTAGGTCGCACGACGGATGCACAGGTCGGCATCTCACTTGTATTTGTTCACGCAGTTGCTTTAAGGATGCGTTAATGTCTTTGGCGATTGGGGCATCAACTTTGGCTTTAAATACCTGCCAATCGCCATCTCGGTCTTGTCGGGCCATGAAGTTCACCTTCCCCAGGACCCGCTTCGGCTTCACAGGATGCCCCAGTATTTCTTCTGTTTCTTCTTCTTGAGCATCTTGTGTATCTGGAGCACTGGCTCCAGCCCTAGCCTCAGCACTGGTCGAGGTCGTACTCTTCACAAGAGCCTGACCGACCTCCACCTCAGGCTTTCTTCTGGAATCTTCCCTCTCTTGATGGGGAGAAATTGGTGCACCTGTGGGGGAAGGGTGGTTAGTTTTATCACGACTGGTTTGCCCTCCTTGGCTCGCCTCCCCTTGGTCTCCTGGAGCCTTGGTGCCTCCCTCTGCTTGTCCATCCTGGGGACTTTCAGGTTCCTTGGTGCTGGCTTGTCTCCAAGTCAGCAAAAATTGCAGTTAATATGTAGTATTGGCTTTATGTTATGTCAGACATTCATACCTGGAAGACTGCTTGAAGGAGTGATTGAAGCGCCCAACTCCATGGCCGGAAGTCCCACTCCGACCACTACCAGCAGTTCCTGCACCGCCGGACTCCAAGTGGGTGTTGGCGGCCCTTGCATTGGGACTTTCTGTTGTTCCGGCGGGGGATTTTGGGGAGCCGACCTCTGAGTCGTCTTTGGTGCCTCCGTCGTCGGCCCCTATGGTGATCTGGACGTCGTCTGCCCAGAGGCATCACCATCTCCTCCAGGAGATGGCTATGCGGTCCTTGGTGATGTCGCCTGCCGGGTCATGTGTGGCGGTCGGCGTGGTGTGCCCGTGGTAGTGGTCGACCGCTGCGCTTGCTCCTCAGGACGCTTGGTGCCGAACTTCTGGCTCAGAGGAATTGTATCCTCTATGTCTGAGTCCGAGCTTTCAATCACTGCTCGGCGCTGCTGCTCTGGACCACCGCCGATGTTTAGCTTGCCCCCAGTCATGGTGGTAGTCGGCTTAGCTTTCTTCGGCTCTGGCGGTGGCATCGATGCTTTTCTAGTCGCCTTCCGTTTCAGCTGCTTTTCAGAAGCAGCTAAGACTTCTTCTGGCTCGTCACCACCCTAATCGACCTCAACCGATGGCTTGGATCGCTTCCGCTGGCCAAGGATTGCATCTCCAACAGGCCACGGCTCCACTGGCACCAGGGAGACGAAGGCACCATGATCCTGTCCATGATATTGCTAGAACAAATCACAAGTCATGACATATGTAGTACATCAGTCCTGGCAAATAATACAGTTATCTGCTTTACACATACCAAAGGTGGAGGATTCCCTAGATTGAAGGGCTTCACTGGAGGTTTCTTAAAGCGGTAGCTGGCGAAATGCTCGAACATTTTCGACATACGGCTCACCACCTCCTCCTTATCCAGACTCTCCTTCCTCTCTTGGGATGAATCATTGGAACCTTGGTACTCAAACATAAAATTCACCCTTTCCTTCAAGGGTTGAATTCGGTTACAGACAAATGTACTAGCCACTACAATCCCATCAAGAGTGCTGAAATCCATCAGGGATAACAGCTCATACACCTGAATCATCTGATCAGAGGTCGGTCTCTCCGACCACCGAGGGTCAGACTAAGGAATCTAGGTAATGTCGCAAGGAACTGCTCGGCTTTCCAGATTTTGGTTGATATAGAACCATTTCCTCATCCATTTCTTGGTATTTGAGGTGTGTCCAATAGTCATCCAGCTGGATTTCACACCCTCCCTCAGTGCAATATAGCATCCGCCGGCCACCTGGGATCCACCAGATCCTTCCTCTTTCTTCTTCAAACAGTACAGGTGGCAGAATAAATTGAAATGCGGTGCAATCCCTAGATAACTCTCACAGTATGTAACAAAGATTGCGATGGTCAAGATGGAGTTGGAGAGAAGATTGTAGATCGAAATCCACCAAAAAATGCACAGATCCCGCAAAAAATTATGTACTGGAATCCCTAGCCCACGGAGGAAGTAATCCTCAAAAACAACAATCTCATCTTCCTGGGGCTTAGGGTAGCGTTCACCTACTGGCGGCACCCTCCATACCTCTAGCTCCGGTGGCGGCAACAGGCCACCCCTCGCCATTGTCACGAGTGACTCTTGCGTCGTCGCGGACTTCTCCCAGTGGGTCTCCATCAGCTTCTTGCCCGCCGCCTCCACCCTCGTCACCTTCTTCTTCCCCATCGGCTCGTGTTCGCTAAGCATGGTGGGGAATGTGATGGAGATTGAGAATGGCGATGAGCGGAACCCTAGCTCTGCGTGTCGGAGATTGAGGAGACGAAGTGGCGGAAATGGTGAAGACTCGAGGATTCGGTAACTGAAGCGGCGGCCGTCGGGCTATTTATATGGTGTGGGCGATCCTTTGACTTCCCAGAGTTCACTGTTGACGTACCACACTTTTACCCTAATTTTTAACTGGGCTCTACTGGGCCTGGTTACTTTTATCCAGCAAGGTACGGCCAAGCCACGTGTCAAAACCCTGGTCCACCAGTCAGTCTGGGGACTGGGCCCACGGCCAAGCCGTGTGAAGAAAGTCCTGGTCGACCAATTTGCTTGGAGACAGGGCCCACGGCCAAGCCATGCTAAGAAGACCCGATCAATCAGCCAGTCTAGGGATTGGGTCCACAGCCGAGCTGTGTATTCTACAAGACCTGGTCGACCAGTCAGTCTGGGGACTAGGCCCACAGCTGAGCTGTGTGTTTTATGTCCTGGCCGACCAGCCAGTCTGGGGACTGGGCCAATGGTCACACAGTCAGTCTGGGGACTAGGCGCACAGTCCAACTGTGCCTTCTATGACTCCGGCCATTCAGTTAGCCTGAGGACTAATCCTACCCTTTCAGCGTGAGGGTTTTATGCCCAAAATACAGAATAAGCAACGTCTGTCAGTTCTCGTGCACCTAAGGCAGAATCTTGAGATGGATGTTCCACTGCGGCTCATCTAACATCTACACATTCTAAAGACGCAAAGATACGTTTAGATTACTTCATTCAGGCAAACTCAGATTCAACCTGATGAAGATTAACCAGAGCATTCACATGAAATGGGCAATATTTTCTGCAAAATATGGATTGTTCATTCCCTGATTACAACCTACTGAAGGCCCCTTGGGTAGAATTTACAAGATTAAGTCCTCAACGCAAGATGCCGGCATCTATAGGTGCGCGAGCGTCGTATGGACTTCGTCTGGAGAAGACCACCCTAGAGTTCGAGGAGATCCAGATTGACAAACCCGTGCAGCTCTTGCAGCCGGCAGCCTGGCATCCTGGCCAGGATTGCGCCATCAGGGCGCAACACACTGCCCTAGGAGGCGTCGCGGATGACGTCCTCCGCCGTCACCTCCTCTGCTATGGCATCGGTGGCGTCATTGAACTCGCGGACAAGGTGCTCCGGGTCCGCGATCCGCTCGCCCTCCGAGATTTGGCGAAGTCCCGCGAGATCCACCGGGCGCGGCGTTAAAAGAACCGCTAGCGTCGGCGACACCCGCGGCAAACGCCGTGGGACACCAGCTCCGGATGCGGTCGGCGGTGTTGCCAAAGCTGCTCCGGTAGGGAGTCCCCGGCAGCCCGGCGAAGGCTACGATTGCCTCGGCTTCTTGGGGCGGACGATGCGGAGCTCCTCCTCCATTTGGACCACCCTCTCGTCGGCCTCGCCTAGTTGGCCCAGGCCCGTTGTGCCTCCTCCTCCACGTGGTGCAGTGCCATAATGACGGCATCGAGGCGGTCGCAGAGCTCAGCCATGGCGACTGTTCTCGTCACCATGACTTGCTCTCCGGTGCTCCCTTCGCCGGTATCGCCGACGGAGAGGAGGTTGCATGGGACGGGACTGCTAATGGTCAGTGCCCTGCAAATGTCAACAGCTCAGATCAATCAAGGTCATTTTTTCCTTAAACCCTAACAAAGTACGACGGTGACTTACCCCTCACTGTGGCAGCGGTGGCTAAAGGCCGTTCATCCGGTGATCCTTCTGCCGGACGCTTCCCGCGGTCCATTGCGCGACGAGGTGGAGAAGAAGGAGACGGAGGTGAAAAGGGGTGGACACTCAGATTCAGATTTGGGTTTTGGCAGAGGCGGAGCGACTCTCCCTGTCTCTCCGTCCTTCAATTTGTAGGCGGACTCCACAGGCATACTCCAGTGAACGGGAGCCGAAGCACCGCTACACGACGCTTCACGTCCTCCCATAACTGGATCGTGCCATCATTACGGCCACGACCGAAGTCAAACCGTCGCAGCACGTTCTTCATTACAGAAGCAGTAATGCCCCATCATTTTTGATCCTGTCGTTTCGAACGTGGTGACGGGCTATGCAAAGTCTACTTTGCCCTTCCATTCCTGCTATGAATTCTCTGGACTGCCTTCTCGCATTTCGGGTCCACCAGCCCAGTCTAGGGACTGGGTCTGTGACTCAGCAGAAAATCAAAGAGAGCTGGTCCACTAATCAGTTTGGGCGCTTCACTCTGTTCCATCTGTAATTGGTCCCACAGTCAGACTGTGAGTTCAAGCCCTGGCCCACCAGCTCTTCTGGAAGGCTAGGCCCGCGGTCCCGCTGAGCGGAGTAAACCTGGTCGCCTAAAGTCAATCCAGGACTAAAGCCTAGCATCAGGTCTTATGGCATATTTAACTGGTCGACCTGTTATATTGATATTTAAATGTGCAACATGCTTGTGCATTGGTCAGTATAGCTTGCCTCTGGTTAACTAAATTCATCAGTTATCAAGTTTTTTCTTAAAAGCTTGCCATAACATGATGCTCATCTTGTACCAACCTTGTGGACTACGTAGGCCCACATCACTTAGCAGTGACTGGGCCTATTCATATCATGCAGAGGGTCTGACCCCTACCGTTTAAATTTTAGCTTTTCTGAAAAGCTAGATTTCTATAACACCAATGATATTAGATATCATATGTGCTATGGGCCCACATCTCTAGACATGAGCTACTTTTTTCTTTTTCTAGAGCAACATGCATCTTTCGATAAAGCTTGTACTTGACAGCTTCAGTGGTCGGCTCTTCATCAAACTGGCCGGTAGATCAACCATAAGCTCCAACTCTGCAGGACTTCAAGCCATGCTGGTTAGCAAGTGTCAAGACGGTGTTTTCCCTTAAGATTCATGGTGCTCGGAGACTAGCGGTAGGGATTTAGGCCCCTATACCCTCACGGCTAGCCTTGGACCTGCCTTTCCGGGAGGCAGCCCAGCCCACAAGACCAAAACCGATCGGCCTCCTTGGCTTGGTCGGACTCCCAGGAGGACAATCAAGAGTTGCTTGTCATGCAAGACAACTAGTCGGTTAGGAAACCAATTGTATCCTAGTTAGATACGATCTGTTTGTAACCGACCATATCAGGATCTCAGGATCTGTAACCCTGCCCCCCGGACTATATAAGGCGGGCAGGGACCCCCTCAAACGCATCTGAATCTTTTCAATAATAGAAGAGCAGGACGTAGGGTATTACGCACCTAACGGCCCAAACCTGGGTAAACCGTGTGTTCTGTTCTTTCTGTTACGTCTCGTTTGTGATCTAAACGTGCCTTCACCAATAAATCACTACCGTCGGTATACCCGTGGTAGACTGCTGCCGATATTTCATCGACACCAGCTATAGAGTAGTAGTTATATATATATATACACGTGCTATTCTACACCCTAGGTGTAGAATAATATTCTACACCCAGTAGCTAATACTGAGTAATATTGAAGAAAATTCAGAAATACTGAACACTACTGAACGCCAATTACTGACTAATACTGAATGCGGTTCAATATCGTTAAGTATTGTTCAGTATTTTTTGGTCAGTATTACTCAGTATAAGTTAGTATTAGCTACTGGGTGTAGAATAATATTCTACACCTAGGGTATAGAATAGCGCTGCCATATATATATATATATATATAGGGAAATTATTTCATACTCCCAGAGAGTAGTTATATAGGGTGAGACTATTGAGTAGCCAGCAGTTATTCTGTAGCCAAGCCGGTTTAGGCACCAGCAGGCCGAGGGCATTCCGTCCGTGGTTGGCTTTTCTGGCTGAGCTGGTGGATGGTGCTGCATGCGAGCATGCAAATTAATATCGCTAACTACTGTAATTACTATCCGGCCGGCGGAGAGGCAATTCTCACGTTCCGTGATTACTGAGGTCAATGCATGCATGTTACGAGGATGCATCATTATATTTGCACGGATATGGAAAGCTTTCCAGGGACTAAATTACAGTGAACTTACTACAATTAGTTTATGGTAATTCTTCCTCCAAATTACCATAACACTTAATCACGATATAGTTTAGTGCCAAGTAATTTCAAGTAACTAGTTACTACAATATTTGTTAGGATCAATTTTCCTACTATAACCTACTATAATTTCGACATAAGTAGTTACTATAATTTTGGTAACAATATATCTAGTTACTATAATTTCCACGTCAATTTAACATATGTCAGCACATCAAGGACTATAATTAGGAGGTAAGTTACCACAGTTTGGCATCAACGTGGTTCCGAATAACTAGGAACTATATAATATCAAAATCTAAGATCACCAGAGGACGCTTGTGCATGATATAGTTACGAGAATTCAGATGGCCGGAGACATAAAAATATAATTTGTTTACTAGAGGAATAAAGTACGTAGACTACTATGAATCACTACTACAGATTTGGACATCAGTGGCGGTTCAAAACCCCCCTTCACCGGCGGATTTTGAACCGCCACAACCAAAGCGCCAGTGATGGGGGTAGCCATCACTGGCGGTTCTTATCAACCGCCACTGATCCTAAACCTTCACTGGCGGTTCTAGACACCAACCGCTAGTGATGTGTTAGTGATTCACTGGCGGTTTGTATCTTGAACCGCCAGCGTTCACTAAACAATCACCGGCGGGTTGTGGTTTCAACCGCCATTGTTAGCATCAGTGATGGTTCGAAATAAGGTGGCAGTGATGGTTTCTATTTTTTTCGTTTGTTTTATTTTTTATATGCCATGATGTTGCGATACTATAAACTAAACGCATCGAAACTTCGATTACATCGAAATTGTACTAATTAAAGTATTACATAGAAATTGTACTATTTAGAGTATTACAATGCATCGAGAATCCTATTACAACAAATATCACAAATAGTGCATTTAAAATATAGAACTTAAAGACAAGAATATTAAATTAGCCTATCCAGCTGCGCTTTCCCATAATTAGCCTTGTACTTCCTGGCGCTAGCGATTGAGAATGATCCTTTTTTGAACTATCTCGTTGTAAATGAATCTTGCTAGCTCCCCACTCAGTCCACGGATCTCAAAGTCTAACATCTTATTGTGGCCCAATTTCTTGCGCTGTAAGTAAGATGTTAGATTACATCATTTGAAGACAAAGTAGTGGATACTTTTGCTTAGTGCGAAGCATACATACCGTCCCATCTCCAATGGCAGTGTTCCCACCCATCACCTTGTACATTGCCCACATTACGTAGAACCCGCAGTGATTGTTCCTCGGCGGCTGCTCTAGGCACACCACATCCGAACGATGAACCGTGAAAGGACGGTCCCTGTGCCTGTCCAATTCCGCCTTGACACTATGTCAAAATGTAAGGTGTAAATAGCCTAAAATTAAATGTGTTATGTCAATTCAATAATATGATGATAAAGGGATCACTTACTCATTCAGCAATGTCACTAGGAGATTGATGTGCGAAAGTGGCTTGTTCTTCGAGTCCCACACCTCAATACGATCTTCTCCAAATATAACATCTACGAGTATAAAATGATTCCTGCAATCACAAAGTCCTTGTTTGTTAATAAACATTCAAAAATTAGAGTCAAAGAAATAAGTTTCGGGTAAACATACTCGCAGTTGTAGGCTAGGTATGCGTTCGTTTTTTTACTTTCTATCATCGATCTGATCTCCACCGTCAAAACACTCTTCAAATGTTCCCTGTCATCTTTGCAGGTTTTCTCATTAACATAGACGGGTCGAAGAATCCTATATCATCTTGTTTCAATTTTAAGAAACCTCTTGCGATGTACCTAAATAAGCATGAAATATGTTAAACTGTTGAAGACATAATTTACACCATGTCACCAGTATTTGGTTAAGAACTCACAGAGTCCATATCATCATTATTTGGGTGTCGAGATCACGCCTTTGGAACAACTGAAACAAGCATTCATATTCCACGTGGTGCACCGTTTCTTCAACATGATGAAAGACATATCCAGCGGGGATAAGCACTTCGAAGCCATCATACCCCCCCATGACAATCAAATTCATAATACTTGGTGCAGATCCCCATATATGGTGATAAATCACGGTACTCTCCTTCTGTTACCAATTTGTAGCCTAACCGAAATTTGTATGCTACCGGTGCAGTCTCAAATGCGAAATCTTGGCTTTGCAAATACATGTCTCAGTAGAAAGCATCCATTTGTATGTGCATCTTTTCAGCCACTCGCTGTATCTCAAGCAACTCTTGTGTTTGTAATTCTATTTCCCTTTCTTCCATATCTGGTTTCCTAGCTAGCCTATCATATTCGGTATCCGTCAGCCATCTAGGGTAAGAGAACAACCGTTCATGGCATTCTTTAATCTTCGCAAGGGGAATGTTATACTCTATCTTCTCAGGCATCAACGACGTAATTGTTGACATTTCTAACGTCGCTACTAGAAATAGAGGTAAAACCCTATCCCCGGCAACGGCGCCAAAAATGCTTGTTGGTATTTCTTATGCACAACTAAAATATAAAGGATTCCGCAAGTGCACAGGAAAACCATTGTAGCATTTTACCGTGAGTATTCCGGTATCGTTATTTATATTTTACCACTGGGAAACAATGGAATAAGACATTGATAGTTCACCATCATGTATCTACTAACTTAATACACCAACTAGACTAAAGTAGGGGGTAAATGATAGATGATAGGAATTATGTATATATGACACACACATAATGGGAGAATTCTATGATAAGTAAATAGATAGCTAAAGTGAGAGGACAACGGAGAGTTCAAGGTTCTGAATACTTCTCTATTACCAAGGTTCTATAATAACGATTTATGATAGATAAAGCAATCACACAATAACACTTTGGAGCAAAGTACCTATCCAACTCTCGAATAAGACTGGGAAGAAGGTGGCCGGGTAAGGCTGCCAAAAGCTCTCTGAAACACCAACTCGACGTGGTGGAATACGAAGACCAACAAAAGCTGTCACCTCTAATGGCTACCACAACTAACCGTAAGAATCGGGCGCAAACTCGGGTAAACACTAGCCTAGACACCACGTCTACGCTAACGATTACTACTCTAGTCACGCACGCTAACTAGAGCACCTAATACTGGGCGGAGATCCCATGCTAAAGTATAACAACTATACTAAACATAATATAAAAGCATAAAGTAAATACAGAAGATAAATATATTAAAGCATAAATCTTACAAGAATAGATACAAAGATATACCGAACTCGATGACTCCTACGAAGACTCCTCCTCGAACCCAGGCGTAGCGCCCGCTCTCCCTAACTCTCAACTAGAACTACATTGGAAAGTCTAGCCCTAATTCTCTAGAGATGAGAGGTCATCCATTCGAGGGACGCCTCTACATCTCCATAATAATGTGGTGCTCTCAGGGAGGGGGGTCTACCTCTTTATTTATAGTCTAGAAAAGCCTCCACCTCTTCTAGACAAAGCGATGTGGGACTAATTCGACTTCGACAGCGGTGGAGATGCAAACCCTAAGGCGGTAGGAGGCCATCCGTCGAAGCGGGCCTTGATTGGGCTCGGAGGGCGGCCTGGCCGGGGTGGGGTGGGGCGGCCCCCCCTGTAGCAGGTGGGCCCCACCTTCGGTTGATCGCCTTCCCGTGTCTTCTAGAGTCTTCTAGTGTTGGTTTCGGTGTGGAATTGATATCTTTTGACTCTGTACTCTGAATATAGCAAATGATATGTCCGTTTCGATCATCTCGATGAGCCCGTCGCGATGGTGTAGTCCAATTCATCATTTGAGATACTTTTATTCTGTGTAAAATTGGATATACCTGCAAAACGTTCAAGAACAACATAACTCGTGGAACTCGTTAGAATCAAACACTACAACTATGCTTTATGGTTGATATCATGTTATATTGAGCAATAGTTGATGGTATAAAATAGGCATTAAGGACCGTCAACAAGTTCCCCTAAGCTTACCCTTTGCTAGTCCCTTAGCAAAGCCTAACTACTAAACTTGGATCAGGAGTTGCTACAACGCTTTCACTTCTCAAAAGTACACATGCTTTCAAACTAAAATTCTCTCCTTTGAATTAGACAAAACTGCTCTAACTTTCAAACTTACCCATATTACCATTAACTATGGAGCTTTTTAACTTTTGCGTGGGTCTTGAGTAATTGAAAGACAGAACAATCGAGTCAAGCACTACGTCTCAAATTCTTCACTCAACCAATATTCTAGAGTTTTTACAAGTTTTTGAAATAAAACTCAGAGCTTAATTGTATGACACCCTCAAATCTCTTATTGTATGTGATATTTGTGGATCTCACTGAGGTATTTATGTTGTCATGCCCTCCTACAACTAATTATTATAGTGGAGCTCATAGGAGTGGCATTAAACAAGGACGAGCATACTTGCAATTCATATATTGTAAAGTCAAACAATGTATCCAAAGAGAGTCAAGTCATACAATCAAACCAAGATGTGCATGTGTATGGAGTATGGTGGATAGGTATATATATGGTATTTAGTGGCTAATCCTAATTCTACTTTTGCTCCTTAAAAATAAATCTCTCTCTCTCAGACTTAGAACTTTCGCAGGAAAATATAGGCTATCTTTATTCTTCTTCACTCTCTTTTTTTTCTTTTCTTTTTTTTTCTTCTTCTTTTTTTTAGGGAGGCGAGCATTTTAACTCCCTCTTATTTTTTTAATAACTTTCTTTTGCATAGCCACATGCATCCTTTGAATACAATAAATGATTGGAGAGATAACAATAAGAACATAGAGCGTTAATCAAGGGGTTGTCCTATAGGTTATATATATATATATATATTTTGTTTGGTGTTTTACTCCTAGTGTAGGAGAAAAACATTTTTTTAAAAATAGATCTGGATGAAAGTGGAAAATAATTGCGCTTACTCCCATGGTAGGAGCAATGCATATGTTGGTAGAGTGTGTGAGTGTGATCTTGATTTTAAAAGCATGGCAAGACTCTCATAAGGTATACAACAAAGGTTGACTGAACTCAGTGCAAAGCAAGCAGCATGATTGAGCAAAGGTTTTCCTATTCTAAATGTATATCATATATGGCTTTGGTAGGAATTCAAACTTTGTCATACAAGAGCTCATCATGTAAGATTTTTAGAGTTTTCAAAAGATAAACCTTTAGAACTTAGTATTGCTAGGAATAAGATAAATAGCAGCTTAGACTTGCTCATATCCTATCCCTCAATCACCTAGACTCAGCTTGAGCATATGCCTCCACAAGTTTCAGGTTTAGAGTAAATTCTTATATCAAAACAGTCATATCCAAAACTCAGGAGAATTTAAGGTTGAAAACTAGGCACGTGAAAGGAATTACGACAGAGCAACTATTCATCATCTCCAAGATAAAATTTTATTGTTCTTCAATTTTTATTTGACTCTTAACAACTAAATAGAACTGTAAACACACTCTATGATCACACCTTAATAAATAGCTAGAGTATTTTTATTTGGTTTTGAGTGTTATTCATCTTTTTATTTCTTTTTAGACTAATGGACTCATAAAAGACTCTACAGACGTGGACCTTCATGTGCCCACATATTTTTGGTATTTTATGACTATAAGATAGACTCGATAATCGCATAGATATACTTACCTGATAACTAGAGGATGCTCTCCCCCAAGCTGGATATTGTCGTAGTTGAGCATTAAAGCTGAGTGGTCCTCATAGAGGAGCTCATACTTATAAGAACAAGTGTTGCCTAGAATGCTTCAATCTCATCACCCAAGAAGTCACTTCCTTCACACAGGGGGTAGCTGTATGCCGAAAAAGTGTACTTCAAGTGATAAAGACGAAGATTCCTAGGTAAGCTAGCTCTTGGAGTCATCCTGCAGAAAACTCTCACAAAACACCAAAACTCATCGAACGGTATTAAGATAAAACGTTAGTGGTTAGCCGTTTTTAGAGGATTGGGTGTTGTGGAGGTTTCAAAGTATGTTTATGATAACAATATTGCAGCAGGATGCTCAATTAATTTTTTTTGAATTTTATAGGTTTATATGCAGAAAGTACAAATGCATGATATGTATTTTTATTTTGTAGACCACCACAGTGAGAACTCCTATAACTTTTACGCTACAAGGGGTTTCATATGGGGCTTAAAGTTTTTTTTTAAGATGCATGAATGCAACCTAATGCATATCTATTTATTTATTATTTCCTATGTAATACTAATGTAGAAAAGTAAATATGGTTAAGAGAAAATAAATCATGCAATGTAAGAAAGTAAATATGAATAACTACCGATGTTACCTCACGGCGCGGGTTCGATGTTTTGAGTCCTCTGAACTGGACTCCTCCTTGCAGTAGTTCATTGATCGAGTACTTCGGGTAGCTTCTAAAGATGAGGATTGAGGTGGTATCTCCACTAGTGGCTTTTCTAATGGTGGTGCCAACTTCTTCCTTTCTTTTTGTTAGCATCTCAAAGCCAATCTTATGTGCATCCTTGTTACTAGTTTAGAACTCCCACTTGTAGAATTTGGGGAATCTCCCCACACTTTGCTTGAAGTGGGTTCTGCTCATAAAGACAAGGTAGAGATCAAGCGCAGGGGCTCTATTGGTGGAAAAACACCAACAGAACTAAAAATTTATTCATTCTCTAACCTTAGACACAATAAGATTGATATCTTTTCACATTGTTCATTTACATCTTGGTTGAGAATATCAAAAGTATAAATATGGCATTTAAGCTTATGAGATAAAGGAGTGGAGTTACTTAACCTATGGAAGGATTGTTCATCTTTATCATTATCAAATTAATATGATGACTATCATCTTCCAAAATAAGATATATCATATTTGAGCTCATTTGGTTAAGATTGAGATCAAGAGAATAGTGCTATGGTGTGTACTCCACGATCAAGAGGAAATGATGACCACTTACCTTTAAGATGTTACCTTTATTACTAGAGCATGATGACACCATGAAGTAAAGGATAGATGATTTTTAAATGGTCTTTTTCCTTCCTTGCAGCTTGAGTTGATCAGTAGCATCTTGTCTCATATGTTGTACTCCTTTCTCACTCTTCTAGACTTTTGTTTCTCTCATTATTTCTTCTCTGCAAGGGATTAGTAGACAACACATACCCGAAGGAATATACTATCTATTTAAAGCGTGGATAGTGTTTGCTAAATAGTTATAAATAGTTAAAGATTAATCTATAGTTTGTTTTTTTAAATGACTCACCATTACTTCAAATTTTTCCAACAAGGTTAAGGCAAAGATATAATTTTGAAGAATACTTCTAACCTTGATTTGATTCTATGAAATCTCCTAATATGATTTAAATATTTTTATAGAAGAGAGGATCGATAGTCTATATACACAACCAAATTCTTTTAAAAAAAATATGCTTTGATGTTAGAATGTTTAAGTGATATTTTAAAGCATACTTATAATAGAGTAAGGAAGTTTAAAAGACTAAAGATATTTATTCAAATAGAACCAAGAATATGTAGGTGAACCCAACGAGTATTTTGTTTGTTTTGAGTTTTAGCATAACATGAGGTAAGGATAACTAAGACAATGAGCAACATGGTATAAGATGTTGAATGAAGTTTAAAGTTGCATGAGACTTGGATAATTGCACCTTATGTCTTGCAGAGTGATTGGTCCACTATCATGGTGAAGTGTAAAAGGTGTTGAAGTGTTCTTTAATCTATTCTTTCGTCTTAGTCCTTTCAATATACTTGTCCTCCTTTCTTTTCGTTTCGAACCATGATCAGACATTTATTCTTTCTTTCCTGCATAAATATTAGTGGACATATACCCGAAGGATTGCAACAAGTTTAGAATGTGGGTTATGGTCCATAATTCATGCGAATTTCATCTATGCTAATGAAAGAATGGACTTCTAGGAATACTTTAGCATAGATTTCTTCTAACAAATTTTGTTAGTAGCTGTACTTTTATATGGTTCAAGGCAAAGGTAACTTGCGACAAAAGATTAAGTGAATAAACCTTGATACTTACAATTCTTCTATGGAGAATGAGCTGTGTCTTCCTTTTGTACAAAGTTATTGAACCTCATCATATGCCTTGATTCATCTCTGATGTGAGTTCATCTCTTAACTTACCCGAACTAAATTTGAGAGTTTTCTATAAGGGTTAGTCCAACAAAATATCCAATATCTACTATAATAATTTCTAGTTCAATAACCAAACCAAACTCCATGTCTAGTTTGATTAAGGTAGACTATTTAACCTAAGCACCACGCTTAATTTAAAGGCCTATAAAAGTATGTGCAGTACTTCCAAACCAAAGCATACTATAGTAAACAAAGATAGCATGAAAGCACTTAGAGGTTTACTCAAATAGAGATAAAAGCATGATCATGTATGGTGAGAATATATATATTTTTTTCCATTTTAAGTAGAGATGAAAGTGATATGCATATGTGCAAAGAACTGAACATGCTGTGGATTTGATATGAGATGGGGTAGATGCATGGATTATTCAAAGTAAACATGCAGTGGAATGCAACAGGATAACTACTTATCAAATTTAAAGCCTATGAGCAAGACTTTCTCACCATTCTTAATCATAACTACCATGACTCAAAGTGAGTTGTGCAGCGTCTTTATTCGTCACATATGATGAACTTTGACGTCTTGTGACGATGATGATCTTTTTTTTAATCTACACATGGTTAGTGAAATATATATAAACATTTATACAAACCCGTGAGATGGCAGGGCTTTATTGTTGATGGATCATGTATATTTAGGCACCCTGAGTTTTTCAAGATCTCCTACGTCTTGTTCTTGTGGAATTTCGTCGGAAGATTGGAACATTTGATATTCTCGTTTATTCCACAACTCAACAAAACAGAGGGTAATCCTACTAAAGCTAGCGACATACTAGATTAGCAGATATCAAGATCATTATCAAAATCTTTACGCCAATTGTTTCCCCAACAACGGCGCTAAAAATGCTTGTTGACATTTCTAACGTCGCTACTAGAAATAGAGGTAAAACCCTATCCCGGCAACAGCGCCAAAAAATGCTTGTTGGTATTTCTTATGCACAACTAAAATATAAAGGATTCAAAGCGCCACGTAAAAACCATTGTAGTATTTTTACGGGAGTATTCCGGTATCGTTATTTATATTTTACCACTGGGAAACAATGGAATAAGACATTGATAGTTCACCATCATGTATCTACTAACTTAATACACCAACTAGACTAAAGTAGGGGGTAAATGATAGATGATAGGAATTATGTATATATGACACACACAGGGAGAATTCTATGATAAGTAAATAGATAGCTAAAGTGAGAGGACAACGGGAGAGTTCAAGGTTCTGAATACTTCTCTATTACCAAGGTTCTATAATAACCGATTTATGATAGATAAAGCAATCACACAATAACACTTTGGAGCAACAAGTACCTATCCAACTCTCGAATTAGACGGGAAGAAGGTAGCTGGGTAAGGCTGCCAAAAGCTCTACGAAACACCAACTCCGACGTGGTGGAATACGAAGACCAACAAAAGCTGTCACCTCGATGGCTACCACAACTAACCGTAAGAATCGGGCGCAAACTCGGGTAAACACTAGCCTAGACACCACGTCTACGCTTAACGATTACTACTCTAGTCACGCACGCTAACTAGAGCACCTAATACAAGGCGGAGATCCCATGCTAAAGTATAACAACTATACTAAACATAATATAAAAGCATAAAGTAAATACGAGAAGATAAATATATTAAAGCATAAGTCTTACAAGAATAGATACAAAGATATACCCGAACTCGATGACTCTGCGAAGACTCCTCAGGAACGGGCGTGGCGCCGCTCTCCCTAACTCTCAACTAGAACTACATTGGAAAGTCTAGCCCTAATTCTCTAGAGATGAGAGGTCATCCATTCGAGGGACGCCTCTATATCTCCATAATAATGTGGTGCTCTCAGGGAGGCGGTCTACCTCTTTATTTATAGTCTAGAAAAGCCTCCACCTCTTCTAGACAGGCGATGTGGGACTAATTCGACTTCGACAACGGTGGAGATGCAAACCCTAAGGCGGTAGGAGGCCATCCGTCGAAGCGGGCCTTGACTGGGCTCGGAGGGCGCCGGCCGGCCCCGAGGTGGGGCCGGGCGGCCCCACCCTGTAGCAGGTGGGCCCCACCTTCGGTTGATCGCCTTCCCGTGTCTTCTAGAGTCTTCTAGTGTTGGTTTCGGTGTGGAATTGATATCTTTTAACTCTGAACTCTGAATATAGCAAATGATATGTCCGTTTCGATCATCTCGACGAGCCCGTCGTGATGGTGTAGTCCAATTCATCATTTGAGATACTTTTATTCTGTGTAAAATTGGATATACCTGCAAAACGATCAAGAACAACATAACTCGTGGAACTCGTTAGAATCAGACACTACAACTATGCTTTATGGTTGATATCATGTTATATTGAGCAATAGCTGATGGTATAAAATAGGCATTAAGGACCGTCAACAGTAATGCTCCCATTTACCTACTTCTTCTTCTTCTTATCTTTCTTAGGAACATTATCTACCGATGCCGACGACCTTTTCTGCGAGGATGACACTGCTCTTGTGCTTGAACGACGCACTTTTTCGGGACTTGGCTGGGGAGGAGGAGGAGGAGGTGGATTCCTTTGTCTTGTACGGGTCGATGGAGGTGGAGATGGAGACTTTTGTCTTGTACGGCTCGATGGAGGTGGAGGTGGAGGTTGAGATCTTTCTCTTGGAGGTGGAGGTGGAGGTGGAGATGGACATGGAGGCGGCTCATCTATAGGTGGGTTTACTGCCCTATGAGGTGAGAATTCTGCATCGTCCTCATCATCCGAAGACTCCTACGAATCAAGCTTAATGAAGTGCTTTCGCCAAGCCACAAAACTACCCTTGTTCTGAACAAGACGCGGCCTATCTTCCTCTATAGGGCAATCAATGTGTATCTTATTGTACTTCTTATCCACGATAGAATCAATGCTCACCCTGGTATACCCCGGTGGAATTGGGTTCCCATGAACCTCATTGTTTCCTCGTGGAAAGGCCTGTCCTGTTGCCACCTTGTTAGTGGTCCACTGTTGGCGGATGTACAGCTTGACATTAACAGGTTCGGTGATGTTGTCCAATGGATGAGGTGCATTTGCCTCTTCTTCGTCGACGAATGGGCCTGACCCACAGCTACTGCGACCCTTCTGCACTGGACTCATGCGTGTCGGAACCGGGCCTTCTTGAGTAGCGGTTCCCATGCTTTGTAGAACCTGAGTTACTCGTTCCTCAACTCGTGCTTCCAAACGCCCTTCCACTCATGCTTCAATTTGTGCTGCCATTGCGTTCAAGCATTGTTCATACTCCTCTTCTCTTCGTGCTTTAGACCTTGCTCGGCTACGATACGATGAAGATTCACCTTCAAATGCCACGTTCCAAGGAATAACCCCGGCTCCTCTTGTGCGACCAGGGTGCTTCTTGTTTCCAAGTGCGAGGGTGAGCTCGTCATTCTCCCTATCAACCTGACGACTGCCTTGATTCACCTCCTCGGTTGTCCATCCTTCTACCATGCTACCTTCGGGTCTAAATTTATTTCTAACATACTTCCTGAAAACTTTCATCAATCTTTCGAAAGGGAACATCTGATGTAGGTACATTGGGCCAAGGGCTCTAATTTGGTCAACAAGATGAACAAGCAGGTGCACTGACATATCGAAGTAAGTCGGCAGAAAATGCATCTCAAGCCTGCATAAAGTTTCGCCTATGTCCCGTTGCAACTGGTCCAGCTGGGACACATCAATGACCTTTTGTGAGATCGCATTGAAGAACGAGCACAACTTTATGATTGGGGCTCGGACTTTGTCTGGTAGGATACCACGCAGAGCAACAGGGAGCAGCTGAGTCATGATAACATGACAGTCATGGGCCTTCATACAGCCATAGTTAAACTTCAGTTCTCTCATGTTCACTAGCCTCTTTGTGTTTCCACAGTAGCCCATTGGGACTTTGAGTTCATTGAAGAATGAAATGAGCATTTCTTTTTCTTCCTTTTTCAGTGTCCATGATGCTACTGGAAGTTCTAACTGACCATCCTCACGCAGCTTTGGATGCAGCTTCTTCCTCAGTCCTAGGTGTTGCATGTCCAGGCGCGTTGCGAGTGAATCCTTTGCTGTGCCCCCGGTGTCCATCAAAGTGTTCAGTGTGTTACCGCAAACATTTTTAGTTATGTGCATTGGATCAAGGCAGTCTTTGTACACTCAAAAGCGGCCAATAAGGTAGTTTTCAAAAATTGATTTTTCTTCAGATTGAATCGGCGGGCGCATGTACGCCCCTTCCCCTTACCATGGACAACATTGAGTTTGCTTACTTCTTTTTAGTATTTGTTTACCATCTCGATAATCTGGAGGTCCACGTGTCTCAATAGTTCCATTGAAATCTTTTTTGTTTCTACGGTAAGGATGATCGGTGGCAAGGTACCTACGATTGTCCCATATAAGCCATCTTCTTATTTTCCGCTAGATATCTTTGCATCAAGTATCATCCAAGCACTTTGGACACAACCAAGTATATCCTTTTGTCTTCTCCCCGGACAAGCAACCTCGCCCAGGCAGTGCGTGATTGTCGCGATAAGTCTTGCCTTGATCGTGATATGTTCTTTTTGTACTCGTCCTAAACATCCTTCACCCCATTGTGCCACATATCTACAAGTTCATCGATGACTGGTTCCAAAAACACATCGATGTCATTCCCCCAGTTGTTTTGGCCCTTGGATTAGTAGTGGCATCCGGATGAACGACCGCTTCATACAAACCCATGGTGGAAGGTTGTATATACAAAGCGTCACCGGCCAAGTGCTATGATTGCCGACTGGTCAAACGGATTCATCCCATCGTGCTCAAAGCAAACCATAAGTGTCTAACCTCTCCACCGATATTCTTATAGCACATCGTATTAACAGTCCTCCAGTCTGACCCATCTGCGGGGTGCCTCATCATTGTATCTTTCTTACGATCTTCGCCATGCCAACGCAATAGCTTGGCTGACTTTGCATTTGCAAACAACCTATGCACTCGGGGAGCTATGGGGAAATACCAACCACCTTGACTGGCCCTCCTTTGGTCTTGGTACCATCTTTTGACGGTCCTTGCTTGTACCTAGGAGCTTTACACCTGGGGCACGTATCTAAGTCCTTGTATTTGTCTCCACGGTACAATATGCGGTCATTGGAACAGCGTGGATTTTTTCTACCTCAAGTCCGATTGGGCGGATCATTTGCTTGGCCAAGTATGCCTTCTCACGGCAACTCGTTATGTTCTCGGGAGCAATTTTCTCACTACGCCTAACAAGTCATCGAAGCCTTTATCGCTCAATCCGTTTGTTGATTTGAACTCTAATAGCATGATGTCGACTTCGGTTTGCTCACCCGACAACCATGATACAATGGTGTTTTGGCATCTTTTCTCATTATCTCTAACTTTTTCAATTGTCTAGCACTAAGACATCCTCCCTCCACATCCCTCATCATCTTAGAAAGGCCGTCTTCATCCTACGTATCGTCACCAACGTATTCGTAAACACATTATCATCGTTAGCCATTAGTTGCGTGTGAACACCGGTATGCCGATGATTTGCAGACTCGTTAAGTGCTATGTCGGGCATGGTTACATCATCATTGTTTTCTGGCGGAACATTATCACCAAACTCGCCATGCATACACCATATTTTATAGTCCCTCATGAACCCTCTAGTAATCAGGTGGCATCGTATAGACTCCACGTTTCCCCATTTCTTTCGATTTTTACAGTCTCTGCATGGGCAAAATACAAGCTGTCCATCCCCAGCGTTTGCTACGGCCACATTGATGAATGTGCTAATGCCCATCAAGTACCGCACGTCTGCCGGTGCCAGACCGTACATCCACTCTCGATCCATCTCTTCACAGGACAATTGGGAGAGTCATTATAGTGAAATAAAAGTGGTTCATTCATCATCAAGAATTTGAGCTCCCAGTTCCATGCCCGTAGTGTATTCCGCTTATTTAAGTGTCTCCTTATTTATTAAAAATAATATTAATTGTACACCTAGCTTTAATTTTTTTTATCATGGCAAATTTAAATTGGGACACTTAATCAATAATAAAAATGTAGCTCAAAAAAAAAATCGGGACACTAATTTCAATGAAATAAAAATAGACCTTTCATGATGAAGAATTTAAGCTCCTAACTCCAGGCCCACAGTATATTCTACTTATTTAAATTGGTCATTATCTTTCGCTAATAATAATCTACAGTACCTTATCATGGCAAATTTAAAATTGAGAACAGATGGAGTCACTAATTACCAAAAGCTAAACTTGGAGACTTAATCAACAACAGCTATTTTGCTTGAAACAACAACATAGATTTTGTTTATCAAAATAAATAATCCATGAGCTAATTGAAGCATGACATAGTTGCAATCATCCAAACAACCATGCAATCAGCTAGTAAATATTCATGGGTACATAGACACCAACCTTTTGCCACAACTTGGATGTTTTCTTCGAAATCCAATTGAAATGTGCTCTCTAAAATGAAGAAACAATTATAATGACAATGTAGCCACAAAAAACTCTAAAGCTACAAATTCGAAGGAGGTGAGGTTTGTTATTACTAACCTTAAAGCAACAAGATCATGCCCAAGCTCGAAAAAGCAAGATCCACATTGAGCCTTTTTTTTTGAAGAATGGCTGCAACAATGGAGGGAGGGGGGGGGAAAAGCTCCTCTGCTTGTGGCGCTCAAGCTGGTGGGAGAGAGGGGGGAAGGGAGTGATATTTGTACCGGGGTCCATCATCGGCAGTTTCTAGCTCAAACCGCCCAGTGATGTTTGAAGGTCACTTGCCGGCATTAACCAAACCGCCCGGTGATATAGAAACATCACGGGCGGTTTGAGCTACGAACCGCCGGTGATTCTTCGATGGCGATTTGAGCCATGAACCGCCACCGAAAGTTACCTTCACCTGGCGGTTCATGGCTTCCTCCAATCATTGTCTCATTTTAAAATTTTGAACCGCCAGTAAAGAACCATCAGTGGCGGTTGGGTGAAAAACCGCCGGTGATAGGCCGGCAGTGAAGCCCTTTTTCTGTAGTAGTGAATATGAAGCCTCCTTCGACTGCTTACGATATTCTATTTTGAAATAATTTACTAGAATATATACGACGCCTCCTTTGACTAGTTACGATAATCTATTTACTAGATTTGCTAATTATTTACTAGAATCTATGCCTTTCTGCCCTTAGTAGTTATGATATTCTATTCTATTTACTATATATTTTTTAGTTACATAATCCATTTACTAAATTTTGCACATTATGTACTAGAATATTGATGCATTTCTAACTTAAATAGCTACGATAGTCTATTTACCAGATTTTCTACAATCATATACTTCGTACAACAAAATCCATAAAAAAATCAAATCTGGCACTAGCTGTTCCTGGAGTTCATCGATAAAACATACAAAAAAATAAAAACACCTACGTCATCCATCATCCACAACTGCAGGGAGCGATGCATCTCTTCTAGCGACGTTTTGTGCCACGGAAGTGATTTCCGCTTCAAGCAGCCAGCCAGCCACATCTGGATCCAGGAAACGGAGAACACAAAGCCGCATTGACATCTACCTAGATCGTCCATGACGGATGCTGCCGCCATCGGTCGGAGAAGGTAAGGGAGTCGACACGGTCGCCGCGATGAGATGACGCTACGGCGGTGAAGCCAAGCTGCCGCCGGTTCCGGGCTGCGCCTTGGGAAAGGGCCGAAAAACGCCTCCGTTCATGAGGAGAGAGCAGCAGCCGCCGCCGCTGGGAGGGAGGCCGCAGCCACGGGAGGGAGCTGGCCGTCGTCGGCGTCGGGGTGCCCCGTGGGACAGCACCGCCTACCATGCTTGGAGGTGGCCGTCAGCGCCACGACGGGGAACTCGGACTGGCCGCCCCCTCCATGGAAGGGGCGAGTGGCACGTACGGCCGCCAGACCACCGAGGGTAGCCGCGTGCTGCAGGACGGGGAAGAGGCCGCACGCCGGCTCCACGCAGCGCCGCCGTAGCCTGTGCAGCAAAGAGCGGCGTTTAACGTCACCAGCTCATTCACGCTCCTGGCCGGCCTAGCCTTTCCTTGCCTTGCATGCGCCATTAAAATAATGCCACATATGCGTGCATGTCGTAGCTATTCCTTCCCAGTTACGAGAATGCACCGGTCACCATAAAGTAGTTACGAGAAAGTAGTTACGGTAAAATAGTTACCAGAACTTCTCTTTTGAAGCTAGTTTTACTAGAATTTTACCTTTTATAGTTACGAGAATTTCGTAGATCGAATTTACCATAAAGTAGTTACTAGAATTTATAGGAGTTACCACAATTTTTTGTCCAGCTATTGCACGTAACGACTGTAATACCCTAGAATGCATAATAGAGTTAGAATTTTTTATATGGACCAAGCGATTTTTTTAGCGAGGATTGATCGGATTTAAGAGAGACCAAAAATTTGAATTTTTGTCACCTGATCTAATGGAGTAATGGAGATCACCAATATGTAGAGCTCGTCGAAATCTATCAGTTTGACTACTCATACAAATTATTTCGACTTCGGATCACAAAGCTACGCATATTACAAGTTTTGGGGAAAAAAAAGAGGGCGGCTACTGTAGCTGCGCTACAGTAACCTGACGCTACTACAGTAGCCTGACGCTACAGTGCCTGACGCGGTGCGGTTTCTTTTCCCTGTTCTCTAACTCCTGGCCACCGCCTCCTGTTCAGCTCTCGAGGGAGAGAAGGGAGAAGGGAGAAGGGAGAGAAGAAAGAAGACCATACCGCCGCCGTCGTTCGCCGTCATCGTCTTTCGTGGTGCCGTTTCCTTGGACTTTGGTTAGCCATCATCTCTTCCTCTTGTTTGCCCTTGTTCTTCGTCCCTCGCTGTTCTTGATGGACATACCATGGTTTGCCGTAGATCGGATCGATGAGACGGCCATAGCGGCATAGAGCACCGTGAGGTGGAGAAGGGGAAGGAAGAAAGGAGTGAATCGCTGGGATCTTGTCGTTGTGCTCGCTGTGGTTGACCTAGGTAAGGTGCTAAATTATGATCCATTTTCTTAGATCAAGTTTTATGCATCGAATCATCGGATTGGATGGTGATTAGTTGGAGTAATTCCTGAAATCCCCGAAATTAATTTTCATCCATGTTCTGAAAATGCCATTAGACTGAGCAGTGTTTGTTTATCGCTGTTTTTGGGCATCTTAGCGGTCTTAATAAATCTTGACACTGTAGACAAAGTTTTAGTGGACTTCAATATCTTTCTTTTGACACCAATATCACCCTCATAGCTTCTGTATTTTGGGAGATATGGTCGTTTACATTGGGCTATTTTTCAGTGACGAGAATCAGGACAGTTTTAGATCTATTCAGTTTTTCGCCCTCAAGATGGATGAATTAGAATTTGTGATCTGAAACAAAGTTGTAGTAGATTTATTAAGCTTTCCAGATTGGTTTAGATCATGTCTTTTGGATGAGTAAATCTCCAGTTATCAAATAAAAAACACTGCTATCCTGTTTTGACTGACAGAAAAGTTCAGTTAGCTAAATTGGATTTTTGTGCTATCTTGGGGACTTCTTATACCAAATTGTACAATACCAAATTTGTAGGTAATAGAGTCTTCTACCATCTGGTAGATTTTAAGAATTTTTGAATGCTTTGAGTAGTGTCTATGAAAAAGAGAAGGGACAGTGCTGCTGTCATAGTTTGTAGCAATACGGTAGATGCTTGAACGGCGGGTTTTGGACGTTTTGGTGTGCAATTTGGGATTTGTTTTGTTAGTATGATGGTGGGTGTACTGAGATTTGCTTGTAATCAGGTGGTACACCTTTGGATCATGCTTAGCTCTTACCTTTGATCTTCAGTGAAGGCAAGTAAACGTGGCGTTGTGGTCCACATGCTTTAGCTTTGTTGTTTGAATTGCCTCCACTAAATTATGAGTATCTCACGTTATCAATATAATCTGAAATCTGAAGTTAATTATTTTACTTTGAAGTATATGAATTTATATCTGGTGGTTCTATTGTTGGACTATGATGTACTTGAAGTTCTTGCATTGCAACCTTTGCACTTGCACTCTCTCCGTTGGTATGCATTTGGAAGAAACCGTAGCCAAATTGGTGCGGTAAGTACCGGTCTTTGCAACGCACGTTGATGAGCAATGTGGTTGCAGCCCTCACTCCCTCTTCTTGGGATGTAAGGGTAGAAGAGAAGTCATGTATTTGCATTGCATTATTCATATTTGCATTGCATTGCACCGCATCATTCATATATGCACTTTTAATATATTTAAATTTCTATGAAGCTATTGGTATATCTATGGTGATGTTATTTAAATTTGATGTTTAATGAACTGTGGGTTTAAATAACTCAGTTAAAGCGGTTTTGCTTGCTGAGGTTTTTCATAAACCTCACACGTTATTTTTCCCCTCGGTGAATGAGCTTGGAAGACGCATGCTTGGGGATGGGAGTAGAGGCATGTCTCGCACATCACTTATGAGTCATACATATCATAGGAGACATGTGCCATAATAATAATATTTTTCTAATGATGGACTAGTTGGTCGTTTGATATTTATCATGTTGGATCATGGTTTAGTTGGATTAAATTATGTTAGTCCGGGTGATTGATAAAGTTTTCTTATCATCATATATTATATTCATTGTTGCTTCCGCGTGCTCTGTTGTTAGTGTTGGAGTGTGATAATTCTCCTGAAGAATATGTGGTGTTTCTTCTGGGGTGTTATAGTTGGTAATCAGAGCCTAGGTTATAGGTTCTAGGCTTAAGTTGTGTTTAAATTGACTCATTAAAACTTGACACACTTGCACTTATAGGATGGGAGTTGGGTTTTTTTCATAAATGCTCTATTTACTTGTTTTGCTTTTTGTACATACGTGTGGTTATGTTTATCTATGGAATAACCTTTTTATGGCTATGCTCCTAGCTGTTGTAGCTACCTTTTGATTAGTTGTTATGGTTGCAGTTTTAGTCTGTAGAACCTAAGAATAAGTTTGGAATCCTATAGAGTCTTGTTTGGCTTTGCAGATGGGTTGAGTGGAGGGCCCCCACACTACCTTCTCTCGCCTTGCTAAGTGAGGTTGACCGAGAGTGTTAGGTTGATCCAACTATTTATATTCAAAAGAAATGGTTGAATGATGGATGGGTTGGCCTCCATGTCATGCTTTATAACTATTTTCTCTTGATATATCAAATAGGTGGGTCATTGTGTGACTTGTCCTATAGATTTGAGTGGCGTCGTTTCAGCCTGTCCTTAGTCTAGAGAAGGTGTTTTCATCGCACAACTCAATCCAAACTTCTGGCGGTGGTCAAAATACGGTGAGGATAGGCTTAGGTGGAGTTTCTTGATGACATTTCTAGGGATGTTTTAATCTAAGTTGCTGGAGAGTGAGCGCTAGTTTTTTTGTAAGGCCTAGTGTTTAAGCCTAGTGTTGTTTTTCTCTTAGTTTGGATGATAAGAATGTAAGTTGAAGAGCATTTGTATTCATGTTTAGAGAATCTAGGTGTTTTGTGGCTTAAAAGGTTTAACGTGGATCTCATAGGCTTTGAATTGTCCTAGCATAGTAGTCAAGATGATCAATTGGGAGGAGTGTAAGAAATGTACTTTAATATGTTGCAAGTAACCAGTTTGTGTGGATCATGGATAATAGTTGTTTTGGGCTAGTGTCTACAAGGACATGTCATTTTGGAGGTTGTTTCGTGGTGGTTTCGCATGCTTCTTTGGTGAACCTATTAAGAATGACATAATGTTTCTTCAGAAGTATAATGTGAAGATGCATAACCCTTAGTTGTTGGTATGGCATGGTCTTCCTAGTGGGTATATAAGATTGGTACTAAGATGTGAGGTAATGCATGTTGGAGTCTATAAGACAGTAGTTGTTGATCTAGTGATCGTTTTATCTTGAATTATGCTCAAATCAAGGGAAGGTCTGAAAAATTATAGCTTTGATGTTGGAGGAATTATTATGGCATACCTTTGTTGGTTCTTCATGAGATTTAAGGCCCCTTACTTTTTTATCCTATTTGTTCTCCCCAATTGAGTGGATCTAAGAAAGTGAAGCTAGATCTTATCTTGAAGTTTCAAGTTGTAGTGGAGGTATAAGTAGTTGTTCTAGGAGCTTTGATGAGGGCAAGATTAAAGGTTTCATAGCAAGTGGGTTGTTTGGATTGAAGTTTTGATATGAGACTGACTGAATCGGCTAAGTGAAGTGTCTTCGGCATGATTGCTACACCATAGAAATTGTGACTTGTGAGGATGTGGGCTCATGTGGTTAGATCTTGCAAGTGAGGAAAGAATATTGTTAACTAGTGTCATCCCAATAGATCTATATGTCATTTCCTTAGAAAGTTCTGCTTTGTTAGTTGTGAAGGTGACATAATATTTTGCCACTTTGTTCATGAATTGAAAGATGAGTTTTGGAGATGAGTTAATTTAGCATAATTCTAGTTTTAAGTTGTATGCTTTGGAGCATGTTGGCAAGCATCTATGGTTATTGTACACTTTTGTCAAATAGTAAAGTTTAACCCTTTGGCTGAGGTTTGAAGGTGGTCCATTCTTTTAGCACGAGTTGTTATAGTAAGGGATAATACCTATTTGCCAAGGTAAATAAGTGTTCCTTCTGACTTCCTCATATTGTTTTCCCTTGACCATCTTATTAATAGTATGGAATCACTATTGATCCCAAAAATGTTTTATGGTGGAGTGGGAGAGACCGACTACTGTCATGGATATTCGTAGTTTTTTAGACTTGCTAGATACTATCATCTCTATGTTCAAGAACTTCTCCACTATTACAAAGCTTATGGCAAAGTTTATTACGAAGGGTTCACTGTTGGTTTGGATAGCTGTGTTTGAGGTGAGCTTTCGAACTTTGAAGGAGAAAAATTGGAGAAGGCTCCTATTTTGGTTTGCCTAAGAGTGGCAAGCATTTTAGATGTCTGCAATATGGGGCTAGGTTGGTTACTCATGTAGGAAGGAAGGGTGATCACTTTGCATCTAGACAGTTGAGGTGGAGGTGAATTACCCTACACATGATTTGCAATTAGTAGAAGTGGTATTGACATTGAAGGTTTGGAGGCACTAACTTTAGGGTGATTCTTATGATATCTTTACACACCATCAAATTGCAAGTATATATATTTACTCAGAATAACCTAAATTTGAGGTAGAGGATGTGTCTACAGTTTGTTAAGGATTATAATTTGATTGTTCAGTATCATCCTAGAAAGGCAAATGTTGCTCTACAACTGGAACGGACTCAAACGGGTGTACCAATGATCCTATGTGTTATGTCCCATATCCAGTATTTTGTCCCATATTTTTCTCTATGATCTTAGAACCATATAAGGATCATTTGGATATTAATATCTATTTCTGATGAATATCAGGAATCCAATGTTGAGTGTTTGGATTTGGATACGGTCAAAATTTAAATGTTTGAATTCAGATACGACATATGCATACAGTGTTTGATCTTTTCAAGATGGACAGATATCGAGAAATATATTCTCATTTTTATCCCTACTCTTAGTAGGATAGGTGATCCTAAAGCATGCATGACTTTGATTGGCGACTTGGATCACATGGATTTTTTTTGTTTGCTATGGTGGTGTTTAATGTGAGGAGACCCAATTATTGATTCGGTCATCATTTCATGAGAAGGTGAGAGAAGATTAGTTGCAATATCGATTACTCCGAGCCGTTTGCATGCGCTTTGCGGTAGGTAATAAACCCCACAAGTTAGCATAGAGGTTGATGCCACTAGTTATTCAAGAGGTTGTCTGTGTGTGCCACAGAAAGCTAAAGTGAAGATGGACATTTTGAGGGAAGCTCATTGCACTCCTATACGGTAAATAGAGGTGAGGCTAAGATGTATTGAGTTTTGAAGCAAAGTTTTTAGTGGAAGAGGATGAAAGTTGATATTGCTAAGTATGTAGCTTCATGTGGTATTTGTCAGAAGGTAAAGGCTGAGCATCAGAGACCAGCTGGGTTGATAAAGCCCTTGGAAATCCCTCAGTGAAATGGGAGAAGATTACAATGGACTTCATAGTTGGATTGCCTAGCTCACCTAGAGGCAAAGATGCTATTTGGGTCGTTATTGATAGGCTTACAAAAGTGGCTCACTTCATTCCAATGAAGACGAATAATACAGCTGTAGATTTGGTTCCACTGTATATTAAGGAGATTGTGAGGTTGCACGGTGTGCCCAAATCCATTGTGTCAGATCGGGACTCTAAGTTTGTGTCTAATTTCTGGCGAAGTTTGCGGAGTGCTATGGGAATGGAACTTGATATGAGTACTGCTTTCCATCCTCAGACAGATGGTCAGTCTGAGCGTACTATTTAGACCTTGGAGGATATGTTGCGTGCCTGTGTACTTTCATGGAAGGGGAGTTGGGAAGATCACCTGCTTTTGGCAGAGTTTGCTTACAACAACAGTTATCAGTCTAGCATTCAGATGGCCCCATATGAAGCATTGTATGGGCACAGATGTATTTCTCCACTTTGTTGGGATGTGGTTGGTGAGCGCTCTTTGGTTGGTCCAGATTGGGTACAACAGACTCATGATAAAGTACGTGATATTTGATAAAATTTGCTGATTGCTCAGAGTCGACAGAAGAGCTATGCAGATGTTAGACGAAGGGCATTAGAGTTTGCAGTGGGAGATGAAGTGTTCCTGAAGGTTTCACCAGCGAAAGGCATTGTTCGTTTTGGTACCAAAGGAAAGCTTAGCCCGAGATACATCGGACCATATGTGATTATCGCCCGTGTTGGCGCATTGGCTTATCAGTTGCAGTTGCCGGAGTCTATGGCTGGAGTACACCCGGTGTTTCATGTCTCTATCCGAGGAAATACTTGAAAGATCGAGCAAATAATGGAAGTTTGAGCCGGTGACCATAGAACAAGACTTAACAGTTGAGTATCGCCCGGTGCAAATATTAGAGTTCTACGAGCGTGTGATGCGCAATCTGGACTATCAAATATGTCAAGGTCTTATGGTCACATCAGACAGAACGAGAAGCCACATGGGAGTTAAAGGACCATATGCGGAAGGAGTACCCAGAACTCCTTGAATCTGGTGAGTGGTTTTTTTAGCATGTGGTTCCACTCTTGTTTTGCTAGTAATTTTTGCTTGGATGAATTTGGGGACGAATTCCCAAAAGGGGAGAAGAATGTAATACCCTAGAATGCATAATAGAGTTAGAATTTTTTATATGGACCAAGTGATTTTTTTAGCGAGGATTGATCAGATTTAAGAGAGACCAAAAATTTAAATTTTTCTCACCTGATCTAATGGACTAATGGAGATCACCAATGTGTAGAGCTCATCGAAATCTATCAGTTTGATTACTCATACAAATTATTTCGACTTCGGATCACAAAGTTACGCATATTACAAATTTTAGGAAAAAAAAGAAAAAAGAGGGTGGCTACTGTAGCTGCACTACAGTAACCCAACGCTACAGTGCCTGACCCGGTGCAGTTTCTTTTCCTGTTCTCTAACTCCTGGCCACCGCCTCCTGTTCAGCTCTCGAGGGAGAGAAGGGAGAATGGAGAAGGGAGAGAAGAAAGAAGACCTTGCCGCCGCCGTCGTTCGCCGTCATCGTCTTTCGTGGTGCCGTTCCCTTGGACTTTGGTTAGCCATCATCTCTTCCTCTTGTTTGCCCTTGTTCTTCGTCCCTCGCTGTTCTTGATGGACATACCATGGTTCGCCGTAGATCGGATCGATGAGACGGCCATAGCGGCATAGAGCACCGTGAGGTGGAGAAGGGGAAGGAAGAAAGGAGTGAACCGCCGGGATCTTGTCGTTGTGCTTGCTGTGGTTGACCTAGGTAAGGTGCTAAATTATGATCCATTTACTTAGATCAAGTTTTATGCATCGAATCATCGGATTGGATGGTGATTAGTTGGAGTAATTCCCGAAATCCCCGAAATTAATTTTCATCCAGAAAATGCCATTAGACTGAGCAGTGTTTGTTTATCGCTGTTTTTGGGCATCTTAGCGGTCTTAATAAATCTTGACACTGTAGACAAAGTTTTAGTGGACTTCAATATCTTTCTTTTGACACCAATATCACCCTCATAGCCTCTGTATTTCGGGAGATATGGTCGTTTATATTGGGCTATTTTTCAGTGACGAGAATCAGGACAGTTTTAGATCTATTCAGTTTTTCGCCCTCAAGATGGATGAATTAGAATTTGTGATCTGAAACAAAGTTGTAGTAGATTTATTAAGCTTTCCAGATTGGTTTAGATCATGTCTTTTGGATGAGTAAATCTCCAGTTATCAATTAAATAACATTGCTGTCCTGTTTTGACTGACAGAAGTTAGCTAAATTGGATTTTTGTGCTATCTTGGGGACTTCTTATACCAAATTGTACAATACCAAACTTGTAGGTAATAGAGTCTTCTACCATCTGGTAGATTTTAAGAATTTTTGAATGCTTTGAGTAGTGTCTATGAAAAAGAGAAGGGACAGTGCTGCTGTCATAGTTTGTAGCAATACGGTAGATGCTTGAACGGCGGGTTTTGGACTTTTTGGTGTGCAATTTGGGATTTGTTTTGTCAGTATGATGGTGGGTGTACTGAGATTTGCTTGTAATCAGGTGGTACACCTTCGGATCGTGCTTAGCTCTTACCTTTGATCTTCAGTGAAGGCAAGTAAGCGTGGCGTTGTGGTCCACATGCTTTAGCTTTGTTGTTTGAATTGCCTCCACTAAATTATGAGTATCTCACGCTATCAATATAATCTGAAATCTGAAGTTAATTATTTCACTTTGAAGTATATGAATTTATATCTGGTGGTTCTATTGTTGGACTATGATGTACTTGAAGTTCTTGCATTGCAACCTTTGCACTTGCACTCTCTCCGTTGGTATGCATTTGGAAGAAACCGTAGCCAAATTGGTGCGGTAAGTACCGGTGCAGCAACGCACGTTGATGAGCAATGTGGTTGCAGCCCTCACTCCCTCTTCTTGGGATGTAAGGGTAGAAGAGAAGTCATGCATTTGCATTGCATTATTCATATTTGCATTGCATTGCACTGCATCATTCATATATGCACTTTTAATATATTTAAATTTCTATGAAGCTATTGGTATATCTATGGTGATGTTATTTACATTTGATGTTTAATTGAACTGTAGTTTAAATAACTCAGTTAAAGTGGTTTTTGCTTGCTGAGGTTTTTCATAAACCTCACACGTTATTTTTCCCCTCAGGTGAATGAGCTTGGAAGACGATGCTTGGGGATGGGAGTAGAGGCATGTCTGCACATCACTTATGAGTCATACATATCATAGGAGACATGTGCCATAATAATAATATTTTTCTAATGATGGACTAGTTGGTCGTTTGATATTTATCATGTTGGATCATGGTTTAGTTGGATTAAATTATGTTAGTCTGGTGATTGATAAAGTTTTCTTATCATCATATATTATATTCATTGTTGCTTCCGCGTGCTCTGTTGTTAGTGTTGGAGTGCGATAATTCTCCAGAAGAATATGTGGTGTTTCTTCTGGGGTGTTACAACGACTCACTATAATTGGTGACTTGAATTTACTAAAATTATAGTTACGATAATTCGAATGCCTCTTTTTTTTTGAGGGTATACTTCATATCAATCACCACAACGACGTAAAAAAGTATCGGCACAAATTGACGTCAAACTTACTATAATGCATAGCCCAATATTTCAAGTTCTGACACAAACTAAATTGTTTTGCTTGCACACTCAATCCAGCACTACTACTCCAACCTATACAATCTAGCTTTTGCATGCACATCGACATCACAACAATCTGAAAGTTCTGGCCAACATGGTCAGTTGTCTGCTTGTTGTAACTCCAGGCCTCCAGCAGAATCAAATTAGAAGCATTACTGGCAGAGACAACATCTAGTCGACAGAACAGATAGTTAGCCAGGAGACTTCTCCCTCACCAACGTCGACAATGGTGACGAACGAACGGATCCATGCAGGTGTCGCTGGGATGGAGAAGCTGGATCGTGATCATAACAAGCCATGATTAACTCGCCCAGTGGCGGAGCTTGCCCAAAATTTTAGGTGGGGCAGAAACTTCTTGAGGTTGCAAGCGAGCACCGATGCATGGAGTCCATGGCCCTCCGCTCGACCTCGGCGGCTCGGCCTGCTGCCCTGCTTCTCCCTCTCGCTCTCCTTCAGCTTCTCCTCGGCCACACCCACGCCCGTGGCCAGCGCATGTCGTCTGCTCGCCGCAGGTCGCAGGAGGCAGCAGCACAGTAGCACGGCAGAAGCTCGCTCAGTCTCTCCTCTCTCGGGTGTGGCCGCGTGGAGCTCCAAGTACGAAACTGGACTGGAGAACGCGACTACGCTGCTGCTCCTTCGCTACTAGTAGAGGGGAGGAAGACAAAGAGGTACTAGTGGATCCACCCCCGCAGTAGCTAGGGCAGCCGGCCCACCCTGCCTGATGGGTGGCTCCGCCTATGAACTCGCCTGATCTCACTTCAGTTTACTATAAACAACCAAATCATATGAAAGAGAGAATCAGGCTTAACAATGGATCTCTCAGAACAAGTTGGCTTACCAGATCAGACAAATAACAATACAGTACATGAAAATATATGCGTATAGGGAAGGTATATATAGAGTAGTAGTAATCCGATTCGCAACAAATAGAAATCTACCTCACGGAGTAATGATGTGGATGGACCTTGTCAATGCATCGATCCGCATATGCATCGCTGGATGGGAATTAGGATAAACTAGCCCATCAACCTGTGCTCTGCACGGACTAAAATTTTAACAGATATATCGTTTAATATATCTAATAATAATAAATAATTTTTATACTAAATTATATATTTTTTATGTTTATTTTCTACAAAATAGATGTAATAGATACTCCATAATTTATATCAATTATCATAAATTTATTAATTACCTTTTTAAAGCATTGGTTCCTATATTTTCATTCATTTGTATTTTTACTTTCTATTATATTGAAAACTTACAATTAATTATAACGGTCCTTGCCCCATTATATATCTTATGAAGTCTTTAATCTAAATTAATTTTTTAAAATTTTGTCTTATTAATTATTATATCTTTTACGGGTCAAGTTAAAACTCTTGTACTTAGTGTATATTTTATTAACTCTTCTGTTTGCACTTTTTTAAAATAAGTATTTTAGGTCATAGAGTATATTTACTAAATAGCATAAGCAATCATTTGAATCTTGCATCATGACACTTGAGATAAGTGATAGAACTTGAATCTCTGATGTATGTAACAGTACTAATCTTAAAAGAATTTGAATAGTTAAGTCGTATAACATTCTACTTTTAAGCTAAAATAATTTTAAAAGGTTAGTGAAACATATATACCCAGTAGTGGTATCTCATACTTTCAAAAATGATTGAATTTTCTTATAAAAAATTATATGTGTAGTCTGATTATACTATAAATATAAAGGTGTTAAATATTTAGTTAAAATATATATTAATATAAAGAAGAAACCTAAATAAATTATATTTCATAATTACTAATATGATTTTAAATAATTTGTTAGTATCATTAGTGTATATATAAGTTTTAAGGAAATATTTTTTTCTAAAATATAACACATATATTTATCATTGATGCATGTCGGTCCATCATATATGCTTACTTCAATCAAATATTAATATTAATAGCACATACATGCTCTATAATTACTTTAAAAAATAAATATAAGTTATTGACAATTTTTAGATGTAGATCTACATGGATATCATAATAAGAATATATCAGTAATTAAATAAATTTACCTTATACCATTTTATTACATAATAGCGGAGTTAGGTAATTATTTAGAAATCAGAATAGATCCAATAGCTATTGTTATTAAAGGCGGTTTTGAAGGAAATTATTAATAGTGATTAGGTTAAATGGAATTGATGATCACATGTTTTGAATTTTTGTGAGAACTTTTTGTAAGTGCATCTAGCCCTATGTGGGTTTTGGTGAATTGAATGACAACTCAATTAAAGGTCTAACAAGTTTGCTAAGTGTTGAGCAGGAAATCAGCAATGTTACATATGCATAAATATTAGAGTAAATTTCACTGGCGGTCCACGAACTTATCCCGAGTTCTCAAATAAGTCCCGGTACTCTCAAATTGCATATTTAGGTCCCTAAACTTGTTCCAAGATCTCATCCAGGTCCCGGTACTTTTAAATTACATATTTGGCTCCCTAAACTTGTCTCAACTTCTCATCTAGGTCCCAAATTATGCATTTAGCTCCGGTGATGGGTGCCGGCAGTGGTATTGGTAGCAGCAGGCTGTGGCTTTGTGGTGGCGTTGTTGGTCGTCATCGTCTGACGATGGGCTTCTGCAACATGGTCACCAGCTGCCGCTGGTGGTGATGAGGAAGAGGAGGAAGACGGCGTCGACGACGACGACGCCGCTGCTGCCGCTGGTGACGACGACGACGACGATGTGTGCTGCTGCAATGCAACAAACAACGAAAGGATACAAGGAGTCAAAGAGAGAGGCCTGGCTGGCTGCATCTACTATCTATCTTTCTTTCTTTCTTGTTTCCTGCTTGTTGTATTTAAGGGGAGGGGAGGCGGCTGCAGCCACATCGATCGGCACATCTCTGCCACCTCTACTCGATCTGCCTCTACGGCGTCTCAATTTACTACTGCTGCCGCTCCTAGCTAGCAGCTAGCCAGCAGAGTGTCGCATGCCGCAGTCCATCACCACCAAAACGGAGTAGCCTAGCCGATATCCTGCCACCACCGTGTTCCACGTCCACGTACACCGCCGCACGCCTGCTGCGCTGCCTGCACAGACACATAGAGCAGAGCTGTTATTATTATATAATATAAGGGCGGCGAAGCGCCCAGGCGTCCGTCCGTCCGTTCTTCCATGGCGAAGCAGCAGCAGTTCCACCAGCCCGCCCCGCGGAGGCCACGGGCCGGCAGGCGGCGTCGTTCCTGCTCGGCTGCGCGCGCCGCGCGCTCACCGTCGTGCTGCTCCTGCAGCGCTGCCCCGAGGAGCTCGCCAGGGCGTCGCTGCTGCAAGTCTTCGGAGGGACAGCGACGACACGGACACGGACATCGTCGTCGTTGTCGTCATCGTCACCAGCGGCAGCGGCGGCGTCGTCGTCGTCGACGCCGTCTTCCTCCTCTTCCTCAATCCTCATCACCACCAGCGGCAGCTGGTGACCATGTTGCAACAGCCCATCGTCAGACGACGACGACCAACAACGCCACCACAAAGCCGCAGCCTGCTGCTACCAATACCGCTGCCGGCACCTATCACTGGAGCTAAATGCATAATTTGGGACTTAGATGAGAAGTTGAGACAAGTTTAGGGAGTTAAATATGTAATTTAAAAGTACCGGGACCTGGATGAGAACTTGGAACAAGTTTAGGGACCTAAATATGCAATTTGAGAGTACCGGGACCTATTTGAGAACTCGGGACAAGTTCATGGACCGCCAGTGAAATTTACTCTAAATATTATATAGCAAGATGCATACCAAAGGTTCAACTAAGGCAAACTTGATGGTATTCCACATAGTGCTGAATTGAAGGCCAAAGTTGTGTATTGTTGTATTGGAAGATCATAGAAACAACATTGTCCAAGCAAAATACAACAACCCAAATGGAATTGATGTAATGGCTTATATGTTGTGGGATATCATAGCATCATGTAAAAGCAAGCATATTTGGCAAATGGTAAAAGAGACATGAGTTGATTACTTGGATTGGTCTCAATGATGGCTTACTTTGCATGAACAAGAAGAGTTTGACAATGAAGTGAATGATAAGAGTGTCAAGCCAAAATGAAAAGGATTTGAGGAATCGTGAATTGGCTTGACCATATTGATATTGATCCATGTATGTCTCTATGTGAGTCAAACTGAAGCTTGATTGATCTTAGCATTCTTATCTAGAAGATATTCAAGCAAGGATCACAATATTGAAGAAATAGTTTTCAAGAGATATTTAATATGATGTGACTTGAGTGTGGCTTGATAAAGTGAAGATAGCAAGGAAAAGGCTTCGAGGGACTAAGCGGAGGTGAAGGTCAAGCAATGGCTTAAGGACCGAGGTACCATGGCTAAGGTGAAGAAGAGAGCACTTGCATTGAGTCGAGGTACTAATCAAGCTATGAGGAGTCATATTGTGTTGAGAATCAAATCACTAGTGGAAGTGACTTGAGACCATAAGTTAGAACTTATATATGTAGAAATGGTTCAAGTTGCATACTCATGGAAGGTCTGCTCAAAGAGATAAGACAAAGAGGATGACATAAGTAATGGTGGAACCCCTACTGCATAAGGAAGTGGCAACCAGCTCAAAGAATTTATATTCTTTCATATTTTGAATTTGAGTTTAGGAAATGCCGTACTATAAAGAGGGATACAATGCATAAGCTTTGATGTGCAACCAAGTGCTCAAAATATCCACCAAACATCCTCTAGTCACTGTCCAGACAGCCAAAGTTTCACTTCTCCATTCTGGGCTGTTTGGGCAGAGCGGCACTGCCGCACTTTGCTGACCGTTGGGATGAAGGGGTATGTATACCTCTTCTTCTTCCTCACAACGGTCACCTGCGCCAGATCGACCATTCTCTCCCAAGTGCGACCAGAGAAGCTCTCCTTCTTCCTCTCTCACTCCGTTGGAGCTCCTCAACCTTCTCCTTTGCTTCCCTTGCATCCATGAGAGATTGAGCCTTCAAACTGTATTAGAGAGCTGTCCAACCTGTTCTTCATTGCCTACAGCACTTGGTTCGCGTTCAAGCCGATGGATTATGTTTATTACTCTTGGAGCAAGGCTCCCAGCCAGCTAGGCGTCGCCCTTGAGCTTGCCAACTTGTGTGGCAGCCTAGGGAGGTTTGTAATCACCCATTGCAGCTAAGAAATCACCCCTCACTTCAAGAGTTCACTCTCTTGATTTGAGAACGAGGATAAGGCAAGCCTTGGTGGCAAGCCCAAGCCTTTTGTGGCTTCCTCAACAACGTGGACATAGGCAAGCCTTGGTGGCGAGCTGAACCACGGGATAAATCCTTGTGTCCATTGTGTTGTTGCTATTTGCTTTGCATTACTTGTCATTGTGATGATTCTAGGGTTTGGTCTCGATCTACTTGCTCTTGCACTTCCACCAACGTCCAGGTGGTGGAACAGGCTCTACTCAACCCCAGGAAGCTCCTAAATTTACCTGATCTATTTTCCCTTGGGTAGAATTTGAATTGTGCTAAGTGATTTCTGTGCAGGTGAGGCAGTGCCGCACTATAGGAGCGGCAGTGCCGCACTCTAATCTTATTGAGTCTCGAGTTGGGCTTTTGCAGGGTGGTCACTGAATATCTATAGTATCTCATCACCAAGTTTGAGCTGCATTAGACTCAGAATAATAGGAAGGAACTGCTGTCCACGAAAGAGGGCAGCACCTCCCTTAATCCATTTTGTATTTGAGCTGAAATTTTTGTAGGCCTATTCACCCCCCCTCTAGGCCTCCTTGGTGACATCAAGGTCCTTTCACTTTTAGATTTTATATTTTGTTTTCTTATCGTATCTCACGAGGACTAACGTGGAGGCTCTATTATGGACATCTAATTAGGCTTTCTAGTATTTTTTTAACGTGATATGTTTTTAGATGAAAATTTAATATTAACATATATAAACCCTAATTATATCCCATTATGTGACTTCATTAATCATAGTTAGCTTTTGAGTTTTAATCGACTTAAGTAGAACTCTATTATTTTTTATATTTTATTCAAAATTCATTTTTAATAAAAATTTTTTTTTCATATTTTATTCAAAATTCATATTAATCATAGTATTGGTTCAGATATCATTTAAGTTGAAGCTCAAATTGTAGTCTGGCATTACACTTGTTAAATTTGTTATAGCAATTATATTATCTATAGTGAAATGATATAATGTTTCACTTAAAATATATAAAATTATTAAAATAACAAACTATAAAATTAATAATTATCATGTAGCATTAACATAATTTAGAGTGAATTGTCAATGTCATATTATTACTATTTAGTTTGTTAATTAAATATTTTTATTTTTTCATAAGAAATTTAAAATATTGATCCTATTATATATATATATATACATGGTCATTCATGGCATATGGTTATTTTACAGCCGTTGAACTTTAAGATTATAAATTAATAAATATATATATATCTATGGATATCAATTTATTTTTAAATAGAATATATTAGTGTTTGCTTGTAGATTTGAGCGATATTTTTATTTATCTTTTATAATAGCTTATAGATTCAAATGTATAGGTGATACTTTATATTCTCATTCATAACAACATACATAGTTAGGTTGGATGTAAATATAAAGGTGGGTAATATATAAAATTAATATCATGTATTTAAATTATTTTTTTATAATGATAGATCCAAAATTTAAATACAAAGTTAAAGAGTTATTTTAAATTATTATTTGTAATAGAACAGGTGAGTAATTTAGACACAATGTGAGGGGTTTATTTTGATTTATTTGTCATAATAG
>JADLZL010002140.1:0-178452 GCA_015844335.1 Chrysopogon serrulatus
ATATTTAAAATTAGGTTAATCTTGATGAAATGCTATAACGGTATTGGATAATCTTATTTACTTATGTGTATTTAATTTATACCAACAAGTGGCGCCATTGAGAGAAAAACGTTTCCTGAATTGACTTTTAGTTTAGCTTAATCTTACAGCCAATTACATACTTTTTATTCCTGAAGCTTCTCAGCTCAGCTTCTTTACTTTTGTATCATGGAACCGCGCATGTCTCTCAACTGTATATCACTGTGTGATGAGCCACCATCGGCTGGCTTATGTTTTAAAAGCCAACAGAATCATTCTAAAACTAATTACATCATGTGGCTATGAGCTACACCTAGGGTTAATTCATTTTAGTTCAGAAATATATTCTTTTTAAGCAGAGATCTATTGGCCTCTTATCTTAGTTACAATTACAAAAGAGCCATACAATATGTGACATGGTTTACTTGCTTGACAACATCAAGTACTGATTTTAGTCAAAAACTAAGTTGATTTAACATGTCTATATGGCAGAAGCTTTTTCTATGGTCAGATTCCAAAGACCCCATCCGCCAGTATAGAGATCCACTCTTGCATTGTTCCCACGTGCTTATTAGTATAAGAATATTGAATGCACTGCCAGATCTATTGTACTATATTGTCTAACAACCAATCGTGAAACTGGGGATGGCGAGGTCGCCCGGCAGTTGCCTGCACTCTCCATAGGCGTGATTCACGACTCACGATATTTATCCCTATTCGCGTAGGGGGTACATAAAAACCTTGCAGTACGGTAACAAATAGCAATCCGCAAGACAAGGCAGTCCTCGGTGTCCCTCTAGCTTTGGCGTGACTCACGACTCACCGAGCTGTCAGCTGTGTTCACACGTGATCGTCATGCACTACGGTCAGTCTGTTTGCCACCGACTCTTGATCAGAAGAAATTAATTAAACTGGAGTGGTCAGTTAAGATTGAACTGATCCTTTGCTTGCCACGACCGGGCAGGCTATCAACAAATTAAAACAATGCAAGGTCAGATCTGTACCTAATCAATGAAAAGACGATATGTATGTTTAGCCCGATATATGGATCTGTTCAGGCTCCAGCATCATCTCATCTCTGTTAGTAACGTACAGCATCTTCTTAGTATAATGATAGATCCAACGCAATTGCAATGCCATGCACGTGGTTGCCACCATCTGCACAGCAAGATGCTGATGCCGTGAGGTGGATTGGAGCTGGCTATTTAGAGGGCCATTGGTGCCCTGCCAGTGCAACCCAGGCTTGCTGAATTGACAGAGTTCAGTTCTACTAACAGTTGTAGTCTACCTTTGAACAACAATCTTAGCTAGATCGACCGCTCGCTGGCGACGAGAGGATGGCAGCAGGACGGTGGCCGGTGTTGATGCCTTTGTGGTGCTCGTGTGGATCGTTTGCTGCAACTGTAAGTACACTCTCTGTCCTGTATGTTACTGGACACACTAATTCCATCCTGTTTTGTGAGAACGACTCTCATATGATTAATTTGTGATGTATGTATCCAAATGGATCAAGGGGCACCAACTGAGTGTGGCCGCATCACCAGCATATGGCGCTAACATGACGGTCTTAGCCATCAATGTGGAGTACTTTGGCTTGAGGTGAATTTATTACTATTACCGAAAGTATAAAGGTGCGTACGTGATAATCAGTATGTACTCCTGGATTTAATATAAGGTTGTCACTACCGGCCCCGGAACTCTATTTCTAATCTAATTAGCACGATGATGATAATAATATGAACAGCTTTATTTCGATCGGATGTGACCCTGCCTTCGCGCTTTCTGCGGCAACCGCGACCCATGCTGCCTTTGGTCCTTTGACAACGCCCGTACATTAAACGCTCATAGTCTCTCTCTGTTCCTTTAATTTGCCCATTATTGGGTGTGAAGTGAATACATGCTTGCCTGCAGTAGTGCTTACCTACCGTGCTATACTTGCTTTTGTAGCCTGGAAAAATACCGACCACTAATATCCATGTGTCCCCATCCACGGAGCAGTCCATCCAAGTGACACGGTGCCTATGACAAGAGGGGAAAAGTACGTATTATTGTCGATATTATGTATAAACACCTCCATCGTCTCTCTGCACTTGTGACATGCATGCATGACTTCATCTTCCTAATCAGTATAGTACATTAGATAGTACTGGATCTTAAATATATATTGTTTCTTTAGAATTCCATTATAACCTTTAAACCTAAGTAAAATTTACGACTATATAAACCTTGTGTTCCAAATTTTCAGTTTTGTCCCCAAAAAGTTTGAGAGGATATTCCAGAAGTTCGCTGCTTCGCAGCGAGAAGAACGCTTTGTCTTGGTTGGAGGTACAGACGATGATGCTCGCAAACCGGGACTATCTTTAAACCTCTCTCATGGTAACTAACTTTTATTGTGCTACCTATATCTATATTTACCTTTTTTTCGAAAGGACCTCTCCTTTTCACTTGATGCATTTAGGGTTTTCAAGATATACCATCATTTGTTTTAAATTATGGGTTGTTTGGTTTTTTTAATAGATATATAATAAAAGTTATATATCTAGAAATGCCAAAAAATCTGTAAATTAGAACACTGATGAGTAGTAAATAAATATAGTTCACCATCATTAATTTATTATATATCCTATGATAAATAAATATAGTTCACCATCATTAATTTATTATATATATCCTACGATATACTAATCAAACCAAACTATTTTGAGAGCATTTCTAATAACAACAAATTCAAATGAATGGATGATACAATTCTCATGCATGCAGGCCTGCAGCTGAGACCGAATGGCAGCTGATCCACTTCCTGGGCAAGGACAGGCACGGGTACCTCCACAAGGACACCCTGAGGGGCATCTACGACGGCACCGTCTTCCCCTGAAGCTGCGCGACCACCATCGACCCTCATCACAGCGACGCGTGATACATGATGCATGGATGAGCTCGTCGATCCCGTTCCTGTGTGTTTGCGTTTTCGCAAGTGATCAATGAAGTGATGTATTTGTGCTGGTGCGGTAAAATATATTTATTATCGCACGTACCACTTCAGCACACCTTACACAACCAATCTAGTTACGGCCACTCTCTTTCTCTCTTTTTTCCTTTTGATGAGACCAGCCAGTTTAGTTTAAAAAAATTATATATGTATCACCGTGTGCAAGATTGTACTCGCTTTACTTGGAATAAAAAAGGACAAGGTGTTTTCTTTTAATCTTTTAGATTGTGTTTGGTTCGTGAAACAATGAGATATGGAGCCGAACGAGCCCAAGTTTGATTGCAGGATGAACTGGTCATATATAGTTGCCGCCTTGTGCCTAGGTTTGCCGCCTAGATCCACCCTATCGATGGCCACTCTTGATCAGCCCCCTCCTGCATGGTTCCACGCCACGGCTCTACCGCCTCACACGCCTAAATCCACCCCCATATAGTATTTACCGTGGTGCCACATCAGATGCCACGTATGTGGCAAAAATCATATGTGGCCTGCTTTGAATGGCGGCTAGGACACTAATTAAGTTCATGGACCCATACAAGAAAAAGAAGTTCATGGACCAACATCTGTGAGTATCTAGCGCAATTCACTTGAGCTAGATACCCACTAACTAGCCTTACCACTAAGAGAAACCTAGCCTCAGAGACTGCGAACACAAGGTTTGTGGCTCGGAGTTGTGATGAGTGATTGTCAACGAGCGTAGTGTCTTGGGTTGGGTTTGGAACCAACCAAGACATGATAAGTTGGTGTTGTGCAACATATCTCTTGGCTTGTGGTGCGCAAGTGTGGATCTCGGATGCGGTGGTCGATGGCGAGGTGAAAGTTAAGTAGAGATAGGTTGTGCCGGTGGACCGAGGGTGATGAAAGGACGGACGTGAGGCTTGGACTGAGGGACCGGAGCGCCGGAGGATCGTTGCGGTGGTTGAAACCTGAGGACATCGACAAGCGCAAGTGTACATGGCAGTAGCTGTGTTGACCAACTCAAGACAGCGATTGAGCAAGTCGAGCGGGGAGGTTTCGGGAAGACCTGGCGGTCGGGCGGTCGAGGATGGAGGTGACACATGCTGCAAAAACCATTGGTGGACGGTGTTCGACTTGAGCCTCAAAAAAAAACCTGGACAGAGGTTGCTAGGAGGAACGGGTGGCACATAGCAACATCGCAAAGCTTACATCGAAACAAAGCAAAGTGGTGAAAGGCTCGTGGCCGTTGGATGCACGAGAAAAAAAATCTAGACAACTTTGCCCCTTGTGGGTGTGTATCTAGTTCTAGCTTGCAAAAAAAAATTTCAACTTTGCAACTGTGGCACATTTCATTTGTATGTGGCAAATATTATCCAATCGTGTACCAACTAGACTCAAAAAGATTCATCTCATGATGTACAACTAAACTCAGTGTAATCAGTTATTATTTTTTACTTACATTTAATGTTCCATGCATGCAAGTTAAAACTTGATGTGATGGAGAGAAGTAAAAAAAAATCTGGAATCTAAATAAGGCGTCACGATATTGAATGTGGCAGGTTGGGAGGATGTCTCTTAGATCCCTAATCTATTTTGAACATGCTCAGCCAAGAGTTTAAGGAGAAAGAGAGAGTAAAGAGGGGTTGAGCACTCGTGCTCGATTTCTTCATTTTAGAGGGAGGATAGAGGTGGCTGGACCTAGCATTGTACAGATGAATTCATGGTTGATCAACCGAGTTTTCTTAAGTCCAAGCGCCAAGTGGTTTAGTCTTTTGCCATGAAACTACGATATTGGATGTGGCAGGTTTGGAGGATGTCCCTTAGATCCTTAATCTATTTTGAACATGCTCAGCCAAGAGTTTAAGGGGAAAGAGAGTAAAGAGGATTGAGCACCTCGTGCTCTGATTTCTTCATTTTTAGAGGGAGGATAAAGGGAGGTGGTTGGACCTAGCATTGTACAGATGAATTCATAGTTGATCAACTAAGTTTTTTTTGAGTCCAAGCCGCAAGTGGTTGAAACCTGAGGACATCGACAATCGCAAGTGTTTTTTTTTCGATTCCACGATTTTCTCCAAATCGCCCCTCCTAGGTTACTCGGGTTTTTCTAAAGTTTATATCAAAGTCTTGATATTTAGGTGTGGTTTGTATTTGAGATGGAGACCGTATAACCTTGAGAAGCCACTTCAAGATCTCATCGTGTTTGGTTTTATTTTGATCAAGTTCAACTGATTTTTATGCTCGTCCTCTCTTTTTCTGTTCGGCCAGCGGGTTGCTCTGTTCCTGTTCTCAGTCTCCTGAGCAACTCCCTCATGAAAGCACACCCGAGCCGCTCAAGATCGGACACCATGAACTTGTCACCTGCGCGTCCGATGTGAAGTTTTCTTAGCTTCTGGTCTTCAGCGCCTGTCTGTCTGTTCGTATCTGCTCCCTTTGTCTTTTTTTTTTTTTTTTTGATAAATGCTCCCTTTGTCTTGACGCTCGGTACGGAGCAGCACCTGTCCAAGTCGTGCTGCAGCAGAGCACTCATTTTCCGGTCCCTGTGTTCATCGATCGAGTGAGCGCTTCGCTCAGCAGAGCAGCAGCAGCGTTTGCGTTTTTCTTTGATTTGGTCAGCAGTGGTTCATGTTTTTCAGCAAGTGCAAAGTGACTGCAACTTTCAGTTTGCTCGTAAACAGTGTGCAAAAGCTGCAGAACACGTTGTATTCTCTGACTTGTCACTATCAAACAACATTTTCATTGCATGATTTTTTAAATCCTATTGCTTGCTGGCCTCGTTTAGATTAGGAAAAAATTTCAACATTGCAACTGTAGCATGTTTCGTTTGCATGTGGCAAATATTGTCCAATCGTGGACCAACTAGACTCAAAAGTTTCGTCTCATGATTTACAATTGAACTGTATAATTAGTTTTTTTTTTACTTGCATTCAATCTTTCTATGCATGCGGGTTAAAAACTTGATGTGATGGAGAGAAAAAAAATCTGGTTGTGCCCTTGTTGTCGATTTGTGTTTCAGCAGCTCTAGTTTCTTGGAGTATTTCACGTTTCTCTCCGATTTGCATTATATTTGCTAAAAAAATTTTAATTTTGCAACTGTAGCACGTTTTTTATTTGTATGTAGCAAATATTGTCCAATTGTAGGCCAACTAGACTTAAAAGATTCGTCTCATGATGTACAACTAAATTGTGTAATTAGTTATTTTTTTACTTATATTTAATGCTCCATACATGCGGGTTAAAATTTGAAGCGATGGAGAGAGAGTGAAAAAGTCTGAAATCTAAACAAAGCCTACTGATCTGAGCATTTTATCTAAAATTTTTGTCATCAATTGGCTTGATATTTTATATTCGAAAACTCGCTAGAAACGTTATCTGTTTAGGGATTGGATATTTCTTAATAAATTAGTTTGAAGTCATAAATATAAATAATATTCACTAGAAATTTAGTCAAACATAAACTATTTTTATTTATTGGCACGCAACTCTCGTAGTTGCATGTTTTTTGGATGGACGGAGGGAGTACTCTCTCCATCCCTAAGGCCTTGTTTTCTGCACTTAAATACACTTTAATCCCTACAGTTTGAGGGGATTGAAGTGTATTTACACCTTAATCCCTTAAAACCGTAGGAATTGGAGTGTATTTAGGTGCAGCCAAATAAAGGCCTAAACAGATGATGTTTTCGCTTTTTTAGAAATAACTATCGATAATTTTTATAAAAAATAAATATCATTAATTAGTGTCATAATTAGTATCACAAAAATATATTTAAATTTAGTTTTTTAATAAATTTATTTAGAGATATAGATATTACACATATTTTTTATCTATTAAGCTAAATTTACAGTACGAACATCTGAAACGTTATCTGTTAAGGGATGAAGAGGAGTATATCACTAGATGCTTGTCAAAAACTGGCGAGCGAGGTGTCTGTGCAAACGGCGATTGATTGACGAGACCGGTGGTGAAAAGGTAATGAGCACCAGATAGCCATTGGGTTAAACCGGCGGTGATCAAAATTTTCTATTCTTACAGTAGATGCAAACAAAATGGCATGGAACTGTTCAGTGTCAGATAAGGAACAACAGTTCAGTAATCTGAAGCAATTGATGACTAACCGATTGCTTGTCCTAATAGTTTAAGAAATATGGAAAAGGAATTACAAACTAACATAATAGTGCCAAAATAAATCTGAGCGAGGCATGTTTATAGCTGCTCTAATTACTTTGTTGGTTCTGAACACGCCGTGCAGTTTCATAGTTTACATGAATTTTCCAATATAGTTTAAAGCCTAATATTTTGTTGTTTCTGAATGAAATATAATTCTCCCTTGTTATTACTACTGCAGTTTATAATGTTGATAGGTCGTCACTTAACTATCAAAACTTTATAGGAAAAATATTTTTTCATAATTTTCAATCAATTTTTTTCTCGATCACGCAAAAAGGCTTGCGCCCTCTTTGTATTAAGATAGAGAAAAAAATTTAATACAATAGCTATAGTAGCGCCCTAGAGGTCAAAAATAATTATACATGGACGTTCAGATCCACCCTAGTATATTGAGAAATATGTCGTTACATTGGAAACTTATCAACTGAAACGGTAAGGCGGCTAGGAGACTTAAGCACGGGCTGCCGAAAGCAGCGGGCGGCGGGCGCTGCGTGGACCACATCGCTGACCGATGGGAACATCTCACGAAGCGCCTACGTGTTGCCAGGGTCACCGCTGAAGATTTCGTCGTATGCCTTCAAGGCGACGGGACGGAGGTGACATCCCACTGACTAGTCCTAGGCACTTCAAGACAAGGTGCTCACATCGCTTGCGCTGCTATCCGCTTGCTCCTCTTGGGTAGCGCTGGGGTGTGTCCGCCATGAGTAGCATCATCTCAGGGTAGCTATGGATAACATGTTCTATGAGGCGTGGGGTCTCTGTGTGCAGATATATCTTTTGCTATTGGATTAGGATACATCCAATAAATCGATTAAGCAATTCCTAGGTGTGACAAAAAAAAAGGTTTAATTGGGGCATGCTTTATGTTCAAATAGAATATCACGTCGGCACTAATAAGTAATCAAAACTATACCACAGAACATCTTACAACTTTACGAGTACCATTTGATTAAACTAAAAGTTAACCGTGGAACATCTTACTATGAACATCTTAGAATACACGATGAAACATCTCATAGATATAGTGTGAATAAACAAAAACATATCATAGAAGATCTCATGTATGTTTTGTGAACATCATATACATCTCACAAAAAATATAGAGAATCAAAAATTAAAATGTGACAATAAAAATAAGAGTCTAGTAAAAGGAGGAAATTAATAAAAATACTAGTAAATATGCCCGTGCGTTGCTACGGGTGAATATTATGTCTTTTTAATTAATTCTTAAATTTTATCTCCCCTCCGTCATTGTTTCTCACTTAGAAGTTGGAATTGTTCACCAAGGCTCACAACTGCCTAACAAGTTGGACGACGGCAACCTGGTCGGTATGGAAATGAAAGAGTAGGTCAAGAAGCTCGGCGGTACAGGCAGTCACGCTTAGGCAACAAAGTCTATTTTTAAGGAAAAATCAGCAAATTTATAAAGTTGCCATCCAGTTTTTTGGGGGGAAAATATAAAAAATAGCATATATTTAGATACTGCATGCCATATAGATAGCAGTTCTGGCCTACCTGAAGATACAGGTAGCTTCAGGAAGCATTACTGTATCTAGCAAAGGTATATCACAGCATGATTGATAAGCCAAGAATGACAACAAGTAGGTCATTAGAAAAATTAGATGAAGCTGAACATAAAAGCAGTCCAGAACTCTAGAAGAATACCATCCTCTACAAAGAATATAGAGCTCTTTCAGAACAACAAGATATTCCCATTCTACTAAACTGACAAATGTGGCCACCATACAACAGAGATTGAGATAACTGGAATCACAACTGAAAACAATCTTCAGCCACCATTAACCTCCAGTGCATCTGTTCTAGCTGGCTAGTTTTTTTTTCAAAAGATAGCCTTAGCATAAGTATCTACTATTCTATTCTAGCATTTTCTATACAAGAAAAGGATTATAATCAGCACTAACTATAGAGCGAGTGCTGGTCCAGTTCAGTGCCAGTTCATATTTGATTTCTTCGCCTAGGAGAAATGGAGGCACCTGTACTTCTCCGCTGCTAATGATCTCAAGGGCTCTGTCTTGGTGACCTTGTCTGGAGGCTGTTCCCAATGAGGACGCTCTTTTCCTTCTCCAAATTCTCCTTTTTCCATCTGCAATCTCAACCTGTACAGGACATAATTGAAATAAGTCATGTTGCAGGTTCCTAATTACAGTTAATGGTTATGAATGGAGACATGATTGACTTTTTATCTGTTGGAAATTTCCTGCTCAAACGCATACTGCTCGCTCTAAGCTTCTAATACAACTCAAGAATACTGAACTGGCCCATGTACTGCTATGGCAAATACTATGCACATTTATACATAACTAAAATAGGAATACTGATCACTTTTATACATGAGAAAAAAAGACCAAAATGCATGTCTATATTCATCACGGAGGTAAGATGAAAGAAAGGTAAATAAATTTCCCAAATTGTTGATTGTTTATAGTCCACTTGAAAGAAGACAAGAGATATATGTACTGACCAGAATCATCTCAACTTCTGTATCCTAGACATACCGCCATCGCAAGAAGCTAGAAGGCTCAACGTTGACAGAGATTGCACTAAGGTTGAACTTACATTTTTCTTTGCTTGCTAGAGACATTGCAGCCTACCATTTCCTATCAATGGTTGATATGTTCAATCATAGAGAGTAGCAAATAGTATAACTAACATGAATCTGATACAAATAGATTAACCTTTTTCATTTGATTTGTTTTATTTTGTTGGAAAGGTAAAGTTATTTCCTCTAAAACCAAAATATTGGTGCCCGTGCATTGCTACGGAACAAATTAAACTGTTGTAGTAAAAAACACAGCAAAGTACTACTTATACTTTTTTGTGCAAAAGCATATTATTTAGTGCCAATTGTTCCATCATTATATCAGTAAAATAAAAATAAAAATAAGTATAAAAATACAAACAAAAAATCAGGATAAAAATAATTTTCTTACATGTTAGCAAAAATTAGGATAAAAAAATAAATTTTGATGAAGGACCACGCCTTGTCCAAGAAGCCGCCAAATTCTTTATGAGGGACACAACTTCTTACTTGGTAGCAAAAATCATGATAAAAAAAATAAATTTTGACGAAGGACCACACAAGCCAATTTAAGGATGAACTGTGAGACATTTTCATGGTCCACGCCTTTGTTCAAGAACCAGCCAAAGTTTTATTTTTATGGTCAGGTGTCAGAATACTGAATGTGGATGGTGCACGAGCTATATTGACTTGAATTTGTTGGTGTGGAAGAAGTCGCTATCCATGATCGCCCTGCCCTGGCTGCAGCGTTGGCAGGCCTGGAGGAGCCGGCGGGGCAGATTTGCTTCATCTTGCTTTGTATTTGTAGTCTGCAACCATGTTAGTGCCAACAGCAGCAAGGATGCAATGAACTTAACTTTCAGTAGGCTAGTAGCTTAGAACCTAACATAAATTTAAATTCACCTTTGCACGCATTCAATTAGCATACTGCGCTATAATCATGCTGATGAACAAGTACGGACTTTATTAACAAAACAACATTGGTCAGAATGAAAACCAGTACACTGCATCTACAAAACAAATTTCCAGAAGTTTATACTGCAAACAATAAATTTCAAGAGCTATACATTTTTTAGTAACTTTCAATATTGCAATTTCCGGTCATCAAGAGTGAATATTTCTCTTACTTTCTTTGCAAGGTAAGGCTGTCAAACTATGTTTTGTTTGCTCTGATAGAAATTTAATAAATCTGACCAATCTAAGTCCACATTTCATTTAAAAGCTACAGACTGCCCACGGTTCTCATTATATTTTTCATCATTAAGAAAAACTATGGCATTGTCCATAAGGCAACCATTTATAATTAAAGTTCAAAACAAGCTAATGGGTGCACCACCACCACTGAAGCAATAGAAAACAATCAATAAAGCACACGCATTGTAGTGTATTTCATACACGAATAATCTTGTACTGTGTGATGAAACAGAATAAAGATGATCACACCCCCATGGCATGTGTCCAAAGACAAATCAGTATCTGCAGAATACGACCAGAATATACAAGAGCACAAGCGTGGACTGGACATAATATCAAGTATCTGTCAAATGCGACCACAATACTGACCTTAGCTGTTCTAGTTATTACCGCCCTTCCATTGCTTTGATGTATGGCTTCCACTATGCTGGACTTTCGGTTCTCTCAATTGCTCGAGAGTTCAGATACCACGCACTGTCGCTAGCATTGTACTCATTGATCTCAAACATTAGTGGCCTTGTACACCTCGCTTCGCCAAGTTGTTCCTTTAAGCCCACCAGCTTCTCATCCTTATCATCAAGGATTAGCTGAAATATACCACATCAGATTCAGGTTAGTGTTGCTAATTTTCCATGCTGAAGTGATCGAAAGTGATTAATGCACTTGATTTCTAACCTGTTATAATAAATTAAGCTACAATTGAATCAGATGACAGTAGTAGGACAGTATTGACCTTGCTAAGTGTTGCCACAAAAGTCGAAGGGAGATAGAAGATGTGTATTCATTCCAATGAGCACATATACCTCTGTAGCTGAGTCTTGAAAGGATGCCCAATAAATCGATTAAGCAATTCCTAGGTGTGACAAAAAAGAAGGTTTAATTGGGGCATGCTTTATGTTCAAATAGAATATCACGTCGGCACTAATAAGTAATCAAAACTATACCATAGAACATCTTACAACTTTACGAAAAGTACCATTTGATTAAACTAAAAAGTTAACCGTGGAACATCTTACTATGAACATCTTAGAATACACGATGAAACATCTCATAGATATAGTGTGAATAAACAAAAAACATATCATAGAAGATCTCATGTATGTTTTGTGAACATCATATACATCTCACAAAATATAGAGAATCAAAAATTAAAATGTGACAATAAAAATAAGAGTCTAGTAAAAAGGAGGAAATTAATAAAAATATAAATAAAAAATCTAAAAAATAAAAGAAAAAGAAAAATAGAAGAAAAGAAATAAAAATTTAAGTTAGACTAAAAAAAGTAAAAGAAGAATAAAAACTGCATAAAATAAAAAATAAATATAAGCAATAAATTAAAATAGAAAAAGGAAGAGATAAATAAATAAATGAAAATAAAAAAGAAAAAAACCTACATGCATGCCATCTATGGTCGGAACGGCCCACGAACCAGAAAAAGATGCTATATGCATGCAACCGAGAACAGCCCACGAAGGCACGAACCAGAAAAAATGCTAATGCAATGTAACTGCACGCCGTACGGTCCGATTAGTCGGCAGAGTGCTACTCCATCAGTTTGACTGTTTTTTTTTTTTTACCTATTACCATTCATCTTATTAAAAAATCTATAACTCCTATATGTTCAACCCCACTCTAGCCTATTCTCTTGATCCCGATTGGTTGAGAGCTCAAGAATGATATCGGTGACATCATCGGAGGAGTTACCTCTACTAAGTCTCTCATTTATTTCCCACTAGCAATTTTTTTTTGAAATAGAAAAAAAAAGTCGTAGCGCCTAAATCAAGTATCATAATTAAAATCTAATTGCACCATGGTGTTTCTCACAATAAACTCTTCAAAAACAAGACCCCACATGAATATATTTCGATAACTTTTTTTCAAAAAAATTTAAACCGTTTCTAAGCAAAAATCCGTTTGTAAGCAAAAAATCTAGCAAAACGCATATCACATGGATTACATATGATCCTCCAAAACATGCGTATAGATGAGATTTTGGTGATGTCCAATTCAAATAATTTATACCATGTCAATAGATACAACCTCCAGAATTGACCTACTATATTCATATATATGTATCTATTAATTCATAGTTTTGACCTGTTATAAACTCCTTATATTTTTACTTCATATCCGACAGCAACAGCAGAGGGTATCCTACTAGTTATACAAATATAGTTAAACTTAAGTTATTTTGAAGAACTTCTAGTAATATTTTATAAAAAAAACTGAATAAGGCAGTGGTCAAACTTAATGTCAAAAAAAAGTCAAAAGTCATATAATTTGGGATGGAGGGAGTAGGTGTCAACCTGTCCCCAAAGATTGGTGATATTTTAATCCGCCCATAGGAAGCAGAATGGATGATTAGAGCAAGAATAATAATATGGTATTCGTTTTTTCTAATGTGGAAGAGAGAAAAAAGTGAGAGAATTTGGCTCGTATGCAAGCATCAACCGAGCATGGATCCATGTTTATGGACCCAAATAATATTGCATACGAGGAAGAATAGGAAAGAGAAAAAAGAAAGACATACGGTACTATATAATAATAACAAAATTATAGACAAACAAGAAACAATTGCTCTATTATTGACCTTGGCCTTAAGAGTATCACTTGGGAGGTTAATTGGACATGCTTTTAATATGAGGGCTATGTTTGACTCTCGTCAGGTAGCGCGGGGATCAACAGATTGAAGTCCTTCGGAGCAGAGCGAAGTCACTAAAACCTAGGTGATCAAAACCAGCTACTCCCTCCATAGCTAAAAATAATTGTTATTTTTTTTCCATGCCATATATTTAACTAATTTTATAGAAAATACATTTAATATTTATATTTTTAAATAAGTTTATTATAAAAAATAGATTCTGATATTATTTGTATACCATATATTATTATTTTTAAATTTAAAATTAGTCAATGCTAGATTTTTGAACAACCGCTATTTAGGGCCGGAGCTATGTGGCCTAGTTATTTCTTAATGGACCAACCTTCTCTATATCTCACTTGGGCTGAATCTGGCTCAATGTACGATAAAACAATAGTAATAAGAAAAATAATAAAAAAATAGAAGAGAAACGAATCATTGATTGATTGGGCCACTTTGGAAGCCCGCTTGGAGGGGTTCGGATGATTGGCCAACAAAATCATCTCCCTAAAATTCAAAACAAAATCTGGTGGCCTGGCACTAGCACCACAAGTCCACAACACTTCGCAAAAATTAACACTGACCTGTGTTCATCCAGGTAACAAGTACCCCTCTATATGCATTTATAAACCCTCAAGCCCATCCCTCCACACTCACAGAGACACTTCGGCCCTGGCTGCCTCTTGTTGGTCTTCTCTCCTTGGAGCCCCCTCGGCTAGCTTCAAGAAGAAGGAATTACCAAGAAGAAGGAAGCAAGCATGTCGAAGCTTGTTGCAGCAGCAGTGCTCCCCACCGTGGTGGCGCTGATCCTGCTGTGCGCGTGCACGACGCCGGCACGCGGCGGCGACGACTACACGGCGTTCGTGTACGCCGGGTGCTCGCAGGGGCGGTACGACCCCGGGTCGCAGTACGCCGCGGACGTGGACACCGCCCTCTCGTCCCTCGTCAACAGCGCAGGCTTCACCGCCTACGGCAACTACACCTCGCCGTCGCCGTCGGGCCTGGCCGGCGTGTACCAGTGCCGCTCCGACCTCCCCGCGGCGGTGTGCGGCGGCTGCGTGAAGTCGGCGGTCTCCAAGCTCTCCTCGCTGTGCAACACGGCGGCGGGCGCCGCGGTGCAGCTGCGCGCCTGCTTCGTGCGGTACGGGAACGACTCGTTCCTGGGGAAGCAGGACACGACGGTGCTGTTCAAGAAGTGCGGCGGCGAGAGCGCGGGCGACACGGGCGTGGTGGCCATGCGCGACGCGGCGCTGGGCGCGCTCGTGGCCGCCGCGGCGCCCGGCGCCAACGAGCTAGGCTCATACCGCGCCGGCGCGGCCGGGTACGTGCAGGCCATGTCGCAGTGCGTCGGGGACCTCGGCGCCAAGGCATGCACCGACTGCGTCTCCGCCGCGTCCTCGCAGCTCAAGGCCGGCTGCGGCTACGCCTCCGCCGGGGAGGTCTACCTCGGCAAGTGCTACGCGCGCTTCTGGTCCAATGCCGCCGGCGGCAGCGGCAGCGGCACCGGCACCGGAGGAGTACCGGCGGTCGGAGGTGGTGGTGCCGGTACCGGTACCGGCGGCGGCAATGTCATCGGGGGCGGCGGCGGTGTGGGAGGAACAGCAGGCAATGGATACGCATACGGTGGATTCGTGCCAAACACGTACGGACAGCACGGTACGTAAGCAGCTGCTCCTTGCCATCAATTTCCGTCGTCTTCTCGCTCCTACCATACACTCTTTTCTTTTTGGAAGAAAGTACCTAGACTTTTCGAACTGTCAATGTTTGTGAGAATTTAACCCTTTTCTACAGAATTCATGTCCATCTATATATGCATGCCGTTCCCAAATAACAAGCCTATAAAAACGCTATAGATGGACATGAGATATTCTTAGGCAGTGTTAATAACATGATCTTCAAACCGTTAGCTTGGGTTCAGCTCTGATTTTAGCCAAATTAAAGGTTTCTTTGTGATGGTGAGAGTGTGTGTAGCTAGGTTGCTTTGGGCAGTCAGACGATCTAGGGGCCGCTTTCTTGATTGATGCATGATTGAACAGCGTGGATCCTTGCGGTTTTCACCGTTATCTCGTTCCGCGTACCATCCATCGATCACAGCGATTGATCTGCACGTAAAACTCTGAAGAGATTAAACCACGTTGGCAGGGCAGCTGGTCCTGAATATTTGTTGGATCTTGCACATACCACAACTGGATCATCATGTGCCTACCCACTAGCATAGCACCGCCCACAGTATATATACGCGTACGATTCACTTTGTTAAAAATAAAAATACCGGACATACTGAGAAATTGAGAATAGATAGTAGTTTTCTTTATTTTCTGTTTTGTACACAACATCGGTTCCTTTAGTCCTCTTATTTTACGTCGTGTCATGATGGGGTGCACGAGCTGCAAGGCGAAGCTCATCTGCACAAGATTCTAGGGGTTCTAGAATTGCAAAACTGGGTTGCTTTATAGTGTACAGTGGCACAGTTTGGTTTGCTTTCTCTCTTCTGGTTTATATTTTATTATTCACGAAATTGTGGAGGGTTTTTTTACAAAAGAGGGGGATTGCAATTTCCAATATTTAGCATAGCGTAAAGAACAGCCTTGTTTGGGTTTTACAAAAGGAATATAAAATAGAGACTAGAGAGTATGGCACTAGCCACTAGTTGAACATTCACAGTCGATACATCACTTTTGATAAAAGGAATAGAGTGTGAATTTTAAGCAGTAGGGTTTATGTTTATGAAGTTGACGCTACAAATGAATGATCCAAAACCTTCACTATTATTATCGGCTCCCTGCTACCATCTCTGCCAGCAAATTTGCTGCGATTGGGGGTTTCCATGTAGCCTGTGCAAAACCTAGGTAGATAGACTAGAAATTTGACATGGCTTACTGCATAGCCCCCACATCTACCAGGGTGTGAATTAATCATTAGGACACCAGCCACCCGCAATAATAGAACGTTCTTGATCTACTTAGATCCAATTTTATAATATATAAGTATTACTTATTAATAAATTCGTAACATAAACAAATAATTAGGTATTATTCAATTTAATCAGTAAGCAGAAAAGATGTCCTTAGCCTGCCTAGGTTACTGCATTACAGTGTGTGGTACTGATTAGTGATGACACAGGACGATTCAATACTAATCAACTTTGGTGGTCCGCATGTACTCCGGTAGGTGTACTGTATCTATTTATATGCAAATAAATTGTGTATGTGGTATGTCCCCAAGTCCAAACTGCATGCAAAGGTATCTTTCATCCAAAGTAGACCAAAAGAACTTTTGTTTGCCTTTCACTTTCCTCTCTGCACTTTTAGCTAGGCTTTGAAATGGATTCACTCTCCCTTGTGTTGTTTAACCATGCTCTGAGGCCCGCCGTGTATCACAAAGTGGCACCAAAATGATCCAGCTTTGCATCATTGGAATCTGAAGCACTCCAGAGGATATCTCCCGTATCCCACTGTCTCTCAGTAGTAGTGTACTGCACAGCCTTTTCTGCTTTTTGGGGTAGCTTTAAACCCTTTACCACCATACTTTGCACAAAGCTACAGCTAGATACATAGAGGAGTAAATATTTTTAGCAGATTACTTTGACTTTTAGTAGAAGTTTGCTGCTCTTAATTCAGTGTCAATGTTCATGATCAGATGAATCTGGGAAAACCCTTGCTATCATCATCGGCTTGGTGGCAGCGGTCGCCATTGTTATCGTCTTCCTCTCCTTCCTCCGTAGGGCCGGCAGTGTCGGCGGTAAGACTTCATTACACAAGCTTGAAACTGCCAGTTTTGTCAACTTACATTACAATTAATCTATATACTGTATTTCTCATCCATGGCATTCATTCATGTGTACTACCTCTTTTGCCTCAACTAGTGTTATCTGAACCAATATATATGTATGTATGCAGGCAAAAGCTAAGAGCATGCAGGATGATCACCACTGGAATCAGATTGGATCGGTCGGTGGCTTTGGCTTGAAAACCGCTTTACTCAATCTGCCTCCTTTTTATCTTTTAGGGTCTCTTTTGTCATGTCTTTATCTCTCGAAACAAAGGGAAGCCATGCTGAAATGGTGCAAGCTGAAAGGCGTTCCCTGTGCAGACATGTGAAGAAGTGAAGATTCCATCCGGTACCACCTACGCAGCTAGTGCTATAGGTAGCCACGATGCAAGAAGATATATTTCCCGCAAAAATAACAAATTATGTGGTCTCTGCCCGTTATATATATACTTATATACAGTGTATTTAATTGTTATGGAGCATGATTCAGCATTGTGCAAGTTTATGTGTCAAATTGGTATCATACTATCATCTATCTCTTACGGTTGGTGATGTGAATTAATTTATGTATATTGTTCTTGTTGTTGTTGTTATCAATATCTCTTTAAGGTAATTGGCTACAGAAACTGCATCTTGGAATGGCATACCATATAGTGATGAATATATGGCGGTTGACGAGCTGGATCACTATTTTCAGCTTTTGTGACAACGACAATGGTTGCCATCATGAGGAGTTTTGTACGAAAATGGATGATGGGCTTGTCTTAGTGCTCTGCTTAGTGCTGTTAAATCATTGCTAATGAGTGTGGGTAGCGCTTGAAAGTTCATTAGCAGATGGTTGGTAGCGTTATTTCCAAATAATAGCGTGCTTATTATACAAGCCGTGGATTTATTACTAAACTAATTTCATCAGTGGTCCTTGATTAAACTTGTCATGCTTTCAGGTTCCAAGTGCTCTTTAGTACCATGAATTCCCAACTGTACCATATGAGGTCTAATATTTGGAATTTGCTTTAAGCCTGCCTAATTAAATGCTGTCCGTACAATGATGTGGCCTCAATATGCGTGACTATTAGTTAGAGGTTTTTGAACTTATCATGTGTTCTTATTCAAGATTTTGGCATGCCTAACCAAAATGTAATTTTTGGACTCTAAACATGGTAATTGTACCCATATGAGATTCAAATATTCAAAACTTGCGGTAAGATGTCTAAGATGTGTGGTCTTCAGATATCAGGTCCACTAACACAACTTCATCTTCTTAATGTGTACACTAACAAGTCCCATCTTTCTTCTCTTTCCCTCTCCTCCCTCTCAATCCCTATCCCACCTTCCATTCAGCGAGCTAGCTAGGCTCACTAGAAGGTAGCGACTGATCTAGAAGTTGTGGCGACATCAAGACCATTATCACTAGTATAGTTAACTTTTAGAGGTGGCTCTGAAAAATAAATGAAGGTAGAGGTGGTATGCTAGGAGTATCCAAGAATTTACCATCTCTGAAATTTGATTTATAGAGGCATGTCCACATAAACATATAGTTGTCATACAAAACAATTCATAACCTTTTTCATGTATGAAGCCAAATAAAGACAAATTTTATAAAGATGATCTATAGCTTTGTAGTTGATAGGTTTTTTATTTAAAATCATTTAGAGTTCCTAATACTCATTTTTAGTTCCTAGATTTTGTTATTCAAAATTTGGAAATTTTCAATCGACCCTGAGTGCTGACATGGCCTACACCAAAGTTATAGTTTTTGATGTGATCTGTAACTTTGTATTTTAGAAGTCTTTTATTTAAATTATTTATAGTCTCAAATATTTATTTTAAAATTATTGATTTTGAAATTCAAATAATTAAAATTTTCAAACGACCTTAGATGAAGACAAGCCCTATACCAAAGATATGTAGCTCAATAAGATCTAAAACTTTGTATTTAGAATTTTTTATTTGAGACCATTTGGGGGCACTAATATTCAACAAAATATTTCTAAAAACTAAGAGAAAAGAATGGCTTCTTACACTTTGTCATAAGCGATCGTGTGTTGTGGTGGTAAGGAGAGCTCATGTGAGAGGCTTTAGGTCTTGGGTTCTAATTCTAGAAAATGCATGTGTATGCATTTTCGCATAAAAAATCATGCAACTCGGGGCATGGTGCTTGTCCTAGGATTAGTAGGAAATACTTATATTATTTTTATGGTTGTGTTATGTGTTTTGTAGAAACCATTTATAGAGTCAGAATTCTAAAGCCTATTGCTTCAAACACCTACCTCTGTCATAGCCTTAGGAAATGGCCTATTAGTATAAACCATTTGCTAGAGATGGTTGGCTCTTGCTACCTTTGTAAATATCTACCTCATAAATCAGGTTTGCGGTAGTGATTTTATATCTCATGTGTACTACTTTTTTTCTTTGTGTTCATATCTCTTTAACGCATAAAAGTTTAGAAGCCTAGGTTATTTCAATCTTAACAAATAATCAAAGCAATTATAGGAAAGGTAAACACATAAAGTGAATTGCAAGAAAGTAATGTCTATTGCAATGTTGGGGAGCTTCAGCCATGTACACCCAATCGCTCGATCTGCCCGTGTTTTGATGGGCATAATATACACAACATGGGGGTGTTACAAATCTTACTAACACTAGGCTTCACCTTTAATAAGCCTAAAGGAGCACTAAGAAAGTCCAAACTATTGTGATATTTCCTTAATCTTCTCTACTTTCAAAAGGTGAGCCTAGTGAGCCCTCGAATATGTGTCTCTTAATAACCTTTAAGGCCTCCTTTGGTTCATAGGAAAAATTGAGGAAAAACATAGGATTGAGAATCCTATAGGAATTGTACTGTTCATGCCTTTAAATGTTGTTTTTGGAGGAAATCTAGAAACTTTACCATCCACTCAAAAACCTCTTGGTAATCCTATGTTTTTCCCATTGTCCATCCAAATGATCATTCCTTTCAAATTTCTATGTTTTCCAATCCTCTGTTTTGCAACTGCATTGCGGTGCAATTCATGTCTTCTATTTATGTGGTTTTGCTTTCCTTGTGTTCCAAAGTTTCAATCACATCAAAATGGTTGGGTAAAGGGTATTTATAGCCCCAAGTGCTCAAATTATCTAATGCTACCTCATGAATTGAAAATGCATTAACCAAATGTTTTGGTGTTAACTCTAACCCTTTAGGTCCGCTTTGGGAATGCAGGAACAAAAAAAACATAGGAATAGAAAAAAAAAAATGTAGGAATAATATAGGAATGCATATATAATTCTAAGGAATTGAAAACTTAGAAATTATTGTATGATTATGTGTTTGGCTGGGTACATGAGAAACTAAGGAATTCTAAAGCAATCTTAAGAACAAATTCATGTTACTTCTTTATTATCCTATCATAACAAAATACCATTGGAGAGCTCCTTCTTGATTAGACACTAACTGCAGCTACCAATCCCTAGCTATGGAAACTAGAATCCTTCGGTTTTCCTCAAAAAACCTTCAACATTTCTTAAGTGCAACAAGACTCATTGGCTCCCCCGGCACGCGTCTTTTAATGATCCATTGATGATCTTGACCACAATTATATCAAGTAGTTTAGAGCCATGGTTTGATTCGTGATCACATTTTGCCATGTCACATTTTGTATTCACCGTGACAACCATAACGTGTTACACTTTCTTAGCACCATGTTCCACACATAATTGGACTTATTTTCATGTCAAATAATTGTGTTACAACTTACAAGTGTGGCTTCAATTTTGCTCATCACCCATTCTCTGGTGTACATAGTTTGTTAAAGGTTAGACGTGACAAACTATAGTACCAACTAAATAAGCCATCTTCAAACTATTGTGTAGTTTTTTAGGGCACCACTGGTTTTTTCCATATGTTAATTGAGCTAAGATAAGAGTAGGTATTTGGATAAAAAACTATTTTAAGTAAATTTTAGACATTATTGTTTATTTTCAAGATACTCATAAGATTTTTATTTTATGTAATTCTATTGCATTTTAGTTAATTAATCCTATATTTTTGTGTTGACATATTATGAGCTTGCTTTGTTAGGATCTAAAATTTGCCTAACCAAAACTAGGGCATGCCAAATTATGATTGCCAAAACCTTAGCAAAAATTTTGATATAGCACTTGGTTGGTTGTTAAAATGAAGACTTTTCTCTTTTATATATAATTTAAGAACATTCTAGAAACTTGCCAAAATTTTGACATAAAAATTGATGACACCAATTGTTTGGCAATAAACCAATTGATGATCATAAATTTGGCATGTTATGATTTTGGTTTGGCAAGAATTGGATGCCAACCAAACATGCCCAATATTTCTTATGCAAAAGAAGATTATTTGAGTAATGCTATTCTGGTTTAAAAATCAATGGCCACGCTGTGTATCAGCTCATTTCACGCTTGAAGCTGTTGATCGCCTGGCACCGGTAACTTGAGTACCTGCGCTGCGATGCTCCCGAAAATCGTGCCATCAATATTCTAGAGGCTTCTCAAATCACCACCCCTCTACATCATTCTCCATCATGTCTCTCTAGAACCATCCAGTGACGTGGACGTCCGGCCGTGTTCATCATAATTTAACCCCCTCCGTCGCCATTGTTCTCGTCCTCCCCAATTCGCCAGCCGGGTCCCCAAGAAACTACATCCTTTGCAGTCTCAAATTTTCAATTCCATCAATCGATCCAGCTCCGCTCCAAGCTAAAGAAAGCTGCTTCCTTTGCCCCAACCAAGTCCGGTCCAACTCCAATGGCGGACTTCTTCTTCGGGAGCCCGTTGCGCCGCCTCTTCCACGCGCGCCCGTTCCCCGCCGTCGACTGGTCCTCGGGCGCGGCGGCGGCCATGGACTGGGTGGAGACCCCGGCCTCGCACGTGCTCCGCGTCAACGTGCCTGGCCTCGGCAAGGACGACGTCAAGGTCCAGGTCGAGGAGGGCAACGTGCTCGCCATCAGGGGCGCCCCGCCGGCGGTCAAGGAGAAGGACAAGGGGAAGGGGAAGGAGGATGACGAGGAGGGGACGGTGTGGCACGTGGCGGAGCGCGGGAAGCCCGATTTCGCGCGGGCCGTGGCGCTGCCGGAGAACGTGCGGGCAGAGGGGATCAGGGCCGCCGTGGAGAACGGGGTGCTCACCGTCGTGGTGCCCAAGGAGGCCGCACCGGCCCGGCCTAAGCCCAGGCCCATCGCCGTCTCCAGCAAGCTCTGATGTGTCTGGTGAGCCCAGCCACACCCGGCGTGGCGACTGGCGGCGATGGAGGCGATGGAATGGAATGGGCCCAGAGTGCGCGGTGTAGTGCTAACATGTCGCAAATCGATGACGTTACCCGTGTAATAAACTGTGATATAAAAAAAACCATGGAAGAATGGCCGGAGCCAATACAGAACGCTAATATACTTATGTCATCAAATAAGGTCCTTTCAAAAAAAAAAATCATCAAATAAGGTGTGCGCTTTTGCTATCGTAGTGAAAAGAGACTTAGGACTCCTCTGGTTCCTACAGGTGCGTGCGTTTGTTTGAACAATAAACTTATCCTAGATGGAGTTATATGCGTCATAAGTCCATCTGTTAAATTGAAAAGACATCATTTCTCGTTCCAATATAATTATTAGCTTGTGCATTATTAGCTTGTGAGGAATATTGATGGTCATGGATTGATCCATTCTATTCTATAAACCAAGCAAAAATTAGAGAGTAAAATGGTGATGGGCCACATCATTCCACCAACCAAACACGCGCTACTACGTGATTTTTACAATCGGCATGAAAAGGATTCTAGCTGTTAAAATGTTTTCATAGAAACCAAATGAGGCTGGTCTTATTATTCTAGTTCTTAAATTGTTCATAGAAACCGAATGAGGCCGGCCTTATTATTCGTTGATCATATAGTTATTTGATCGGTTGATCATATAGATGTGATTTTGCAATCAGAGGCAGTAGGAACTGTAACGAAGCTAGTGCTTCACCCGCCTTGTTATGTAGGATCAGATGTTTTTAGATAACTAGTATAATGCCCGTGCTAACGCTACGACAACACATAACCAGATAAATTAAATAACTAAAAGGCATTCTTCTTCTAGTCTTCAAATGTGAAAAATGTAATGAATGGATTAGTCTTAACATATGGTTACAGTTAATCTAAGATTATTTTTGACCAACCGAGCCAATAAAGGTTAATATATTTTTAATGATTAAAAATAATATACATGTTCTCTCCGTTTTCGAAGCCTCAACTTTGGCCTACACAAGAATTCTGTAGAGATTATCATTTTCATCCCTTCTTCGATCTTCCTCATTACCTGCATATACATATACATATACATATATTAGAAAGATTATAAAAATTATGGATGAACCTCTGATAACAATTATTATATATCAAATAATTATACAAGACATTTTATATTTATTCTTAAATAATATCATTCGAATAAAAAGAACACTTCTAACTCACAGCAACAGCCGCCAGTTGCGTTCCCCTATCCATCCTACTGCTCAGTAAAAAAAAGTTTTGGGTAAAGAAAAAAAGCTCTTCCAACTCGTAGCAACAAAACCGAGGCGCTAAGCAACCCGGAGCTTTAATTGTACCCATGTACATCTTTCTCATTAGCTACTAAAATTCCAGAAAATAATATACAATATTTTCTTCACTCTCCAAAAATATCTAAGTTAAATGAAGCCTAATATCTGAGCTATTTCCCTGAATTAGTTGTGTCCTTAATTTTTTATGTAGTTTGGACACATTTAATTGCCAAATATACTTGATAACTAACAGAAAGAAAAAATTAACACACCTGCGTACAAGCACACAGCAGCCTAAACCCTATAGTATAACTATAGAAAATCACCAACCCAGAGAAGATTAGACATGAGAATTCTTTGGTTGAAGATGTTCCTAGAACAAATTAACAAAATCCTTGATCTGTGCATCGCTCAGACTGCTCCATTAGCTCTCCAATAAAAAGCACAGTGGAGGTTGTGGCATCACCTCTTGTGTCATCCTGTGCCATCACTGCTTCATGAGCCAACTGTATTTATGTGTGTTATTTTTTGTCAAACAAGCAGAAGGTGGCAATGGCAACAGGGTGACATACGATGCAAGTTGATTGAACAGGAGATAAACCTTGAAGCTCAACTATTCGATTGTGAGGCAAACCTCCTGCAACAAATTAAATAATAGATTCAGATATTATGTTATAATAGATACTCCCTCCGTTCATTTATCTCCTTCATCTAAGCCTTTAGCGCAATGACCAAGTAGTAGAGTAAAAGCACTCAGTTTGCATTTAATCATCGCAGGCTGAGCCAATGAGCATAACAAGTGAAATCTCATCTTTGATCACACAAAAGCCCTTTCATCTACGAAGTCAGTGAAACAAACTGATCATTAAATTTTATCATTTGTCACAGATGAGCTGACCTTAAGTCCGAGTTAGGGTATAATATATTGTATTACTGATGTCCCCAACGCCCCCCCACCCACCCACCCCCACTTTTTAACAGGAAAATAATAGCAGATCAAGTAAATATTTTACATTCGTGGCAAATAAAATGTGGTAGGAGCAGAGTTCCTTTCATTTTTGCTGACAGAGATCCTTTCATTCAGTTATTTAAGCATAATAAGGAGATAAAGATATATATGCTTCTAAAAAATAAAATGTCACATTCAAAGAACTGTGAAATACAAGTACAACATTAAGGTCAGCTCATGAAGCCATGATCTACCAGAAAAGCAAGCCAATTAATCCATGTTTTAGCATAAAGCAGCAGCAAATCCAACCAAGAAATATGCTAATACGTCATGATTTCAAAAGAATAAGAAAGGTCAAAAGCTTTTGATGCTTACCTCACCACTAATGTAGATTCTTCAGAAGGAGCCAGCTCGATATGAGGATCTGAAGTTCTAAACCGTAGGGGAGAAGATCTCATGGATGGGGTCCTGTTGACCAGCTCAATATTGCAATAGCCAATAAGAAAACAATGATATATCATCTGCAGCTACTTTACAGAACCTGAACTAACAGATCATTAGATTTTTCATGACAGAAACATGCATGGCAACTAATTTTGCATCTTAGCTAATGTCCAGGTACTTAGACACCAGCAAGTGCATTTTTTGGCAAGTGATTTTTAGTAATGGCAAAGCTCAAGATGAAGAAAAGATGAGCAACACAATAACAAAATAAAGAAAGTGAGACCTAAAAAGAAGTGAGAAACTAATCAACTTCGGGCTCAATTCAATTTGGTTTCTACTAATTGTTTTAAAAAAAATCAACAAACTGCACCTTTGAAAAATAAACAGTACATAAATTTGTTTGTTTCTTAACTGATTTCTATCAATTTTACCAAACAGATGCGTGATTAAATTTGCAAATAAGAAAACATAAACACATTGGTCAAGGTTGCAAAAATGTATACAAAAATAGTGGCTACTCAGTTCAGCAATTCCAAACCACAATCCATAGAAAAATATTATCCGAGTTCCTAAAACAAATTAACAAAGGGTTAAGTCCACTTTAGGACCTTCAACTATCGCACAAGTCTAGATTTCAACCTTAAACTTCAAAACCGGATGACATTGGCTCTCCAACTCTTGAAAAAGTTCACTTTTCAACCTTGGGCGGTATTGCAGATGGTTTTGGCGTGTGAACAGTAACTTCTGATATTTTTCTATAGTACTGATATTTGTTTATTTTATAACTAATTATTGGTACACGCTAAATTCATGAATTTTTTTGTGTAGCCTCTTCATGATGTACACTACCTAGAAAAAATATGAAACCTAGAAAATGAATAGTTTTTGCATGTTTTAAAATTACCTATATTAATTAATAAGTGTAACTTCTATGATTTTTTGTAGGTCAAAATAAATATCCAAAAATTATGAAAATTGATTTGTAGCTGCTTTATGATGATATCAACCTGTACAAAAAGTTTGGGATGAATTTGAAATATTTAAATAAATTCTTATTGCACTTATTAATTAAAATAGGTAATTTTAAAACATGCAAAAACTATTCATTTTCTAGGTTTCATATTTTTTCTAGGTAGAGTACATCATGAAGAGGCTACACAAAAAATTTCATGAATTTAGCATGTACCAATAATTAGTTATGAAATAAACAAATATCAGTACTATAGGAAAATACCAAAAGTTACTGTTCACGCACCAAAACCGCCTGCAATACCGCCCAATGTTGAAAAGTGAACTTTTTCAAGAGTTGGAGGGCCAATGTCATCCGGTTTTGAAGTTCAAGGTTGAAATCTAGACTTGTGCGATAGTTGGAGGTCCCAAAGTGGACTTAACCCATTAACAAAATACCTTCATCTGTGCATTGCTCAGACTGCTTCATTAGCTCCTCAATAAAAAGAAAAGTGGAGGTTGTGCCATCACCTCTTGTATCATCTTGTGCCACAGCCATCCTCGCAATCATGATTGCAGTTGAGTTTTGAATTTGCTGCAAATAAATGGCACGACATCAAACCAAAGAAAAACACCACGAAGCTCATATATTATCAGGATGTCAATAGAATGTTTCTGTAAAAGGTAAAGCCATACTATTTCAGGGTGTTCCCATCCTTAGTCAGCTTTAGGTCTAGAGCTTATGTCTTCAGTAGGTTTACATGGAACATATGCTTCCAGGTTCCAACCATATTTAGTTTGGCAAATACATCTTTCATATATCTAATTTAGGTAACTACAGTTTTGATATAATATGAGTGTCTGCAGAGGTATCTTGCAAAGCATGACAGAATTTATAATTTTCTATTTAAATAGAATTAAATAGCACCAGGGCATGGTAAAACTTCTTAAGACACTATTGATTATTCCTTTAGTGGGAATAGTTCTGGATGCCCCATTGCATATATGATAGAACCCTATGTTGACTCCTCACCTCCAGTTGCAAACTCAAGGCCGTTCAAACCATCCTATATATAGGTCAGTACTAAAATGAGAAGGGCAAGATTCAGCTCACGCTGAAATGAGAGAAAAATATAAACTCAACAATGTAAAAAATTGTGCTCAAGATACTACTTCTAACATTTTTCGAATTGTTTTCCTAACATCAACCACTACATAGATTTGTGTTATATCATAAGAAAAAAAATACTTATCGGAAAGGAACTCAGGTTTTAGTAGGATATCAATATCATGGAAGCTGATATACTCAAGCAAATAGGTCCTATAAATTAGTGGAATACTAAAGATTTGAGCTGCACATGATAAATTTAGTGGAATACTAAATATCTTGACCAGGTGCATAACCGCATAAGAAATACATCTCTGTACCATCATATTCTGAATGTATCATCATATAGCTGTCACTAAACTCCATAGTACTATTCTGCTATTTTCTACATGATAAAATCAAAAGGCCATGCAAGAACTTCCATCTATGCAGAGCACTTGCATAAATCCAATACCTCGTTTTGTCATTAAGAAAACCTGCTCCAGCGATTACGAAAGAGAGACATCGCCACCTCGCTTGTGCGGTTGTGCCACAAATGAGCCAAACGACAAAATCCAGGTCATGATCCCCTCACTACTGCAGGAAATCAAAATCACGTGCTGCTATTATCAAAAAAAGGTAAAAAATCATGGCCACACCTGGCTGGAGAGGCTGGAGGTTATCACCGGCAACGATGTACTGCAGCAGGCGGTCGTTGATGTTGCGCAAGCAGGGCACCGGCTGCTCAAAAAAAAAACATAATATTAATCCTAACGGCAAACATCAACTGAGAATCCACAGATGTAAAACGAAAGGAGGGTTATTTATTCACATTCAGTAATTTAGGTATGCTAGGATCTCGTATCAAGTAGTACAACAGGTTCATCAAACGAATTAACACGAGATGCTTCATTTGATCTACACTTCGTAGCACTTAGATCTGATCCATGTAAAGCCTAAATTTTCCACACAACAATGAACTAATCCACGTTTCCATATGCAAACTCGAGTCGTCCGACCAGAATTTTTAAACAAAAAAACAAATGAGTTAAGCGCAGAGACAAACCTGGAGATTCATGTCGAAGAAGAGGGGGAGGAAGTCGTGGAGCAGAACCTTCATCCTACGGGACGAGGAGAAGCGGGCCTACTTAGCGAGGTGATGGTGGTTGGAAGCGAACAGAGCGTTGCCTCGGCCGCCGTTGTTGGCCCCCACGTCCTGGCGCCAGCAGTGGCGGACGGCGCTGCTGCCGTCTGGTCGCCCCGCTGGCCCTGCTCGATGGAGCCATGCGCCCGTTTCCTCGGATTGTGGCGCGCCATCAGGACTCATGGCGCCCGGTGGATTGCGGTGGGGTGGCGCCCGCGTCGAACGCGGCCCCGGCCGACAGCGCGCTCGTCGGAGTGCACGCGACAGCGGCGGCGGCCTCCCCGTGCGGCGGCGGCGAAGGCGGCGCGCGCCTCCTCGGAGGCCGGCAGCTGCCCGCGCCTAGGCCTGCGCGTTGCGGAGGTAGATCCGATGCGTGGAGCCACCGTGCCCTTTGCCAAACCCTAGGTGCGGGGTGCTACTGTGCGCGGAGCCGCCGCCACCCTCGACCCTTCTCTTGGAAGAAAACAGAAGAAAAAAAAGTGCGGGGGAGCAGAGCTCGAACCCTGCTCGCGCTGCGTGGGGAGCGTTTCAGGTGCGTGGGGTGAGCACGCTGAGGCTTCAGCGCTGAAGCCTGCGATGGATCATGGCCGCACAGTCGGGTTGAAGACCGGGAGATAGGGTTTCTGGCCCTTAATTTTAATAGAAACAGAATCCTGTGTGCATTTTGTGGGGTGCGTAATGGTTGGAGACCCTCGGCGAGGGACATATTCTTGAGTGGACGGAGTATAATTTAAGTATTGCATTATAGTAGAGATGAGAAGCTACAATGCTACCTTCAGTCATTCTATATATTGAGTCGGAGTATGCATCAAACTGTTAAAAAAAAATTCCGACAACGATGAGATGGCAAGTGCCCGGTAAACTTGCTGCATAGTTGATCAGTCCTGTGGATTTTCCTGTAGACAATGAAACGCCACCGAGAGTATCTGAAACATCACGTTTCTTGACTCATAATCAGGTCGGGATGTTGCAAGGCGTTGGTCCCGGAACACTTCTATATTTTTGTTCATCTCTGGTCATAGTTACAATGGACCTTGAAACATTAGTACAGAAAAGCTCATCATTGGCGGTAGTAAACACCTCACCACCGGCGGATCTTAGAGCCGCCGATTGGGAAAGGCCGATAGAAATGGAACATTTCCACCGGGCGGTTGCTCGAGACCCGCCGGTGAAAATTCTATTTCTCTTGGCGGTTGGTTAAGTCAACCGCCCGGTGGAAATATGATTTCTACTTGGCGGTTCACTTCCCCAACCGCGGTAGAAATCTCATTTTCCTTTGGCGGTTCTCAAGCCGCATACAACCGCCCGGTGGAAAGTTTCCCGCCTTTTTTTAAAATTCAAATTGAAACCTACTTATTTATATTAAAACTTATGATAACATGCAATTAAATTCTATCATACATTTATATACATCAATAAAAATCTGTTTACATCAAAATTGCATTATGTCATACATACATACTTCAATATAAATCCATGTACATCACATATGTATCATACATATATTTACATCCAAAGTTTTGACATTATCTCTAATTAGGAAAGCCTTAATAATCGTCTCGACTAAGATTGAGACGCCTAATATCTGTTAGCGCTCTATATTCTGGCTTTTCTAATTCACTACTCGGATCGTGATATTTCCCTTCGGGTGGGATGGCTTCTTTCATGATGAATGAGCAGAGATCCTCAACTATATTGTATAATGCCTTTTCATCGAAATTTTCTGTCGGATCTTCTGCATAGGCCTGGTAAGAAAGTATAACCCTAATTAGAAAACTAAGTGAAAAATTAAAAAAGATCAAAGAGTATTTACTTATGCAGCGTGGAGGGAAGACCGATTCGACGGCGGTGAAGAACGGTGGTGTACCCCTTTGACGGCGGCTAACGAGGCAATGACTGTATATTAATAGAAAAATTACAAGTATATAAGTATTAATGAAATAAAGAAATTAATACATAAGCTATTACATTAACTAATTAACGAAATTAACTAACATAGTTAATAAATAACACTATAGTATTTATTACAAGTATATAAGTATTAATGAAATAAAGAAATTAATATATAAGCTATCACTTTAACTAATGAACATAATTAACTAAATAAGTTAATAAATAACACTATAGTATTTATTACAAGTATATAAGTATTAATGAAAAAAGAAATTAATACATAAGCTATTACATTAACTAATTAACAAAATTAACTAAAATGTTTTAGTTTACGTATTATTTTATGTATTAAAGAAAAAATTAATAACTAAACTAAAACATTAACTAATTAACCTAAACTAATACATTAACTAATTGGAAAAAAAAGGAAAAATAATAAAAAAAAAAAAAGCCGGAGGGGCCGGCCTGCCCAGCCCAAGGCGGCCAACAAGGCCCGCCACCTCCCTCCGCCTCTTGCCAAGGCAAGGGAGGCGCGGCGCGGCGGCGGTGCAGGCTCCAAGCGCCGGGCGGCGGTGGCGGTGTGCCCCAACCGGAGCTCCACGCCGGAGCTCCGGGGCGACGGACGGCGGCGGACAACGGCGGGGGCGCGGACCTTCGGCGGGAGGAGGCGGCGGCCGGGCGGTGGTGGCGGGAGCCGGGGCCGTGGTGGACAAGAGCGGACAGCGCACAGCGACGGACGGTGGGACGGCGGACGGAGGATGACGGCTCGGTGGCGGCGGCGGCGTGGCGGCGGCTTTGGGACTCGTGGCGCGGCGGCGGTGAAATCCGGCGGCTGGCGGCGTCCTCCTTGAAAAAATTCGCGCCCACCGGATTGAAAATGCTAAGTCCCGCGACCGAACCCTATTTGTAGGGACGATTTCTCTGGCGGTTGGTAATGTCAACCGCCTGTAGAAACCATTTCTACAGGCGGTTGACATTACCAACCGCCAAGTAGAAATGAATTTACTTATTATATTATGCTGATACTTTAAAAATTCATAACAAATTATAGAAAAATCATAAAATAGAAAATGATGACTTTTTAGAATCCTTGTGAGTAGTTCTATGCATTAAAGAAATTGAAAGTTATAAAAATGGTGTGGCAAAGGTATATGCGATGAAATAGCAATCTAAAGGTGAGGAGGAAGAGCAGACATGTAAGGCACACATATTAGAACAGTGCCTTTGAAAATTAGTAGCAAATTATAGAAAATTTATAAAATAGAAAATAAAAATTTTTTGGATTCCTTGTGAGTAGTTCTATACAGTAGTACATAAATATTTTTTTAAAATTATATTATACTTTTTTAAATATATTTCTATGTACAAAAGAAATGATTTAATTTTTTTCTTCTCTCTCTATGTGTATAAAGCATAGTAATTATTTTTTTCTTTTCTCTATACGTATAAAGTAAAGTAATTATTTTTTCTTTTCTCTATGTGTATAAAGCAAAGTAATTATTTTTTTTTCTTTTCTCTCTATGTATAAAGCTAAGTAATTATTTTTTTCTTTTTCTCTCTATGTATCTAAGAAAAGGGCCTAAATTTTTTTTTTCTTTTCTCTCTATGTCTAAAGCAAAGTATTTAATTTTTTCTTTTCTCTCTATGTAGAAAGAAAAGGACTTAAATTTTCTTTAATTATATAACACCAAGAGAGTCACTCATGAGACACATATAAAAATATATAAGAGTAGTAGCATAGATTACAAATTGTATTGCATAAACTATTATATGACAAGAGAATCTAGCCAGCTACTGTTCTTCCTTCTCCATCATGGCGCACCCAGGGTTTAGAATTTTATGGAATGGTACGCTCAACGTTTCGTATCTTCGAAGGATGGTCTGTAAAGAGAGACATCTCACCGAACTGGTTACAATCATCTAGGTCAATTGCACCATCAGCTCCTAAAGCTTGTTGCTTTCCAGAAAGAACTACATGCTTCAGCTTATCGGTACTTTTTCTCTCATTCTTAGGAACAATCTGTCGGCATAAAAGACACGTGGCAAAGACGGTTAGCAAGGATCTATGGGTCATCTTCTTAACCTACTTTACTTAGATCAAGAACTCTAAGCCCATGACTATCCACTGTGACATGTTTATCCTCAACCCATTGGCATCGAAACACTGGTGTCTGAAATGTACCATAGTGTAGTTCTCATATGTCCTCAATGAAGCCAAAGTATGTATGGATTTCCTCATTTTCATCTATGGCCTCGCGCCGAAACACCGCTATTTTGTGTCATGCTCTTTTTGTCTCTAGCAATGGTATAAAATGTGAAACCACTAATGTCATAGGTGTGCCATATAGTGATCTGGCGTGATGGTCCAGCTGCCAACTGCTTGATAGTTTGTTGCTCAATTGTTTCCCCATCTAGAATATTTTAATTCATTAGCCATGTGGTGAATCGATGCTTGTGTTCATTCATTACCCAAGTTTCAGTTTGCCCCTGGTTTTGATCGCGTAGCTCTTTCATATGTTGGTCGATCAAAGGCTCTATTATCGATATTTGATGTAGGATGCTATGATGTGCTTCGAGAACAATATGGTAGTCCGAAGGGACAAATGATTTCCATCACATCCTACCACATCCATGCAGCCTGCCCTCATGTCGAGACAGAGGCAAACCTATTGCAACTTGACCTTTTAGTCAACTTCCACAGAATGGAGCAGCGGACTCAATGGCCTCTTCGGTAGTGTACCCCTCTATCATGGCTGCCTCAGGACGAGCACGAGTGGATACATGGGAATTTAGTATTGACATAAAATGCCCATACGTCCACATCTTATGCAAATACATAGGACCAAAGTGCCTCTATTTGAGGCACCAAATGCACCACAAGATGTACCATTATATCAAAGAATGATAGCAGCAAACACATCTCAAGCTGTGACACTGTCTCCACTGCGAATTCTTGAAGAGACTCCAACTCATCATGGTCGATTGCCATCTGTGATATTTTGTTGAAAAAGAAGCACAACCTTGTGATTGCCATCTTTAAAAACACTGGACTTATAGCCCTGATGGCAATAGGTAGAAAAGTTGTCAGCATTACATGGCAATCATGTGCGTTGTAGTTGGTAAGTTTAAGGTTTTTCATCGAAACAATGGATCTTAGATTGGAGCAGAAACTGGCTAGAACTCTCAATTTTTTTAACCACACACAAATCGCTTCTTTCTCATCTGCGTTTAGGTTGTAGCTTGCTGCCGGGAGGTGGTACTTTCCATTTTCCTGAAGAACCGGATGAAGCTCATGTTTTATGTCTAAATTTACCATGTCTAGACGTGACTTTAGTCCATCCTTTGTCTTGCCCTTCATATCCAGCAAGGTGCCAATGATGCTTTCAAACACATTCTTCTGAACGTGCATACCATCGATTGCGCGTCGTACGCCAAGGTCTTTCCAGTATGGCAAATACTTGAAAATAATTGACATCTTCTTGAATGTAGCCCCTGGAGTTGGCTTGACATCCTTTCTAGCTTTTCCATCTATTGTCTTTTTTTCAAAAGCAAACTTGATGTTTTTAACTATCTCAAATACTCTGTGACCTTTACTGTTACCCGATGGAGCAATAGACTTTAGTTCATTTGAATTATCAAAGTATCTATCCATCTTTCGCAAGTGGTACCTGTGTCCTTTTGACAAGAAACGCTGATGCCTCATGTACACTAGTTTGTTGGATGCATTGAGGGACACATAAAAGGTTTCATCTAGACATACTACACAACCAACCTTTCTCTTGAATTGGCCTGACAATACAAAGAGAGCAGGATAATCGTTGATTGTAACAAAAAATAATTGCTCTCAGAGTGAATGACTCTTTCCTATATTCATCCAACATGTCAACACCTGTGTCCCATAAAGTTTTCATTTCCTCCATCAAGGGCTCCAAGAATACATCCATATCAACACCAGGTTGTGTAGGTCCAGAAATAAGAATGGTTAGCAAAAGATATTTGCGCTTTTGCAACAGGTGTGGAGGGAGGTTGTAGATAGTGAGGATCTCCGGCCACGTGCTGTGCTTGCTGCTCCTTTTGGAAGGGATTTATTCCATCAGTACATAGTACAAACCTAACATTTCTGGCATCCTTAGCAAATTCTGGGTGTTCATCATTGAATTTTTTCTATTGTTTGCCATCAGCTGGATGTCGAACCTTTCCATCATTTTTGTGCTTATCAGAAGCATGCCAGGTCATGAGCTCTGCATCCTCTGGGTTAGCGAACAAACATCTCAATCGATCAACCACTAGAAGATACCACATCACCATAGCAGGAACTCTTCTCTGTGTAAAATAATCTACTTCTTCTTTTTCTTTATTGCTTGGTTTTGAACCATGTTCGGTCTTCTTTCTCTTCTTTTCTTTAGAAACTGAAGTTGCATTCTGTTCTTGTAGATAGTCTTTTTTCGTCTTGTACCGACTTGCACCACAGTTTGGACACTTGTCTAAGTCTGCGTAATCACCTCGATATAGGATACAATGATTTCTGTGTGCGTGGATCTTCTGTACACCCATAGTAAGTGGACTGATGAGCTTCTTGGCATAGTACGTGTTAGCAGGCACTTTGTTCTCCTTTGAAAGCATATCTCCGAGAGTACTCAATAATGCATCGAAGCTAGCATCGGACCATCCATATCTAGCTTTCAACATCAACAACTTAAGCACAGACCGTAACGTCATGAACTCTTTGATACAACCCTTCGTCTCATCGTACAATAGCTCTGTTGCTGCCTTCTATAAGGCCTCCATACCTTTCATAAAGAACATTGATGGATCAGTTTGACGACGCAATAGTGCAGCCATGAATTCCACGTCTTCACACCCTTCATCCACCACTTCATCATCAATATTTGGCATAACAGGTTGACTCTGATGTTATGTCTCATGTACAAACTGGTATCCGTCGTCAACAAGCATATCAGGGCCATTGGGGTTGATGTTCGCAGGGTTTATAGCTGGATATGGTGTAGAGCTACCCTCTCCTTGCTTTGTCCAAATCAAGTAATCATTCATAAATTCTCGACAGAGCAGATAAGAAAATATTGTTTGTGTGTCGTCAAAGACCGCAATATTTTTGCAGTCTACACAAAGACAAGGTATGTGCTTCGTCTGGATTCTCTATGCATGCATCTTAGCGGCATCAGTAAACCTTTTGACCTCTGGTATGTATGATGGATCTACTCTTGATAAATTATACATCCAGAATGATCTCTCCATCAATTACCTATATATATAACGAATTTATTGTAATCAATGTAATTCAAACATGATTGTTATGAGATATTAATTTACTAACCTTTTGATGATCAACAACCTCCTCTCTGTATGAGGCGAAAACCTCGCACTTGTATATTTTTCAAATTATAGACGTTGAGGTCTAAGGTTCCCTAAGTATGAGAGAGAAGGCATGGCAATTAATTAATTAAATCTACCAATTAATTTGAATCTAATAAACAATTATACATAGCTACTTAATTAAGCACTAACCACATCAAAAAATTAATACAAACTAATAAAATAAAATCAACCAATTAATTGGACTACTATAGCTACTTAATTAAGCACTAACCACATCAAAAAATTAATACAAACTAATAAAATAAAATCAACCAATTAATTGGACTACTATTAAAGAAAGACATAATAATTAATTAAATAAATTATTAATAATTAAACACTTCTTCTCTCTAAATAAATTTAACACTACTAATTATCTAAACAAAAATAATTAAAATTAAATCTAATGAAAATGAACCCTAGCAATTAAATAAGAAGCAATCTTCAATTTTTTTCTCTCCAAATGAATCTATTCATGCATGGCACACTAAATCTATAGTGAAGGATAAACTTTAATTGAGAAATAATTATAGCAAGAGCTAAGAGAGACATAAAAAATCCATCTTGAACCACCACATCTAAGCAAATAGAGAGAAAACCCTAGTTTTTTTTCTCTCTCACTCATGGTAAAACCCTAGATCCAAAAAGTAGCTACAATTGAGCAACATTGGCTAAAAAGATGTAAGAGGGACATAAACTAACCTTTTTTACAACCTCCTTCCAAGAATTGAAGATCAAAACCTCTCCAAATCGCCAACCGCTTTGGGGATAATGCCCATTTACGGCTGGCGGTTGGCTAAGCCAACCGCCAGTGTTAATGGAGCAATTAGCACCGGGCGGTGTTCTAAGCCAACCGCCCAGTGCTAACTGGTTTTCTTTGGCGGTTCGAAGCAAGCCCCACGTGTTTTTTTAACATTTGGCGTCCTTGAATCGGAACTGCCTGTACAAATGGATTCCTGACGCCAAGAGAAATCATTTCTATACTAGTGAAAGTCACCTGGTTGCCTGCCCATCAGCACCTCCAGTACCACTACACCAAAGCTGTACACATCACATTTTTCCTGTGTTAATCGTGGAAAGGGAGTTCTCCTTTCCTCTCTCATCTTAATAAATATGTTGTCTCATCACAAATATCTATGTGACATCCTATTTAATGTAAATGAGACTGGTCTACGAGGTTAAACTTAGAAGCCCCGCCGAGATACATAACCCCAGTATATTGGTCTAAAATCTCTACAAAATTTTCGCGTTAAAAACATGTTTGACTTTATTTGGACCAAATATCATTCCTAGACCTTTTTCTTTTCATCGTAACATTTTTTACCCTAGCGGAGGGACGTACAAGCTGAAGCTACAAAGTGCTTAGAGGGAATTTATTTAGCTAGGGAATTTGTTTAGCAAATGAAGTCGGAGATCTTAAAACAAATAAGCATCTTCTGCGAAGGTGCGAAGATCTTCAAATTCAAGACAACAAAATACAGTGGCGCCTGAATGATTCAAAGCTACTTCTAAATTGCGAGTCGTTCTAACTATTCTAGACACTCATGCCACTCCAAACTAAGCGCGCTCTAGGATGGATAGTGAAAAATCAATGTTACTACAAAATTATATCTATATACTCTATCAAAAGTTGCACATTGTGAATGGAGAAAGTAGCAAAAGGTATAAAAGGCACATTATTTTGCTTTAGATCTACTCTCTCTGTCCCAGAAAGACTGTCGTTTTTGGTTTTTGTGTCGCAACGTTGACTCAATTTGTAGAGAAACATGCAACATCTGTATCTCTAAATAAATTTATTATAAAACTAGATCCAAAGATTTTTCTAATGATACTAATTAATGTACCATAAGTATTAATATCTTTTTATATATATTTAGTCAAAGGTGATTCTCGGAAAGTTTAAAACGACAGTCTTTTTGGGATGGAGGGAGTAGACTTCTAGCGACACTGATAGTCAACATACGGGATCTATTGCTTATCAGGAAATTTTCTAAGGCTTACTATCATCATCAGACTAAAAAAGACTCTTTTGTGTGAAATGGAGTGGGTCAAGCATTCAGAATTTTTTGTGAAGAAACTGAATATTAAGTTAGTTCAACTAGCAAGACATATACCAAAATATATGTACATATTTGATTGGTATATAGATGAAATGTTTGTGATTACCACTGCAGGATTGTGGAAGAGGAAAGCAAGGCCTGCCCGATCTGTCGAAGGCTGATCCACAGAGTAAGAATACTAGAGAGCCCTTAGATCGCCACGGATGGGCTGTATCTATATACTCCTATAAAGCTAAGCCCCACTAAGGGATTCCCTCTAATTAAATTGCTCTATTCTTCAAAAGTGACATCAGCTGATGTCAGCATTTCCGTTACCCCCACTAAGCCTCATTGATCTCCCCACTAGCTATTTCTTTTGAAATAAAAAAATCATAGCACATAAACCAAGTATCGTAATTAAAATCCAATTGCATCATGGTGTTCCTCGCAATAAACTCTTTAAAACAAGACCCCACATGTATATATCTCGATAAATTTTTTGCAAACGTTTAAACCGTTTCTAAGCAAAAACTAGCAAAACTGCATATCATATGGATTAAATGTGGTCCTCCAAAATATGCATGCTTTTATGAAAAAAAAAACTTCTAGAACATTTAGGAGGGGGGATGGCCCTCAGGTACAGTAGAGGTGAGGGGTTCGGGTGGATGAGATTAGCCTCCCGTACTGGCCGATCCTATAGGTTAGTGACCGTGTTTTCTTTGATAACTGCTTCTAAGCAAAAACCCGTTTCTAAAAAAAATCTAGCAAATATGCATATCACATAGATTACATGTGGTCCTCCGAAATATCATATTTCTCCTAACTCAATTCAAATTACTCTTGCATTCCCGCAGCAACGCGCGGGAAATTCACCTAGTACTTGCTTCATGTAGCTTCCTGGGCTTCTCGGATGTGTTGGGCCGATGGTCTGTATTTGCCATAGCCGGCGCTCTAAGCCCAAGTTCCTGAATCCTGAAGCCATAATAATTATTTGTTCTTCTAAAAAGAATAATTATTTGTCTCTTTTTGAAATGAAACTATGCCTCTAGCTAAGGGGTGTTTAGATCCGGGAGCAAAAGTTTAGCCCATGTCACATCGGATGTTTGGATGCTAACTAGGGGGATTAAACATGAGCTAGTTATAAAAACTAATTGCATAGGAGTACAGTAATTAAGAAGACGAATCTATTGAGTCTAATTAATTTATTATTAGCAAATGTTGTAGCACCACATTTCAAATCATAGACTCACTAGTTGTAATGGATTCGTCTCGCAATTGTGTAATTAGTTTTATAATTAGCATATGGTCAATACTCATAATTAGTACCCAAAGATTCGATGTGATAGGACTAAACTTTTGAGAGTAGGAAATAAACACCCCCTAAATTTAAAGCATTTTCCTTCAATAGCAAATATCCTAACTTGCCTATCTGATTACATCTACCCCTGTACTGTCTCCATCACAAAATAAATGTACATCTTGCACTTCTAGAAGTCAAATGATTTCAAATTTGATTAAATAATATATGCAAACCATTATTAATATTCATGATAGGAAATGCACAGCATCGAATTAATCACATCATATATTTTTCATAATAAATCCATTCAAATATGCAAATCTTGATACTATCTGTATATAAATAAAATATAGTTAAAGTTGAAATTAGTTGACACGCGAATTGAGATACATGCACTTATTTTGGGATGAAAGCAGTACCCATCTTTTTTTTTTTTTTTTCCTTCTGATTGTCTTCGGTGTTTGATGACCATGTATCGACTTTAATCAGTGTGTATTGGTTTTTTTTTTTTTTTTTGACAGAGTCCGTGTGTATGGATTAGTTTGGTGTGAAATTTAACCACTTAAACACACATGAATTGAGAAACAGAAACATGGACATGGTATATCGAAATAATTGGAACCCACAACAGCCTTGGACTTGCCGTCACTCCAATTCTCACGCTGCCGTGTTCGTATTCCTGCTTTACTGTCACCAGTTAGATTTGTGCTAGGGACCATCCACAGAGCGTGATGCGTGGCGCCGGTCTGCGTGATGCCTCCATGTCCGTGGCGCCCAAGTTTCTTCCCTAGCTTTGACCATCCACAGAGCCGGCCCTGTCCACGTCACTCGTCACATGACAGGGACAAAAACAGCGTTTCTGAAAACAGAAACGAAAAAACAAAAGTGTAGTCGGATGCGCCTGGCAGATCGGGAGTGTGTATGCAGGAAAAAACACAAATTTTTCTTGCTAAGACACCGGCAAAAGTGTATTTTCTCCGTACTTGTAAAAAAAGTTGTTTAGAACAATCTCTTATTTTTATAAAATTATTTATAAAAAAGAGATATATGTATATTTTTATATAAATATTTTTAAGATAAATTTATTTGTATAATTTTTACATTTAAAAATTTAACAACTTAAAAGCTATTGATGATTTATGTTTTTAATATTTAATTTAAATTTTATGTAAAACGATTTTCTTTACCGGTATGCAGAGAGTACGAGTCGGCCAATGGGTTATGTCGATTTCTCTTCGTTTTTTTTTTTTTACGATGATGCACCGCTTTACTGTCTACCACAGTACCACATGTACCATAAAATACGGTGCACGGCCGCCCTCCGGCCCCCACAGTCCACAGAGGTACGTACAGACCAAGCGTTGCAGGATTGCAGCAGCAGTGCAGACTGCAGAGGATAGATATATAGGGTGTGTTTGGTTGCCTGGACAAGCCCCTGTCCAGGCTTCAATAATGCGACCTGGGCTTGTTTGGTTGCCTGTAAAGGCCTGTTAGCCAGGCTTACACAAGCCCATGAGGGGAGTTAGCCAGGCTTGCTGGAAACCGAGGGGGCGAGCGTTTCCGCTAAGCCTGGCTTGTGCCTGGGCTCGTTTCACCGCTTGGTGAAGGTGGAGTCTCCACCGCCGCACAGTCTCGACCGCCTCGACGCCCGCTCGGAGTTCATCGGAGGAGCACCGCCTCGTCCCTGGCAGCCGGTGGCCAACCACTGTCCCGTCTTGTTCGGGCATGTCTTCCGCGCACCCCCGGCCGCCGCCATCCTCCTCCACACGCCCGCTGTCATCCTCCTCCTTTGTGCGTCCTCTTCCTCATCCACATGCCCCACACCTGCAGTCATGCTCGCCGCCGCGCAACGTTGCTGGACCCTGCCGGTGAGGACGGGCAGCCTTGGCCTCGCTTCTGGACGACGACGGCTTGGAAGCAATGGCTCCAAGCAAATCTAGTGTGGCAAGAGCGCACAACAGTGACCGCGGGTGGCTAGGTGGCGATGCCGTGTTTTGCTTGGGCAGCCTTCGCGTGCGACCCAGGGTGGTCGTCAACGGCGTGCATGCTCGGTGTCTACGCAGATTCAACTTGCTCGGGAGCAAGGAAGCCACCCCGTCGTCCTTGCTTCCTGCTTCTTGCCATTGCTCCTTACTTCTTGCTTCTTGGATGCGTTCTCGCATGTGTGCTCCTTGCTTCTTCGGATTGCTCGGATGTGGCAAAGGTGGGAACCAAGAACAACACAGTGGAGCATGCCCACAACATGTTCGATGAAATATGTCAAGGAGGGTGAACTTACCTTCTCAGAGATGAGGTGATTCTATTCAAAACAACACAGGCAACCAAACACACCATACGCTAGCCAGTCTTAGACAATACAACCAACCAAACAAATTCACACTGGCTTGATGGGAACAGGCTTAGGTTGCCCAGGCTTAGATTGCTAGCCTGGCTAGAAGCAGTCCAGGCAACCAAACACACCCATAAGCTCGAGGAAGACGACCGGCGAACCAGAGGCCTCGTATATAGCAGCTGCACACACGGGCACAGTGAAAACAGGCGAGGAAAATTCCCCCAAAATCCAGAGGAGAAATTTTTCTCTCCGAAGATGCCGAAGACCACCTCGTCGCCGTCTCCCACCATCTCCGCCATGAATCCGCTCCTCCCTTCCTGCTCCTTCCCCAAATCGCCCCACCCGCCGGACCCAAACCCTAGCTCCCCGAATCCAATTCCCAGCCCCTGCAGCTACCTCCTCCATGCCGATGCCGACGACGAGGCGCTGATCCAAATCCCCAGGCAGGACCCTAGCCTCGTGGGCGGCGCCTCTCTCCTCCTCCTCCGCCCCTTTCGCGCTGCTGCCGTCCATCGACCCGGCCCCGCACGTCTCGTCGCAGTTCTACACCTTCAGCACCGCCTCCTACGGGCTCATGCTACGCTGCATCCGCGCGAGGCCGCCCCCGCCTCCCCGGACGAGGTCCGCGGGCGCCACCTTGCTCTCCGTGCTCGCCTCCTGGCGGGCGGTCTGGAAGGACCGCAACGAGGACACCGCCTACCTCACCGCGTGGAAGCGCATCCAGGACAAGCTCGCCGCGTCGCCCGACAGCCGCCACCGCCACTTCAGTCCAACGCCGCGCAGCGCGTCTCCCACGTCAGCATGTGGGCTGTTTGGATGCACCCAACTAAAGTTTAGCTAGCTAAAATTTCAAAGTAAAACTTTAGCTGGCTAAAAATTTCCTAGCTAAACTTTAGCTGAGGTGTTTAGATGCTTCAGCTAATAAGTTTAGCTAGCTTTAGCTAAGTGAAAGTAGCTAAACTCAACTAAAGTTTAGCTACTCTTTTTGCTGGACTGTTTGAATGTCCAGCAGCTAAATTTAGCCAACTAAAGTTTAGTTAATGCATCCAAACAGACCCTCGGAGGCACAGGCCGACCCCGACCTCCTCCGGCACCTCGCGTTCAAGGACACTGTCGACGTACCGCATCAAGCAGTCGTGGACTGTCGGGGCCAAATTCTACGGTATTCCGGAATCATTTATCCGTGTATGTGTTGCTGCGTGCCCCGTTTGTAAAGCTGCGCCTGCTGGCCAACCTGATTCCGTTATCTCATCGCCTGGACGGGGGAAGCGGCGGCGCAGGTTTGAATACTGAGACATTGGATGTGCCGGCTCGAGATGTGCCTCGTAGGTTACAGCAATTGGCTGCCAAGCACAAGGTTGTCCTTTGTATATAAGGCATAAGTATATAAGGTATAAGCCCTTCATGGCTGAGATGAAAGATTATGCTTGCCACCATGCTGGAGTGCCGACTTCAAATAGTGGGAGTGCTGCATCCTCAGCCAGTAATTCCGAGGGTAAGAAGGCGCGGGTTCTAAAGCGAGAGCCATACCAGTCAAAGAGGTGTGGTTGTGGGTTCCGTATTCGGGCAATTGTTCCAATAGCTAATTATAATGAAAAAGACAAGACATTTGTGTACTTGGAGGAGGGTACTGCAGTGTTCAAGCTTTATGCTGTGCATTCAGGGCATGAGCCAGGGCCACTTGATGGCAATGCACGAATTGTTCACAGGTTGGTTGGTCATAAGGGAACTCTTGAGTTTGATCCAGACATTTATGGTGTCAGTGAGGATGGTGATCCTACCTTTTCAACGAAGGGGGATGAAGATGTTGATATTGATGACTCGCACCAGGCGGTCTTGCAGCAAGTACGGGATCTGAGATCAGAAGTTCTCTTGCTAGAAGGGAAGGTGGCTAAGATGCACCCAGAATTGTTAGGGTCACTGTCCACCGAGTTGTCTGAGGTTTTGCACAGGATTAGGAAGTTTAATTTGGAGGGTAATGTCTACCAACAGGAGACATTGATGATAGGCAATGAAGAAGTCAGGGGACGTATCTCACTAGTTAGACCAGCACGATCAAGCATTCTGCAAGGAGGATGAGATGCTTGATGATGATGATACTGACTTCGGCTCAAGCCTTGGACCTATTGTCTCGTGGGATAGGATGGCAGCAGAGTGCGAGGATAGGAAGATGCTCATGGGTGATAGCCCAAATTGTGACAAGTGGATGCTTAAGGATGATGTGGGTGACTTTGATGCGAAGAGTATTCTTAACTGTGGGGATGATGATGGTGTGGAGGATTCTAAGGTCATCAAGCCATTGATGCATGATGACACCATGGTAACTGACCCAGGTTTGGTAGGTATTCATGTAGAGGGATTTTACACTGGACCAAAATGGTATGATTCACCAGGTTTGGATTCCAGTGTTGATGGAGGGGATAGCAGTTTTAGGCATGGTGGAATCGTGTGAGTTGTGATAACCTGATACCTGGAAGGTCCTGTAAATTCTGTATACTAGATGTATTTAGCTCACACCAGTTTGATTAAGTGTCTGTAGGTGGAGCTTCAGTCAAAGTAACCTGTCTGCCCTGGTATATACAGGCTGCATTATCAAAGCAACTTTTGTTTTAACTTGTACATAGTCTCTGTATTGGTTATCTGCTTGCGTCAATACATTAAAGCTATGGTTACAATGTTGGGTACATAGTCTCTGTATTGGTTATCTGCTTGCGTCAATACATTAAAGCTATGGTTACATTTTCGGGCCTGTTCTGGTTTGTATCTTGGGTACAATGATTTAGAAACTTTGTGTGTGTGTGTGTGTGTGTGTGTGTTTTATCTCTACTGCATTTAAAAATTATATATGAATTAAATGATATGGTATTTTCTGTTATACATCTGCAAACAATTGTAGCTTAATGATTCATCCATATATAGATACTGCTTCCTTCCGTGCCTATTGTTGTTGACTGGTTGGTTTGCGACATGACAATTAATGCTTCCCATATTGGGATCACATGAAACATGATATTCTAGGAAGTGCAAAGTTAGTGTTTTCAATATATTATTAAGATTTTGTTACGGCGGCGAGCCTTGCTGCGAAGGGAATAGGGCGGCAAGTGTGGAGCGTGGGAGCGAGACCGATCCCGGCGTGTAGGCGCCGTGATCGAGGGTGAGCGGCAATAGGATGATGTTGAACAGTAGATGCAATCGGCGCCGGGCGCCCAAGGGTGTCTATAAGACACAATCCCAGGCTAATTAATCCTTTACTGATATGATAGGTGGCCTTTTAAAGGCAATTACAAACCGACTCTTGCTAAAAACATGGAATTGATAACAAACTCTAGACTCTTTAGGACTTGACTACCAAATAGGAATTGACTACCAAATCTAAAACCGGCTAAGAGTCCGGTTGCTAATCTCCTGTGGTGGCCGTGGTCACCACACCTTGGCTGCGCCGATGCTAGCCACTGGCGCGTGGCTTCCTCCTCTGATAGGTGTTCCCCACCATAACAGATTTCATTCATGTTCCTTTATCCAACCTCCAGGAGATCTCCATGTCACATATAGTACTGCTCCCTCCATTTCAAATTGTAGGTTGTTTTAATATTGTACTAAACTTTTCTACTTTGACCATGTTCATATAAATGTTAACATCTGCAGTACCAAATAAAAGTACTATCAAAATGTATTTCATGGTGGATTAAGCAAAACTAAGAGGTTATAGAAGTTGGTGCATTTTTCTATAAACTTGGTCAAAGATATGGAAGTTTAACTTATTATACTGCCAAACTAAAACAACTTACAGTTTGGAACAGAAGGATACTGTCATTACAAGGTTTATGCAAGTTCTTTGACAGTCAACAGTGTTGGAAGTAGAGAAACAACTTTATATTTGACAGGGGCCGGCTGCCCTTTGATTTTTGGAAAAGCTCTATGACGAAGTTAGACTAGAGGCCCATCTATAGTTCTCTTTGTTTTTGTATAGTTCTCTTTGTTTTTGTACACCAATAAAGAGCCGCACATTCGGCCACGTCGCCCCGAACTTACCACCATCCGATCCACGTCCTGCTCAATCTATACGTTCCTGCCTACCATCTCAGAACCATCGGCCCTCCGCCACCGAAGTAGCCTCGGCCCAGCGCCCTCTGCCCCTCCGCTACCTCCGCGTACGCCGCCGCCGCCCGGCGTCTGCCGCCCACCGTCAGCGCACCTGCCGCCCGCCGTCGCGTACCCGACAACGGCGATGATGTGAGGCATTCGCCGGCACCCCACATCGCTGCCGCAGTCTCCGGTGCGGGCGCATCCGCAACGTAGGACCCAAGACGACGTACCTGCATCTTCCCCTCCGGCCGGCAAGCGCGCGGGCATTCCGGTAGGCTGTTCCGGCCGGCACCCACGCCGCTGCCGCAGATTCCAGGCCTGGCCGCAGCCCCAGCGGGCGATTGAAGGTCCTGTCCGTCCAACTTCCCCTCGGGCTGTTCCGGCAAGCTCGCGGGTGCTCCGGCAGGCTGTTCCGGCAACCTCATGACTGCTCCGGCAAGCCGCGTTCGCCCTCTCTCTTCTCCTCCGGCTGCGCTGCGCCGCTGCATTCTTCGCGTTCTTCTTTCTCCTCTGCACGGTATGTGTACCTCATCTGTTCGATGCAATGTCTACAAGAAAACGTGTGTTATCTTTGAACCTCCTACTAGAGCACCCTTTTTTTTTCTTACAGCCATGGGCTCACGCCACAAACGCAGAACTGCTCACGTACTCCAAGAAGATGGAGGTGATGTTTACATCAACCTGTAACCTGTTACAAGATTTACTTTCATGCATATATAAATTTTTAGTACATGGTGTACATGTCTGCACAGCAAGGCAGCAGCCCGCCGTGACATTTTTTTTGTCCCACCTGTTCGCCTGCACCAACCGAATTTTTTTTCCTATGATCATTAAAGTGCATTAGACATGTGACACCCAACATTTACACGCCATCTGATTCATGAACCTCTGTTCTTTGCTTCTCATAGATATCCCTCGGCCAGGATCCTACATTGCCACCGAGACTCGCAAGAGACGTAGAGCTGCTATGGCTTCCGAACCAGAAAAAGGTAAACTCTCATATTCTACCAAGACACATGATCAGAAAGGGCTACTACGATATATCGTCCACAGTTTTCACATTTGTTTACACATATCTATTACTTGCAGAGAATTCAGCACCCTTGCTGTGTAATGGACACCGTCGTAAGTTCTCAACTTTCTGGTGTTACTCCTATCTTTCCCGTAGCCTTTTGTTTTTCTCTGCATGGCATGTCTACCATTGTGCATACACATCCATACTAAAACCAGTAAATGCAAGCTATCGCCGCTGTATAAATGAGTACAGAGGACTGTGCTGATTCCTGTTTACATATGAACGTCCCTATGGCGCACCCTTATTGGCCCTTTCCCAAGTACCAACCTTGCTGCGGTGCATGTACCAAATTTTTTCATTTTCCTTGACTGCGATTCTCTGAACTATGGACTTCAGAGCCATGTCATCTTCTCATTTTGTTCCCATGTTCTTCGTATCACGACCTGTAGGCACCATTTTTGGCCCCATGTACTTAGGAGGGCCAGTTTGCACATGTCAACATTGCGGTGCTCGCTTCTGGCTACAGGAGCGGGTTCGTGGCCGAAGCCGCACAGCGAATCCTGCATACAACAAGTGCTGCAGAGGAGGAAGCATTGTTTTGCCTCTATATGAGGCTCCACCAGAGCCTTTGCTTCGCCTATTAACAAGAGAAGTTCCTTCACTGTCGAGGCACTTTTTTAATAATATAAGACAGTACAACTCTATGTTCGCCATGACCTCTATGGGTGTCAAGGTCATAAATGCCATTAATGATGGCCACGGTCCTTATGTGTTCATGATTAGCGGTCGGTTATGCCATCGAATAGGATCACTGATTCTCGATAGTGGTTCAAGACCACAATATTGCCGACTCTACATCTTCGATACTCGATAATGAAGTCAGAAATCGAATCGGTGTTGCAGAACATGAGGATAGAAGCTTTGAGCCAAACGAGGCTATGGTTGCTGCCTTCATAGCCATGCTTGATGCCCACAACCCAATTGTGCGAGTATTTAGAATTGCCCGCGACGGCTGGCTGCAAATGACCTTTCTAATTGCCTTGATGATCGCTATGCTGTCCATCTATTTTCGGCTCCAAAACAGCATGGCAATATCTATAGTGCCCCAATCGCATCGAGGTTGTTGGCTTGGTTATAAATGGTTTGGGCAAGACCGAAGAAGGACGTGATTTGGTAGTGCAAGACCACTCATCTCAACTCCAGAGAGTACAAGAGACACATTGCAAATTTATGGCAATGCAGTATCCTTGTTATTCCCTTATGGAGAAGATGGCTTCCATGAAAATCTTATCTACGTAAGATGTCCCCGATCAAACAACATCAAAAGAAACAAAGTCACCATGGTAGAATACTACTCATATAGACCGCATGACAGAGCCAATGATTTCAACACCCCCCTTGCGCTGTGGCAAAGCTAACCCAAGCGTATCAGGTTGATGCCTATCTTGTTGTGTTGAAGATGAACGACTCGGACATTACGTAAAGAAATCTTTTCTTAAAAATTATAGATCCCAGCCCATATAAAGCCTTACTTCAAGCTGTTAGTAGTGGCATCACTGAAGCTTCAATTTGTAGGCCAAATAACCTTCCTACCAAAGCATCATTCACGGGAGGTCCACGGTACTATTACCGTAACTATCAAGGCGTGGTGGCAATATGTCGTAGGTTTGGATGTCCAGACCTATTCATCACCTTTACATGCAATGCTTTATGGCCAGAAATTGAAGAGGCCTTATCATTCATACCAGGACAACATGCTTCCGATAGGCCTGATATTGTTGACCGAGTTTTTGAGATGAAACTTAAATTGCTCATGGATGACATTGAGAAGCATGATTTCTTTGGACCTATACTTGGAGGTATTGCCTCACTATCCTACGATCTCTTTTTTTTGTCGAGAATCATCCTTACCCCCCTTGATACTCTAATAACCCTAAATTTTGCAAAACATTCTCTTTCCCAGTTGTCTACACGATTGAATTTCAAAAAAGAGGTCTCCCACATGTCCACCTCATCATCTGGCTGGAAAAAGATAGGCCTCTTGAAGCTGCTCAAATAGATGCCTTCATATCAGCCACGGTTGCAGATCCATCTACCGATCCTACTGTGTTTTGAAGTAGTATCAAAGTTTATGATTCATGGGCCCTGCGGACCTCTACAACCATCCTCTCCTTGCATGATTAATGGAAAATGTGACAAGTTCTACCCAAAAAATTTCGTGAACACACTATTTGTGTTACCCGACAGTCATGTTACTTATGCCCGCCCCAACAATGGTATTATTTGCTCAAAAAAATGGAGTTCAGATCAGTAACGCATTTGTTGTGCCACATAATGTAGACCTATTGGTTAAGTACCAGGCACACATAAATGTTGAAAGTGTCAACCGCAATGGAATGGAGAGATATCTATTTAAGTATACCAACAAAGGTCCCGATGCGCTAAAGCTACAATCCGAGAGAAAAAGAGGTAACCCAAATGGTAGCAGCGGGACATTTAATGAAATAAATGAATACTTGGACTGCAGGTGTGTAACCCCTAATGATGCAAAGCATGGAGATTACTCCAGTTTGATATACACTACACCAATCCATCGTAGAGCGACTTCCCTGTCCACCTCCCTTTAGAAAATGGTGTCCTATACACATGAAGACGACTATCCGGATCAAGTGATTGAGGATCCATCTAAACTCATAACAAAGCTAACAAGCATGGTTTGATGCAAACCAACAAGTATCCACGGCTCGAGAACACACTTTACGCAGACTTCCCTGAACATTGGACATGGCATACTGATGGCAAATTTTGGCATAGACGCCTCAACAATCATCCAAAGGTTGGGCGCCTTGCTAATGTTGCTCCTAACCAAGGGGAGAGATTCTACCTACGAATGTTGCTGCACATTGTGAAAGGACCACGATGCTATTCTGATGTTCGAACCATAGCAGGACATCAGCACCCAACATTTCGTGCAGCATGTGACGCTTTGGGTTTACTTGGTGATGACCAGGAGTGGTTCCATGCAATGGTCGATGCAGCAAGACTGGGCATTTCCACAGCAATTAAGGCAGCTATTTGTCACATTACTACTTTTTCTGTGAACTCAAAAACCCACTCAAATTACTTGAAGAATATGTCAATGTAATGGGAGAAGACATGGCATACCATGCAAAGCAGGTGGCTCCAGAGACCCCAGATGTAATCATACAACAGCATATCAAATCCTATGTCTTACAGGAACTAGAAAAACTCCTTAGGGATGCTGGCTACAGTCTAGATCACTTCAATTTACCACAGCCGGACAAAAATTGTACTGAAATTCTTGCAAATAGATTAATAATGGAAGAGCTTTCATATGCTTCAGATCATACAGAAGCTGAAGTAAACCACATGGTCAGCCAACTCAATTCAGAGCAGAGGCATATCTACAATCTCATACAAGATTCAATCTCAAATGAATCTGGGCATACCTTCTTTGTCTATGGATATGGAGGAACTGGTAAGACGTTTCTATGGAATACTTTGCTGAACAGTGTCGAAACAAAGGAAAGATAGCATTAGCGGTCGCATCTTCGGCATAGCAGCTTTGTTACTCCCGTGAGGTCGAACACCACACTCCCGTTTTTAGAATGCCTTTACATATCCAAGAACACTGTATGTGCCATCAAGAAAAAACACGCAGCTAGCTGAGCTGATACAACACACTTCACTAATTATATGGGACGAGGCACCTGTGAACCACAAACACTGCTTTCAGGCACTTGATCGCACGCTTAGAGATATTATGTCATCTACCAACAATGCCTCAAAGACATAGACAATTTGGTGGTATAACAGTTGCTCTTGGTGGTGATTTCAAAGGCAGACTCTTCCCGTTATTCCAAAAGCAAAAAAAACCACAGATCTTAGATGCATTGATCACCCGGTCATATTTATGGCGAAATTGTAAAGTACTCCACTTAACTAAAAATATGAGACTTCAATGCCCAAACCTTTCAGAATCAGGTAGAATTGAACTGAAAGAATTTGGTCAGTGGCTACTCTCAATTGGTAACGGCACAGCTCATGCCAACATCCTTGCTGACCAGTCCGACACATCATGGGTACAAATTCCAGATAACCTGCTGCTACCTCCTGGGCAAAGAAAACTTGAGGGCTTAATTTTTTTGTGTATGATACACCTCCACAAGGATCAGAATTAGCAGATTACCTGTCCCAGCGAGCAATATTGGCCCCAACAAATGAGCTGGCTGCTACTATAAATGCTCAAATCATTGCTCAGATAGCTACTGACGAGATGTCATACTACAGTGCTGACTCTATCGATGATTCAACAGCCAACTATTGTACTTTAGAATCCCTTTATCCTCAGGAGTTCCTCAACACTATAAAAATTTCAGGCCTTCCAGATCATCATCTGCAGCTCAAGATTGGTATTCCTATAATGTTACTCAGAAATTTAAGTCCCTCAGAGGGTTTGTGCAATGGAACTAGACTCATAGTGACACAACTCACACACCGTATCATCGAGGCTCAAATAATTACAGGAAAGGCTAAGGGAACTAAAGCTTACATCCCAAGAATAATCTCCATTTCAGCTGACCCTAAATGGCCCTTCAAGATAAAACGGCGGCAATTCCCAGTCTGTGTATCATATGCGATGACAATAAACAAAAGCCAAGGACAAACACTTAGCAAAGTTGGTGTCTACTTGCCAAGCCCCGTGTTCTCTCATGGCCAACTTTATGTTGCACTCTCACGTGTCACATCACCGGCAGGCCTGCGTGTGCTGATTGAAAACAGCTCCATTGAACATGAAAATCAAACACGTAATGTTGTGTACGCTGAGATATTTAGTGACATATGAACACACACCCACTACATCTAGGTAATACTGGGAATCTCACATATATAACTACAACACTGCACTACCTTTTTATTTGCAAAATTGAACTTCCAACTTTTCTGTTGCAGTTGCTGGACACTGTTTAACGTTGCTGGTAACAACAACCCAGACCTTGCTGACGCCAGGTGTCGAACCATTATGACAACACCTTAGCTCCTTATGGACAGAATGGAGAAGACAATTTTTGTTAGTTTTATGAATCTGTGTCAAACATAGGTTTGAATATGAATGTACCACCGCATTCTAACTAATATTCCCTCACGTTCTTAAGTGCTCTCTACAAAAAGTGATCCTGTGACCATGTTTTTACTTGCTTACAAATTCTCCTCTACATATGTTATTTTATTTTTGTTACATCCACCACCTCTTTATCATCGACTTCAGATTGATTTCCTTTTTGTTCCCTATACAGCTTTGGTTTCAGTTATTGCATACCATAGTGGATTGTACCTCTGAAGGCTGCAATTCAGACCAGCCAACCATATCTACACAGGTTTAATATTTTTTTCCCATCCTGTATGCCCAGCCATAAGCAATACCGGTCACATATTGCCGTCTGTTCCACTGAATATTTTACTGCACTTCTATACTTCCTACTGAATCTCTACCTGTCAACCTAATTATAGTTCTCTTATGTACATGTTTCCAATAGAAAAATGCACAAAAACATGCTTACATCGAACAAATTATTTCTGAAGATTAACTACCTGTACATTCATAACTCCATTCGCCTACAGATTGTTCCTTGCTTCAATAGTTTTTTTTTAGTTCCCCACATTACATATATACTTGCTCCACCTTACTTTATCTCCTGACTTCTGCTACATTGACTAACTTAAATATTATCAGTACCTGATTTACTACTCTGTGCTTATTCTTCAGTGTGTCCTTTATATAATTTGTGCCTTCTCATCTCATGTTACATATAGATGCTTGTCAGCCCGCGCAACTGCGCAGGGATCCTGCTAGTAGATTCTCTGTTAAGCGGCACTCTGTCTTCCTTCTTGTACAACTGCTCTAGTTTAGCTCTGCTGCCCTCCTCGGGCATGCTTCCCTTTTTGTTTCTTCTTGTATAGAGTTGTTGGTGTTCTTTTTTGTTTAATAAAAAAGAATTTACAGTGGGGGGCCTTCCCCGCTGTATTTCCGCCCAAAAACAGTGTTGTTCATACTCATTTTTAATGGAACGAGTCATCATTAAAGCAAACAAGAGTGACATATGCTTCAGTAACATTTACACTTTCTAGTCTCTGTATTTAGTTCATTTTGTTGCTCTCTAATCAATGTTTCAGCAATTTTGACTTTCGATAAATGTTATTTCAATGTTTGCAGTTTCAAATATTCCCTCCATTCCAAATTACAAGACATTTTGGCTTTTTTTTGATACATAACTTTTGCTGTGCACTTAGATATACACTATGTCTAGATACATAATTAGAGCCATGAATCTAGAAAAGATGAAACAATGAAACATCTATCATTTGGAGTACGTTGGATATTTCATTCGAAAAATCTCAAGTGGGACTGAGACCCACATGTAAGCTGTGGGCCTATGGCATGTTTCTAATTTCTAAACTGTGTGTATATAATGGCATTTTTCCAATTTTGTCACACAATTTGCTATTTTTAAATGTGATGGTATAATAAAAGATATGTAGATGTTTCATTCAGAACCTTGGAGGATTAACAATGGAGCAAATTTCACCAATTAATTTGCATGTTAACCTACAAACTGGGAGACTTCAAGGAATGGCAATCTGCATAACTTTTGTGTTTCTGCGGTTCAAGGTTATTTCATTCTGCATTTCTGTGTTTGTTAAAGTAGAAGTTTTTATCTTGGCAAGCACACACACTGGAAATTGAAGAGGATGGCTTCATTTTCTTAGTCTGATTGAATTACACCATTTCCTTTGCCACTACATATTTATTGTTGCTGGTGAATTTACCAGCAACATTAAGGAACTATAAGTAACCAACCATTTGTTCATGACCTTTGACATATAGGTTCATCAGCAATGTTTGTGATGTGCAGCCTTTCAGCAAGGTTATTGTCAGGCACTGACATCAGATGGTATACCACCAGTTCAAGGTTAGAACACAGATTCAGTCTTCTCTTTCCATATATGATGTGCTAAAAAAAAGGCTCAAAAAAGCACTTACAGTAGCTTATTATTTCAAAAAGAAGCCTGCCTAGGCACATGGTGTCACTTTCATGTCTATCATCTAAGCAACCTAGGGACCTGCCTAGCCAACCTTGTTGACGCACAGGAGCATCTCACCACCCCCTTAAGGCCATAATAACACTTTAGTACTGCATTAGTTCTGTAACCTTGTGGATACAACCTGTTATATGGTTACACCAAGTACAAATGCATGAGGGATGTGGCTGAATCACCTGCAAATGTAAGGATCGGTAATAATACCCTATGATCCAATGGTCCATGTCCATAGACATTAGTTGAAATACATATTATAGCACCCAGTTGGCATCTGGTAAGCTGGATTAATTGGCTGGACTAAATTTACTTACCATTTAGATTACATATTTTAGCTTTATCATATGTTCAAGTGCTGCATTCATTTACTTGTCCTCCGTCAAATATGTTGATGTTCTGCATGCTGTTTGTTTTCTAGTACATACTTTGCATAAACACACTGTTTTGTTCTCTCTGTATGCCTACATTTTTCTAGATTCTTGCTTATATTGAAAGCCAATAAAGAGTTTTGCAGCATCATTTGTACACCATGCTGGGTTGTTAGCCTCATCTTTCGCGAGAGCTGGGTGCTCGGAAACTCCCCCTGAACCTGAACTGAATGTTTGTGGTCTTTTATGATAATGAAAGGCCGGGGCTATGCCCTTGAACTCTAAAAAAACACCATGCTAGGTTTTTTATGCCAACATTTTTTTAGGAATATGATGTTTCTCGATTATACTGAAAGCCATTAAGGAGTTTTACAGCATCCTTTTTATACCCTGATTGGATTACTAGCTGATAGCTTATTAGTAGCATCCTACATTTTAGGAAGCACCCATTAGCATAAAACAAGGAATGAACAAGTTTAGGTAGATGGCCACACATAACCACACAAAACTATTTACCAACAACCTTGCTACAGATCAAACAAGTTTAGGACCGGTCACCAATCTCGCAGAGTCCATATGTCATTGGGCATAATCACATTTGACAGTCATTCATCCAGTGTAGTGGTGGCATGAATGCTTGATCTTTTCTACCTTTGCTTAGCTTGTTTTGAGCAGTGTCCTCGACTTCTGTAGAAATGATATCAAAGAGAACATAGCATCAATTGGTTTGTTAGGAAATTTCTTTTAAATTTACATCCTTATTTTTCCGAACCCCCATTTGGCCACTTCCATTCCAGAGAAATGGCAATAGCATTGTTTTACAAGCAGAAGTAGAAGAGAAGTGCTGCAATGAGAAAATAAGCTAAATCTAGGAACCTTCATCATGTGACTAACAACTATAATATGCAGATACTTCCTAACTTTTGCAAATTGATACTCCTCAATACTTGTTAGACAAAGATACTCAGATATGTGTCGGACATTTTCATGATTTTTAATAAATAAAATATAAAATAGTTATGATACTTTTTTTTGACACTTCTTAATCTTAGATTAAATTCTTTGCACACCTCTGAATACTGAACCCCAACTATCTTCATAAACCCACCTACTGCACGACACCCCATTTGTTTTTGACAATACATTGGTGCCGATAATCAGGTATATTTCGAGACTTATTAAATCAATAGTGAGTGAATCTGGTTGCACTGTAACCTTTCAAGCAGTGTCTTTTTAATATTTTTATTATGTATTATAGTATTATACATATATCCTCATATTTAAAATCCTGTGTCACAGTTGTACCGGAGTGGGTATCTGTATCCTTGTATTCGGGTAAATCATCCTGCGTGATGACTTAGCTCAAAACTAACTTTAGTTCAAAAGGTTGGCAAAGCCACAGCAATAACCAAAATCATGGAGAACAGCCTAAGCGTTTATGATGTTAGGTTTTCATACGGTTGACATTTTGTTCTGCATCTTCTAAAGTGCCCACACAAAACCTGGGAATGAAAACAAACCCAAGTTCTATGGGATCCCAAATCCGCTGTGTACCCAATTGTCCCACAAGCTTCTGATATCCATTCCCAGTCCTAATTGAAGGCATTTATGATTCTGTATGCCTTTATCCTTTTGATCTCAACTTGTTTTACCTTTTGACCATGGATGATTCTTCTTTGAGCTGTGTTTAATAAGGGTACTCACAATGCAGACTCTATCATAGAGTCCATAGAATATATTAATTGCAATTTAGCCTCTAACCATTCCAATACATGGTTTCTATGGAGACTTAAGTTTAATAAGAATTTGCATACACCATAACTAAAGGAGGATCATGTGTGGCAAGGTAATATATGACATAGTATGTGTCACAACTCACTGGAGATAAAGTCGATACACCTTTCATCCAAATAAATATATCGTTGTCTATCATATTCATATTGTTCAATGGACATGAAATTTTTAACATAGGACACATATAGCATCAGTAGACTATCACAGAATTTTTCACGGCAAGAGGAGCACAGTATATCTTCAAATATGGATTTCTAGAAAACCCTAGTTATCAAGATAGATAGAAATAACAGAAACTTTCTATTAACACATATCATATTATGATTCTACTGTATAGAGCTACTCACAAGGATTTCAAAACATCTTTATTTGCTATTTTATGATTTTTCTATAAATCTATATCTATATTATTAATTAAAAGGCAAAATTTCCACCATCTTTTTTGTCCGCCTTTGTTCTTTGAAAATTTCTGTCCGCCAGTTATTTTTTTCGGTCCGCCTAATCCTCTCCGGCAGATTTTTTTTTTAATTCCATTTCCGTTTCTTTTTCAGTTATTAGGTGTTTCGTGTGTTGGGGAAAGGATGAGGAAAGAGAAGTACGGATCGATGAGGAGAATGGGTCACGGAGTCACGGTGGTGGGCTGGGTAACGGATAATTAAGAAAAGCAAACAAATAAAAAGAAAAGGGGAAAAGGAAAAGAAAAGGAGAAAAATGAGGGGTATATTGACTATTTACTCTTTTGTCTATTCGTTACTCTTTTGTCTATTCGGAGAAATTGTTTTGCCCCACAAAAACAGATTCTAACTCCTGAACAGGTGTACCGTTCGATTCTTTTTTTGGCCACGTTTGTCCACAGTCAATTAAGGTTAGTGATTCTTTGTGTTTCTGAAAAATTGCTTCTGTTAATTTTGGACGAGATAATATTTGATCTTACATGTCACTAGAAATTGACATAAATGATATCATAAAATATAATCATATACTTTGTCTCTAATGTAACATAAATCACCGGATAAAATTTATATTCATCAAAGCATAACACTACTAATAAACTATAGGCTATTTTAAATTTTGTGAACATGTAATGTTGTTTATTTTTCTACGAATAAATATGTCACGTTCTTTTTTTTGAGTGATTACTGATTAGGCAGTATTGTTGATGCTACATGAATCACGAGAAATTATAATATGGGATGAATGGGATAGGGATTAATTCTATTTTTGTGCTTTTCAATGGAAGGATTAATACAAACTTAGTTGAAACTGGTAAATGTAAATAAATATGGAACACTGTTGTCCATATTTTTTTATTAATATTTGATAACTATTTTTCTTTCGTTGCAACGCACGAAAGCACTTTTATTTAGTTGTTATGAATTTAGGAAGTTTCGGCCAATAAAAGGGAAAACACTTTTGCCTCGAATCCCCCGTGCTTTTTTCTAATTAATCAAGTCCAAATCTGAGAATTTCTCTATCTGGTACTTTTGCATCTAGACCCAGCAAAAAGTTTCTTCTTTTTTTTATGCGCAAAGTCCTTCTTCAATCTCTCGACGCACGATCAGGCAACGCGAACGGCTGGGTCGCCTCCTGCCTGGACGGCAGTCGTGTGGTGACTATCTGCAGGCCGTCGAGCGAGGAGGGCAGGCAGCCGCAACGGATTTGTGGTGCGGAGGCTGACGGTCTCGTTTTTTTGGCGCCAGACGCGTCGAGTCTAAGTTAGACGTCGTTTCTACCTTTTTGGCTCTCTTTCCTCGTTAAATTGTTTGCCACATGAGCAAAATGCCTACGTGACATTGTAATTAATACGGATAAACTCTATGGTGGAGTTTACATTGTGAGTGCCCTATAGAGTTACTGTAATTTTTGTTGAGGCAGTACTTTCAGCCTGAAAGGATGACATAATAAGTTGTATATATGCAATTAGCCAATTATACCTTCTTGTTTCTGTGCCACCAGTATTAATTTCTTTCGCTTTCGGGAATGTAATAAGTCCTGAGTCTGATCAATTGACTAGTTCTTTTTTTTTCTGGGGTCACATGAAGGAATTTGAAAGCTATTTAGTTGCCTTGGAAGATTCACAACCCTGATAGGACAAAACGATGTGTCTAGGAAATTGCCTGTCTTTCACATGGTGCAAAGTTTTTCTTAAGCAGATAGGATGATGTTGATTGCCTCAAAGAATACGCACGAAAGCGCAAAAGGATGAATCTAGGAAATTGCCTGTCATTTTTCATATGGTGGTTAAACTGACAGGCGACGTTGATTTGTCTTGCAGACCGTCGGGAGCAAGTGCTTTGTAAAGTGCTTGACCAAGCCAGGATCAAGCTTGAGCGGAAGCGAGAGCAGCTGCACTGTTCACCCAGCGCTGGCTGAAGTGAATTCAAAAGATCGCTCGTGAGAGTGATGTGCCCATGAGATTTTTGACTTGTTAGAATACAATGACATTTGGTGCTTGATTGTTCAAAGGCCTCTTATAGACTCGGGGTTTTCTTGTATGCCTCTCTGCTTTAGCAAAAAGAGAAACGCGCTTGTTTCAAAAAAAAAAAAAAAAAAAAAGAAAGAAAGAAAGAAACGTGCTCTACTTAAGTGTCTCAAATGTTTAGTTATGCTCATCATGTGGTTTGTTTCCCTTAATGTTGCATGCTTCTTGTGCCTGTTTGTTCCACAAGCCTTCGCTAATACAGTATCCCCAAGGATGTGGTTATTCGTGGATTACGTGCTCTTCATCAAAGTTATCTGCGCGCATGCGCATCCTTGCCCCGGCGCTGAATGAGCCATGGAGCCGGGCGATCCACGGCCGCCTCGTCGTCGGGGGCGGAGACGGAACCCACACGCCTTCACCTGCGAGCTCCCGCACTCGATCTACGCGCTCGCCTTCTCTCCCGCCGCGCCCGTCCTCGAGGACCTCCACACCCGCGTCTCCCTGCTCTCCTTCGACCCCATCCGCCCCTCCGCCACCTCCTTCCGCGTCCGCCCTCCCGGCGCTCTCCTTCGACCACCCGTACCCACCTACCAAGCTCCAGTTCAACCCCCGCGCCGTCACTCCTCGCCTCCTCCGCTGACACGCTCCGCATCTGGCACGCCCCGCTCGACGACCTCTCCGCCGCCGCCCCGCCGCCCGAGCTCCGCTCCGTCCTCGACAACCGCAGGGCCGCCTCCGAGTTCTGCGCGCCCCTCACCTCCTTCGATTGGAACGAGGTCGAGCCCCGCCGTATCCGTGGTCACGTCCAGCTCGCCCCCGCGCACGACGCCCAACCGCACAACCCGCGCACGAAGCCCACCTCGCCCCCGCGGCTCCTTCCTAGTTCCTCCCAACCTTCCCGACGGGCGGCGACAGCGGCGGCGCGGAACCTCCCCGGCGGGTGGCGACAGAGGCGGCGAGGCACCTCCCCGGCGGGCGGCGACAGAGGCGGCGAGGCACCTGCCCGGCGGGCGGCGGCAGAGGCGGCGCAGCACCTTCCCGGCGGGCGGCGGCAGAGGCGGCGCGGTAGTGGTGCGGCCTCCGGACGAGGAGGCGGAGGCGGCGAGGCACCTTCCCGGCGGGCGGCGGCATCCACCCCGACGCCGACGCCAACGGTGAGGACGTCGGCCGCGCCGCGGACTCCGGCAGCCGGTCTCCTCCCCGCCGACCCGGCACCAGGCCTTCTCCTCCAGCTGCGACCGCACACCAGCCGCAGAAGGTGAAGACGTAGGCTGCGAAGCTGAGCTCGGCATCGGCACCCGGACTCCTCCTCCCCGTCGTCCTCGCCGTCACGCGCCGTGGCCGCCCTAGCCCGTCGCACGCCACCGGTAAGTCCTCCGCTAATACCAGGTGTGCCAACCGCTTCTCATCCCTTCCTGCTGTGTGAAATCGAGCACCCAACCCTAACCTAAGCTAATTGCCTATCTGTATTCCGATCTGATCTAATTACATAAGACGATCCCTTCGAAAAATTATCACTTCTGAAACTTTAGTAGTGTTCTTTCATTTTGGAGCTCGCCTGCGATTACTCGCGGTTCTTGGGGGTTGGGCTATTTGCAGTTCTTGTACCACGTTACAGTTCACGTCTTGCTTGCGCGGTCAACTGCAGGTGTTCTTGATTTTTGGTAATTCGGAACAAGGGCGTGAAGTTCTGGTGCAGATTCTTGAACGTTTGGCTTTCAGTTGTTATATTACTTTTGGGGAATTTGGCTGGCCTGTTTGCCACTATGTTCGTTTCTGCAGTATCGTTTGGCTACTTCTGTGTGCCTTAGTTTACAGTTGTTCACTGATTGTGTTCTCTCAGTGCATCCGCTCAAGGATTTGCATGATGCTGAAAGTTGTATACCTAATTGGCCATAAAAGTATCCGTAGAAGTCAAGTGTTGGTTAAATTGTTTTTGAAAGAACTGTTTTGGTGTCAATGCCGCAAGCAACTGCCTGTTTTCAGTAAAAAGGTTTCGTCAAATTATCTGCATTGGTGTGAATGAGCCTGTAAGTTCATCATCATGATTAAGAGATCTTGACCTTCCATTCTTGTGGTTAATCAGCCAAGATCAGGAAGCATCTCTCCAGGTGCAGCAGCCCAAATGAATGCCCTTTTCCTGGACTGAAATCACACTCTAAACCTAAGTTGTAATGGAGTAAAGATGAAAAGAACTAAAAGTGATGTTCAAATGATATTAGAGGATTCAGTGCTACAGCTGCTAAGAACACAGTTAATGACAGCATAATGAAGCAGTGTGCTGAAAGAAAGTAGCTGAGGGTATTTACCAGGCCACATCAGTCCGAATGGTTACATAAATCATTGATCCACCAAACTCTATAAGCCATTCTTTGATTGGGCTCAAATAAATAGGGACTGCTGCATCCTGTTGGTCAGCTTTGCTGGAGGAAGACGATGATTTCGCAGACTCAGCTGTAGAATAGCAACTGCCATCACCATCTCTCATGAAACCAGATCCAAAGGCAACCACATCATTTTCTGCTCCTGATTTCATAGGGATCAATTCAAAGATATAAGCCTGGAGTCTGCATTGTACAGAGTCCAGTTATCGAGTATCCTCACTGGCACATCATCAGAAAATATGTTGTCATCACTATAAAAAATGTATTCATCCATTTCTTCGCTAAATGGCTTATAGTATGCAGGAAGGGAATAGTCATTGGCAATCTCAGCTTCACTTATTTGTATGTAGACATTTTTCTGGGGTGATGTTCCCCACCTACCCCTCTGTTTCTTCATCATTTTCCATTCTTCTTCTTGTTGAAGTAATCTAGCTAATTTTGCATCATCATCATCTTCTGCTGTCTCTTCACACTCTGTGTCCTTAATTTTCAGACTCGTGTTCGAGATGTTAGAGGGCAGCTTGGTCAGTTCCACCCTAGATCTGCACTGGTCTCTTAGAGAAAGAAGAACTGGAAGGGTAGCAAACTTTTCATCATCATTGCTTGATGTCCCATCCAAACCAACAAGTTTATTGTAAAAAAAAAAAAAATTCTTTTTGTTATGTTTACACTTCTTGGCTTTTGGCCTGGGTATGGTTTCCTATTGAATGAAACATCTTATATTGCCTCTTCCATGATTCAACTATCAACAATCTGTTAAGGGTCTTATTTTACACTTTTTGTTAAGTCTCACCATCCATTGAGTTCATCATCCAGCTCCACTTTTAGAAATTTACCAATTTTATCCCCCAACTGGCGACCTATATTCTTTGTTCTGAAGCCTGTTGGTAGATCATAGATACGAACCCACAAAGCTCTGCACTTTGGAGGGCTTTGTGATTCCATCATATTCTTCTAACAGAACAACATGTCCTCTAAAGAACCAAGGTCCCCCATCCATCACCTTGCACCAATCGCCCAGGCATGAAATTTGGATCACAAATAGATTCTCATTTATGGCCTTAAAGTTAGCTTATTTTGCCAAATTCCAAGCATACTTCATATTAGCAAAGAATGCAGAATGACTGAAAGCATTTGTAGAGTGAACCTTAGCCAAGGCTGTCCATCGTGCCTGTGCTTTCAAATCCTCCAGGTCTTCTTCCAGCTCAATGGCTAGGTCTTCATCCTCACGGATCTCCAAATGTTGGAGCAAATCATTCAGTTCTTGCTCCATTTTCCTTCCCGATTGGAAATTCGAGTTGGATTTGGTCTTCTCCCCAAAATGCCCAGAGAAACTCTCACTGCACACTGCTACCCCAAAATCATGACCAAGGCCGAGAAGCAAACCCAATGTTTGCCCTTTAACCAGCCCAAGCCACGGTGGGGAATCAGAGTGCTTGTAAATCCGACTAGATTGGGAAGAGATTGAAGGAAACTCACGTTGGAAAACAACGAGAGTAAGAGAGAGATGGACGCCGACAGCTGGAACTTGCACGCCGGCAGAGGTCGTATGGAGAAAGATGAACGCCAACGGCTTCAAGGTGCACGTTGGCGGAACTAGGTTGACGCCGACGGCTTCAGTGCTCGCCGGCGGATGTACGGACGGAAGCTTCTCGAGTCTCCCGGACACGGCGGTCCGCGGCCGGGCGAAGAGCTTGTTTCAGATTGCACCGCCAATTTCCTCTATTCTTATTGTCAATATGCAGGGACAACAAAGCAGTATATTCTCTAATATGTTCGGTACAAAAGAGAAGTGTGTAGTTTGCAACAAGACTGTAAACGCTTGACAAGACTAAGTGTTAAAATTTCGATCTCTACACCACAAGCCAAAGTGATGGTGTGCTAAGCCAAAAGTAAGTGGTACGTACCTGCATCTGAACTTTCTGGGCATTCAAGAACTCTATTGACTGAACTGGCAGTATAGTTAATCTGTGACAGAGCAAACAGGTTGATAGATATCAGGATGATGTTATACAAATATATGGAAATGAAAGGTTTTTCCATTGCTCTCTTTATGATTAGGATAACCTGCATGTGTAGTAGTAGAGTTGATATTATAGTCACTGAAGGAAAAATACAAGGATGATATCATATATAGGCATTATTGACTGGCATGATTATTTTACAGGCAGAACTGAGTATCCGACATACAAAAGGTGCATCATAATGAGTTCAACTGTTCAGTTCAGATAAACTGATGGATGTGCACACCTTCATATCTACCATATGAACACCCACCAAATATAAATTGCTAAAACATGAACTGTTGAATAGGAACAGCCTATTTTGCAGAGTTAAGAACTCAAAGAAATTGTTCCTCTATTCTGAGCTGGCCGTTTGCTGGAGCCGTGCCAGTCGCTGGAGGTCTCAGATAGGTAGCTGTTAAGTTCGTAGTGTCCTGTTCAATTTCTTCTGGTCTTTTGCTCTAGCTATCTTGTCTCCTGTAAAACTCCAGTTACATTGTATTTCCGTTGCTAATGGAAATGGGAGATGCCCTCGGTTCAAAAAAAAAAAAGGAGATCAATGTATCACATTTTGGAGGAAATCAATTGGGCACTTAAGTTACAGTGTGGCACATGTCGTCCAGTACACATTAGCAGTTTGAAAAGATTAACAATCCACCACAATAATAATAATTCATCTAAGGTAAATGAAGGTTCAGATAAACTTGCAGAACTAGAAATTTTGAATGTCAGAGCTTTCACTACAAATCACTAAAAGTGACAAGCTTGGTCTTCGATTCTTACCTTCTCATGATGAAATGCCATCCCCTTAGGGATTAAATCTCCAGTGGAACTGAGTAGTGGAACCTTAGCTGATGGAGTATGCTCAGAGTACATCTGAGCGCCCAGCATCGACGCCATAGGTGAGGGCTCCACTTGTAGCCATGGTGCCGGTGGAGCCGTGGACGGCGGAGCCATGGCCAGGGGAGCCGCAGCCGGCGGCACCGTGGCTGGCGGAGCCATGGGCGGCTGAGCAGCTGCCGGCACTGGTGGAGACGGAGCTACCGCCCGCACTGGTGGAGACGGAGCCATGGGAGGCGGAGCTGCTACCGCACTGGATTACCGAAGAAACCCTAAATCCCATCTAACGGTAGAAAACAGATCACCCCCATCCATAGGCCTATATAAACAGCGGCTGACTAGAACCGTATCTCGGCCGCAACAACCACCACCCCTCCTCGTCTTCGCCGCCGCCGCCGCCGCCATCTCGGCCGCAACAACCACCACCCCTCCTCGTCTTCGCCGCCGCCGCCGCCCCCCCGCCGCCATCTCCTTCTCGCTGCCGCACCATCTCCTTCTCGCTGCCGCCGCGTCTCCGTCTCGCCGCCAAAAGGAAAAGATGGTCAACGTACGCATCTCCTGCCATGCCGACCTCGAAGACCTGCAGTACCGCTCCAATGATATCATGGTTGTAGAGCTACGCTTTCTGGAGTCCGTGGGCATAGCGAGCGACTCGTTTGTACTCCTCCGCTACCTGATTGAGCGGAAGTCCAGGCAATTGCCCCCGGTGGGCAACCGGCCTGATTTGAGGTATTGGCGATGCCCCTAGATGGATCTCCTCTCGCTCGTGGCAGTCGTGGCGCTGGAGCTCCACAAGATCAAGAATGATCTGCATCCCCACCTCGTTGTTCAGGAGGCCAAGCTGGAAGAGGGCTTCCTGGATGCCCTCCTACTCCTGAAGAACTCAGGAGTTGCGCTCGTACGTCTGGCGAAGGACACTAAGGAAACACTCGAAATATGTGTTGGATCGCTTGATGAAGAGGAGGATGTGCTCTTACACAAGGAAATAGTCGAAAGATGTGTCAGATCGCTTGATGAGGAGGAGGATGTGCTCTTAGGCAAAGTAAGCGAAAAAGTTGAAAAGGTGGGCAAAGAGGTAAAGGATACCGCTGATCTGGTACTGAAAGGTACTCACAACATTGCCTGGTTTCAGTCACATTTCCCTTCCATGCTCGAGGCGGTCGATGATCTGTTGTCAACCCCGGTTTTTTTTCCTCATGTTTATTAGATTATCAGCTGTTTCTTGCCAACTCGTGACTGTTGTGATGTATTTTTTAGGGGTATGGCAAACAGCTTAGAACTGTAGGGGTAGTTTGCACAGCTCTCAAATGTTGCGATGTTTACTTCTTGGAGTGGCAACACCCTTCATGTTTGGATGATGTTAATGGATTTTAAATGATCTGTATTCTGGTGCTGTTTTCTCATTCTGTGCTAGGGTACAACTTGCAATAACTTTCAGTTAGGATGATTCTGTGGAATGGCAGCTCCACCACCATTCTGTGGAACGGCAGCTCCACAAATATTACAGAAAAACTAGCAGGAACCCCCGAGCTATAACATGTATACGCGTGTTCATAGATATATTAGAATTCCCAAACACTAACACTTGGGGGTTTTAATCAAACTGTGCAATCTTATCATCATAATATACATAGTGGCTGTTCGAACGAAAAAACATTCTCAATTGAAGCCTGTGCTTAGCCAATCTGTAATATGTATCAAGCAGCATCTCCTTAGCCATAGTGATGACAAACTTATGATGCGTGCTATTCACTGACCATGCATCGATGAAATAAATGTTGGAGGACAATCAAATACATATAAAAAAATGTTTCATTTGGTGGAGACATTGTGAACCCTAAGCTTTTCCATATGCTGAATCAAAAATGCAGTTGATTCAATGCTGCTCTGCTATGATCTCAAATTTGCATGTGTAAACTAATTACCAACACATTGTTCATCTTCTTGTATGGTCTGGAACGAGCTAGATGCCACAAAAATCATGGCCAGAAAATTGTGGAAGGGGTTATGCCACAAAATCATCAAAACTGCAGAACAGTGGTAAAACCCATCAGGCTATTACTGGTGGATGAATGATGTTTCGTATATTCATTGATGTAAACTTATGATAAGTATTCTTTACTTTCGCGAAATATTTGAATAGCCATGGTGAAGCAATTTCTTCTGCTTGTCACTTTGTCAGCAGTATAAATATGGTGATCTGGTCATTCATGTCTGCTGTCATGGAAGGGCATTGCAAAACTGAACAGGTGAGAGGGATCGGCAGGCTGCTGTTCCTTTTGCTTCAAGTTAATTATTGATGGCAATGTTAGATAGCTGCATTACCTGGCCCAGTGTTCCTGTTTTGACTGGACACTGACTTGAATAGTTCAGTTGCCTCTGAATTGGTTAACAAGTCACATTTGGGTGAGGGCTGAGCAATGTTTTGAAAAACGTAATTAAACGTCGCTTAATCGCGACTAAGCGCTAAACGCTGGCCCAGCGTTGCGTTTAGGGCCGTGCGTTCAATTAAACGCTAGGCTCACCGGGGGGGGAGGAGGAGCAGCGGCCGGCGGGCGCGTGCGCCTGCGGGCGGAGGTCGCCCGGCGCGGGAGGAGGAAACGACCGCGCGTGGGGGCGGGCGGTGGGTGCGACAAGAGAGAGGGAGATCCCGCAGAGAGAGGTACGAAGAGAGAGGGAGGAAAGGGAGGGAGCAAACCAAGGACGGGACCAGGCCGCGTCGGGGTGGAGAGGATCCGCGCCGGCGGCCACCGGGCGGCGCCCGCTGCGGCTGCGACATGGCAAGGGATGGCGTCTGCTAGGGCCGACGCAGGGGCCAGCGCCACGCCCGCCGCCGTCGCGCCCGAGGGCGGCCACCCGCGGGGTCGCCGTCGCCCCGGCCGTGCAGGGGGGGGGGAGGGGGAGGCGGCCGGCCGCGCCGAGGGACCAGCCGGGCCGCTGTCGCCCTGCCCGTGTGTGAGGAGAGGGAGAGATGCGGAGAGAGCACAGAGCAACCAGCGGCCAGGAGAAGCAAGGATAAGGTGTGGGGGAGTTGGGCTTTGGGCTGATATGGGCTTTCTCTTCAATGAGGTCCATCTATCTCCTATTTTCTTTTCAATAAGATCACTGTTATTACTTCTAATTGTGTTATTACTACTGATTTTGCTCTCAGAACCACAAAAAATAAAAAAAATAAAAAAAGTTTAATCACGTTTAATCTACGTTTAAACTTCCTAAACTCTAAACTTTAGGCTAGCGCACGCCTAGCACACAGCGTTTTTCAAAACATTGGGGCTGAGCTTATCATTTGCCGGCAGCTTGTGCCAGTTGTGACCATTCATTCATTTAAACTGATTTCAGCTTTCAGATTAAGAAATGAGGGACTTCAGTAAGCATATCGTAGCAGTAACATGCACACCAGTTGAATAGTACATCAACAATGCAAGTGGTGTCAAAATGTAACATTTAAAGAATGCATCCTCTAGCACGCAAATCCATGCATCAATCAACATAAAATGGCACAAGTGTGCTATATATATTTCTGGTGGTCACGGCGGTAACATGGCCATGTTACCTGTATTGCCAATTGCTACGTAGTACGGGCTCATTTGACATACATGATAATATATATGGCTGGTGATCTTCCCAAAAGTTTTATCACTGCAGCAAGAGTCGGAAACAAGTGAAAGTGTGACTCGTACTGCCACCATGATCGCCGAATCATGGGTCACTATCCTGTACTCTTGTCTCAGGTTATACAAGAGCTGTTTGGTTACGTTCCTTGACACAGATTTGCCTGGCCTGTAGTGTTTCTGGATGCAGCTGGCAGGTCCGGTTTCTTGCCTAGTCCAGGCAGTCCCGATATATATATATATATATATATATATATATATATATATATATATATATATATATATATATATATATATATATATATATACGGGGAGTATACACAGTAACCGCGTTTAACCGTGAGACACTAGCTATCGGGCGGGCAAACGCAGACCCGTTAGGTTGTATATACGTGACTGAGCGGTGGCCAGATAATGCCTGTGAAGATCGGATCTGGGTGACGACGGAACGGTGGGTTAGTTATATACACGTGTATCTTTTTCAAAAGTATATAGTGTCAAAATTAAACCGGATCAGATTGACGCTGGTTTGTTATCGTAGGCAGTAGGCACCTTACTCGATCGCGGCTCCAGGTTTCTGTAGATCGAAAAGTCATGCTTGCGTTCATTACTTTTTTATAGAGATAGAGAAGTATGTCCATATACATTAGACAAGTATCGTATGTGTGGATACGTACGGTATTATGCGTTCATACTTTTTTATTAAAGTATGTCCATACACTTCAATACAAAACTAGTATGCGTGCCAGGAAGTGCCTCACAGATTGAGTGTACACTTTTTTTATTAAAGTATATTAATTAGTATGTATGTCAAAGGTATAATGTTATTTTTAAGAGTACGTGTATATACTTTGACAATATTTGATTTGCAAAGCAGTTTGTGCGTGTACATACTTAATACTTCTTTTTATATTTTATATATATATAGTAGTATGTGTGCATCCAAAATAATGAAAAAAATATATACTCCCTGTTCGTTTGGAAGCCGCTCCACTGCACATGCATGCAACAAGGGGGGTGCGTACATACTTTGAAATTATAATGTCATACAATATTATCTGAGAAAAAAAGCAGGTGAACTGTACTGTGCACCATCGATCCTCACATTGCCTATGCCTAGATGAAAACTGAAGTCTGTAGCTTCATTTCATCATATGAACCTTGCCTCCATTCCATGAAAAGGAAGGGCTCGGCCATGCGCCCTTACGCAATTAAGTTCTAGCGTAACCGGTTGAGATTAAGATCTGCATCTAGAAAAATAGTATAAACGTAACTAATACTAATCCAAGATGTATAAACAGTAGTGAACTAATATATACTTTCACAAATACAAGGTATGAAGAAATACTTGTTATGAAAAAGAAAGTATGATGAAATACTAATGGTATGAGTACACATACGTACATACTTTTCAGCCTCTTCAGAAAATAGAGTATCTGTGCATACTTTTGTTAGTAGATTTAATAGAAGTGCGCCTTTTGTTCCTACATGCTTGCCGATGAGAGGAAATTTCCATCAGTCTTGTACTCAGACTAGCAAAAGTATCTGTGCATACTTTTGCTGCCATGTATCTCCGATCCTAATCTCCTTCGTCTTGCCGTTGCTTGGCTTCAACTCGTCTCCGTCAGTCACAAAATTGATGGTGCTGTGCAATGTACTGTACGGCGATGAAACCAAGGAAAGAGAGGCCATGTACTGCGTGACGGTGATTTGTTTAACATCAGATAAATAGAATCAGGATATTTATGTACCAGCATGCAAGGCCGAGGAGGTGGAGAGGCATACGCAGCCGCGCGGCCGCTGCCGAACGTCTGCTAGGCGTGCTCGCCGATGCATGAGAGGCTGGTGCGGTTGTTGCCAAATCGGATCCACTGCATAAAAAGCTTACTCAAGAATCTACATTACAGAAAACAAGAAATCAGTCATACCGATCCGGGCTGGATCTCCGTTCCGATCAGGTCTAGGGGATCATCAAAGACGACGTGGACACCCTACCGCCGGGGAAGAATGAAGATCGACACAGTCCGTGGTGGTGGAAGGATGGCCTAGATGGCTAGATGCCTGGATCGCGGCGTCGTTCGGCGGAGAGAAAAGAGAGATGCCTGCAGGCCAGATGGCCGGCGGCCACCCTGCCTCCGCTACATGCAGCATCGTAGGCCGTCGGCATCGCCCTGCCTCCTTGCCGTGCAGCGGGACGAAGAACTAGATGAGGACCAAGGCTGTAGATGAGGACGAAAGCTGGAGGCTAATGAAGCAGATATCACGGGATAGGAATGAATTTGAATGAGAGTCGTACCTATCTCAGCGAGTCGTGCGGAGGAATATATCAAAAATTCTGGTTAAAAAAAATTATCAGCGGGTTCAACTTGGTGACCCGCTAAGGGAGTGCGGGACTGTGGAACCTCGTTGTACGTATATGGATGAGAAGGGAGTAATTACTCCTAGGGAGTACGAAAAATTTACCCTATATATATATATATATATATATATATATATATATATATATATATATATATATATATATATATATAAAACGGTAGAGGCTCGCAGGCAACGTTGTCTGGTGAGATTACAACTGATATGGATATGAATCAAAGTTTTGTCAGATATCTACTTCAAACCAAACAACATAGATCTGGATGTAGCCTGCACAAGCATAATTCTATTGAGTTAGCAAGCAACATCCAGACAATCTTTTTTTAGGCTGTCTAAACATCACTCACACAATGTATAACTTTTTGTCACTTGAAGTGGGAGCTCGTCAACGACGACGAGGACTCCGACGATTAAGTGATTTCTAGCTGTTGATGAAGGGAGGTCAAGGGAGGGCGGCAAATCTGTGGTGCTGTGGAGCTCCGAGGCCCCAGGGCGCCAGATCTGTGGTACTTTTATCTAGCCTCCTCTCGGCGTGCATCACCTCCCATACTCATGACCACCGACCGTCTCCTCCACTTCCTCCGAGCTCCGACAGGCTGGCTGCCGCCTCCGCCCGCGCGCTCACCGGGGTCCTCCACAGGCGCGCAGCAGCGCCCACTTTCTCTCGGGGTGCTGCGGGGATGCGGCGTCCGCTTCCGCGCTCGAGCGCTGGCTCGGGCGCGGAGGGGGCCCGACGTACAAGGATGCCGGCGTGGACATAGACGCCGGCGCCGAGCTCGTGCGCCGCATCGCCAAGATGGTACTAGGGATTGGCGGCTTTGGTGGTCTCTTCCCCTACAGTTAGATTTGGCATCACTTAATCTTCGCTAACTTATTCACCATTTTTTTCTAAAAAAAAGAAGCAGCCTTTTCTGAGGGTTGGTCTCCATGTGCCGCGATTTGCAGCTGAAGAAAGGAGTGAGCAAAAATAAGTTGGGTAAAGAATGGTTGTCAATTAAGTGTAAATTTGATGGGGACGTGATTCCCGATCTTCCGTCAGTTCAAGATAACTATCGATTTGGTCGGAGAGCGACACACCGATCCGGCTTCGGATCACAAAGACCGAACCCCCGCAACCTTAGCACCACGTCTCCTCTGGTTATCAACCGTGTCACAATCCGATTGACCTCGCCAAGAAGGCTAATCCCTGCTGCGAATCGAAGAACACAAGCAAGAATAAGATAATACGCAACTCAAGTGAAGTGACAATTGCAGATATATGATTAAGATCTCAACGTGGGGTTTCACAAACCGATAACGGCGACTGTTCGATGACAGATTGATCTAAAGCAAAACTCAAACCCTAACGTAGGCGGCGGCTACTGATTATATGGTCTAAGAGACGTGCAAGCACCCTCATTCACGTCCTTCTCATGGGCCTATACGTTACATGGCCCGATGGCCCAAAAGATAGCAATGCAACGCCCAAACAGATTCTGGACGCTTACTTGTTTTGATGATTCCCGTTGACTCTGATGGAATTTGGACCTCAAACCAAAGCCATTAGTTAGCTTATGAAATTATCTTTCCATCCATATGTGGATCATCGAAAACGGAGTTCAGATGTATCCTGGGCGTCCGATTTACCGCTCGCTGGTCCTGAAGGCCGAGACTGACGCGAACTCGAGTTGGACTGGGCCTCTGGCTTGGCTTGAACGCCCTTGCTGGCCCCCTAAGGTGGTGGCCAAGGAGGAGGACGTCCAAGGGCTTCCTTGGTGTGTTTTTCATCTTCTCGGAACGTGCTCCAACTTGGGCCAGGGTCCCAAGTGTGAATATCCAGCCCATGACAATGATGTAGCTCCTGACAGCAACAGTGACAGAATGTCTTGATAATTTGGAGGCCTTGCCAACGTGATATTGAGATGGGACCTGATTTATTTGAAAGCTTATCAAATAAGCTTTCCATCAAGTACTCATTGACCTCAATCACACCCCGGATGGTTGAGTTACGGCCTTCCCAACGAGGTACTATCGGGTCACTGATGAATCTTGATTGCCCTGCACTTTGAGAAATATTTGTACCTACAAGCAAATAGGAACATGTACATGTGGAACCAAGTGAGTTACACCAAAAATCACTAAACAAGCTCACCTTATAATCAATGGTTGTATCTGAATGTGTCATGTCCTCATCAAAATTAATCACCAATTTTAGCCTGTGAAAAGTGCCAATTTAACGCTCTTATTAGAGATATGTCAGTGCGACAATTGTAGGAGAAGTCTGCAGTATGCACCATGTAGTTGGATGGTTTATTTGCTACTGCACCTGATTCAGCAATGTAATACCAATTTTGTGATCCTTCCTTGCGCTGCTAATTCTGAAATTTTGATTTCCTGGTGCTTTATTTGAACAGATGATGATTATCTTGTTGCTAATTCTGAAATTTTGATTTCCTGGTGCTTTATTTGAACAGATGATGATTATCTTGTTGGTAGCACCGACGGGGTGGGGACGAAGCTGAAGCTTGCTTTTGAAACTGGTATTCATGATACAATTGGCATTGACCTGGTACGAGCTTAGTTGCGATGTATGCTGTTTTCCTTATCTCTTTTGCAAATTGGCTGAATGGATTTTGGTTATTGTGGCAGGTGGCAATGAGCGTCAATGACATTGTAACTTTAGGTGCAAAACCATTATTCTTCCTAGATTACTATGCTACAAGCAAGCTTGATGTTGATCTTGCAGAGAAGGTGCTTACACTTCATTTTCTCACTGGAACCCTGCTCGTACTTATTTACTTGGTTTTCTGCTCAATTTCCCCATAAGTACTTTGTAAGTTTTGTAGGTTATCAGGGGGATTAGGGATGGGTGCGAACAATCAGATTGTGCTCTCCTAGGAGGGGAGGTAAGATTTTCTGAAATTGAATTACCATGAATTAGCAATTCAACCATCCGGTATTGCAGTATTATCCTTGTAAGCTCAGTAGCTGTATATGAATGGATGAAATGTCTCGAACTGCCAGACTGTCTACCATTTTTACATGCTTGTTATCTTATAGTTGTTTGCTCGATTATTTATCTGGAATCATTTGGATAACTCCCTTTACTAAGAAGCTGGGATTTTAATGTTTCTGCTTGTTCATTAATAATATCAGTCTAACAAAATATTCTGATTTTTTTCTTTTGCTTTTTATACCTTAAATTCCATATTGATTCAAATGAATCCACATGAAACATTGCATGTGCATTACTTTGGTGAAAAGCCAAAAACAGTTGAACTGATCATTGAATAATTGATCATTACAGACAGCAGAAATGCCTGGTTTCTATGCAGAGGGTGAATATGATCTGAGTGGTTTTGCTGTGGGTGTTGTGAAGAAGGATAAAGTCATCGATGGAAAAAAACATTGTTAAGGGAGATGTCCTTATAGGTCTTCCCTCCAGTGGTGTCCATTCTAATGGGTTCTCTCTTGTTAGAAGGTATTGTACCTTTTCTAATTCCACCTGTTTCATTATCATTGCATTTATGAATTTATTTATTTATCTTTTCCTACTTCCTATTTGCTGAACGTTATATGTATATTTGTTGAACATTATATGTATCTGGTTAATGATGGTTGAAAATCCTTAATTTTCAAGGGTACTGGAGAAAAGCGGACCTTCCTTGAGTGACCAGCTCCCAAGAAATGGTGGCATAACAACTACTGTTGGTGAAGCTCTAATGGCACCAACTGTTATCTATGTTAAGCAGGTTGGGTTTTCTTATGTTTATCCATATCTCATTCTTTAGACTTATACAAAAATTTAATCTAAATTTTTTGAAACGAAAAAGGTGCTTGAGATTATTAAGAAAGGTGGTGTGAAAGGACTAGCCCACATCACTGGTGGTGGTTTTACTGACAATATCCCAAGAGTGTTTCCTTCTGGACTCGGGGCAAAAATTTTTACTGGGTCATGGGAAGTTCTTCCTGTCTTCAACTGGCTTCAACAAGCAAGAACAAATGATCCTCAATCTTCACCTATGATTTTCAGCATGTGCGTGTGCTTACTGCTATTCCAGGGCTTTCTGATATGATTGATGTAAACAAAATTGGGCTATAAGATTTAAAGATTTTATTGGTTGGTGTTGTGAATTGACCATGACAACTTTTCTATCTCCAAATACAGGATACTGTGAATTCAATTGTTACTGACATGCTTCAGTGGCCACACAGGATTGCGGTTCCACATGGAGTCAATGTTGATACAGGGTTAGTTCGTAACCCTACAGTCCTGTTTGGGAATGCATTTTAATTAGGTAGTAAATCCTTAGAATTCATTAGTAGAAATGTGAACTAAGTCCTAAAAACTCCTAGAACATCCCCTTCTTCCAGACAGACCCACACTGAGGGTTGACTGAACTCAGGATTCGATAACATAAAAGTAGCAATGAAGAATTTTATTTTATATCTCAGTATTGATGTATTCTGATCTCAGTGAAGTATTTGTTTGCATTTTTCTTCAGTGAGATGGAGCTGAAACCTCAGGGCAGACTTGCAGTGACAGTAGTAAAAGCAACTTCTTTGGTTAATATGGAGATGATCGGAAAATCAGATCCTTACGTGGTACTTTCCTACTGAAAGCACACGGATGGCAGCTTTGGTGTTTCAGTTCTCCAAGGGCACCTTGGCTCCTGCCTTCTATAATATTTATTTAATACTATTGCTTGTGCCATTGTCACCTTACTCCTAGATTAGTTACATCTTCTGTGTGTACAGAGGACTTGCATTTCATACGAAGGTTTATCAATTATTTTATTTTCTCAGGTACCTGTATTTGAACAAATTAGTGAACAATCAGTGGGGCATCAGGTGCCATTGCTCGCCTGGTGTGACTTTTGCTGCATGTTGTGTTATGTGTTGAAACCATCCCAGAGGCCATTTCCGTTCAATACCATGGCCCTAGACTCTTTTATGTAATATTATGTACAATCTGGACGCCTATCCACCTGAGGATTGCGTCCAATCTGATGTATTATTGCCAGAGTCTATGTAGGACAAACTACTCCCTCATGTCGGACTAACTGTGATGGCTAGATGTCTTTATTAGTCTATTACCCCAGTGTTATGATCATATATGTTTTTAGGTCCGTTCTCTTTCAGTGTGTCGACCTGAATATCTACCTAATCGCCTGTGGTATTCTAATCGCATGTGGTATTTATTTTATATCTGAACATCTAGCATCTCTATTGCACCCGTATTGTAATATTTGGTTCATGTCTGAATATCTGGTATTTAGCTCTTGTCTGGACAACGAATGTCTATATGCATTCTCTCCACATGTGATCCAAAAAAACGTATTAAATTCGTGACCACAAAACTCGCGCGCAAGGGCGCGCGTTTTTACTAGTTTCCCAATTATTATGCTGCTACTACTAAACCCCTCCCGCCGCGCCGCCTCTAGAGCCCGAGCCACCACGCGGCCTCCAGAGCCCGAGCCACCACGCCTCCAAATCGATAGGGTTTTTGCCGCCCCCTAGCCCGCCGCCGCCTCCCCTGCCAGCCCGGCCGATCGCAGTAGAAGGAGGCCTTGAGGTGGCGGCGGCCAGAATCAGCATCAGGCAGGAGGAATGGCACAGTCGCTGGAGCTGCTGCTGATCCAGTTCCTGATGCTGGACAATGACGCGCGTCGGCAGGCGGAGGAGCAGATCCGGTGGCTGGCCCGCGACCCGCAGGTGGTCCCCGCCCTCGTCCACCATCTCCGCACGGCCAAGACCCCCAACGTCCGCCAGCTCGCCGCCGTGCTACTCTGCAAGAAGATCACCTCTCACTGGCCCATGCTTCACCCGAACTCCAAGGCATCGCTTAAGCAAGCCCTCATTGACTCAATCACACTCGACCACAGGTTATTTGCTGCAATACCCCAACCTTTCTGCGCATGTCTGCCTCAGAATTTGCGCGCTTTCAATTCACTTAAATTGTGCATTTGTGCTGCCTAATGGACACTTTTAGTGTGTTCTCGCCTTATTAGTGCGCTGATCATAGATTTTGAATTGAGAGCTCCAGCTTTAGTAAACCTTCCTGTTTGAGCCCCAAACAACATAGAATTTTGATGTTTGTTGTGACCGCAATTGCTCATATAATATATTCCAATTGGGGAGAAATTCTGTTTGTGCTTAACCCAATTTTGCACGAGTACTGCAAAGATTTTTTTTTTCAAGATCCTGTTTCCTGGCTTTAGTCAATAATAATAAGAATATAGCAAACAACCGTTACATGCGCGAGGTGCGCTACCATCCGCAGCCTAGGCTACGGAGCTACAGTGGTACTAGTAGCAGGCCAAACTTTTGCTCGTGGTACCGTACCGGGGCTCCTCGTACTCTAGTTTCACACCTACCCAACACGCGAGCGATTAGCCGACTACGTAACGTCCTTGCTGTCTGGCTGAGCAGAAAGCAGTGTCCGGCACTCCGGCAGGTACCCGATTGGTGCACCACCGGCTTGTCAATAGGTGTTGTGTTCGTAGGCTCGTGGCGACCTCTGGTTGGTCAGTTTGCGCAGCTCGTCGCTCTTCGACACACCACACACGCGCAGTCTCGGCTCTCTGCATTCTCCACTCTGCATCACCTTTGTTCACCTCGTCGGCAAATTAAACAGCGCGTTACGTACGGTCTTATGGATGGAGAAATCAAGTGCTTTCCATTGCCTGCACCCCCACAAAATTAAATGTGCATTCCACCGAGACCCGGAGAAAAAAAGTGCTTTGCGTTAATGTCTTGTGTGTGTATATATATATATATATATATATATATATGCACACACACACACCACAGATATCTCAGGAATAGACTACCGTCACAATTTTTCATGTCAGCGATTATACTCATCTGTTGGACAATTTGGATAACAAGAAACAACTTGATATTCAAAGGAATCCAACCGACTGTTCATAGTGCTAGAAGAAGTTTCAACAAAGAAATCCTCTTGCAGCTGCATAGAGTAAAGTCACGTACTTCTGCTCAGTTTGATCAATGGATATAAACACTGTGTATTCTTAGGCTGAGCTTGTTTCATTTTTCTTTTCTTAAGCTTCTGTTTTATCTTGTAAACCTGTAACTTTCGTAACTTTAATAAAAATTATCTGTAGGGGCTTCGGCCCCTCCACTTCCCTCATAAAAAAAGAGCCAAAGACACACAATTGTAGTTTCTTTTTAGGTTTTATTTTACACACTAGCTTCCTTACCTGAATATGGTATAGTTAGGTCTTGTTTAGATATTCATCCCTATCTCTATTGAGGTGAAAAATTAGAAGATTTTCACTTCAACAAACATAGAATGATGTAAATCTAAGAGAAATTCTATCCAACAACCGAGTGATGGACACGTGATTTCTCCTCGCCCTCCCGCCCTCTCTCTTTGACCTCTCCCTCACTTCTCCAAATTCGGCCGCTTTAGAAGGGAAATTGGGGAAGACGGACTGGTCAGGTAGCGGGGATGAGGGTAGGATGGCATTCAGTTCATGGCGGTGGTGAAGGCGGTCAGGTTAGGTTGGGCAGGGCATCACAGAAGTATGGATGAGGGGAAGGAGGAGGCCGTCATGGCTATGCTAGGATTTTGCTGGAGCTCTGCTGTCGTGGCAGGACAGTGGGCAGCGGTGGAGGCGGGGAGGAAGAAGAACGTGGCAAAAAAATTGAGTGGTCTCCACTGATAAAACACTGCTAGACACCTCCAAATCTAAACAAGCCTTCAACAAAAGGTGGACGGCATACTGACATTACCACATGTGTACGCTAATGACGTCCTCAATTTCAACTCTCCCACGTGTAAGAAGTAAGAACGCAAATGCTTTTCCAGAGCCCTGATAATAAAATCTTCGGAGTCGCAAAAAAAAAAAAAAAAAAAAAAAAAAAAAAAAAAAATCTTCGGAGATGGACCAAGGCGGACAGGACAGATCGCGTGCTGCCTTTCTTCCGTTCGTCAGGCCGGGCCTCACGTTGGTTTGCTCGGCAATTTGGGTTTCACGGGATGTGGGGTTCGACGGGTATGGAGACCAACCGGCCGGCGCATACATATTTCAGAAACCTGTTTGTTCTTCCTCCACCACCCCTCTGCTTGTGAAAGCGCACGAGGAACTTGCACGGTTTTGTGTTGCCAAGTCGGGGATGCACGAAGGTGTACAAGAGTAACAATGTTTTCGACAAATGTGGCAAAGCGAAAATGGTTTTCCATCTCCGTCCCGGCAATGATGAAGCTAGGAAAGGCCGGTGGGCTACATAGGCGCGCACGGAACGGACGGCGGAGCAAGCTCTGGCCGGCCAGGCAGCGGGCACGACTTGGCACTCAGGCGCCACCGGCAGGCACGTTGCATTGCGCAACCCGCGAGCTAGCCGGCGCTGGCGTGAAGCGTCGCGCGTCGGCATCCTGGCTGGCGAACCCGCCGCGTAGCCGTAGCCCCGCCAACTTCCAGAGAATGAATCGAAGAAACAGTAGCTGCTCAGCGCAACCACCCAACTCTTTTCCCAGTCCCACCACCTGTCACTCGTGTGGAGGATGCGTGGAGCGGGGTGGCACGACCGACACGCTCGCGCGCGGAGGATGCATCGGGTGAATCGCGCCGCCCCCGGCTCCCCTCGATCAGCGCCCTGCACTGCACAGGTGCAAGCGGCGGCGGCGGCAGGAGGATTCGCGGCGTGGCAGGGCGAGCGTTGCGGCGTTGCAGTGCGTGGGGGGTCTTTGGAAGGAGCTGCTCGGCAGCGCCAGCGTGGCTTGGATCCTTGCGCGCTGCGCGCTAATCGGGCGTTTGTCACGCACGGCGCTAGCTAGCAGCGTCGTATGCTCAGAGCCAGACGCTGCACTGCATATGCTAGGAACGGAACTTTTTGGTGTTTGTTTACCTGAACTGAAGCTCTACCAAACAATACTCCGCTCGTTCAGAAATAATTCTATATTGATGTTATAAAATGATTATCTGAAATTACTCGTGGCCTATGAGCTTAAAGAACTATACTCTTGATTCACTTCCCATATAGAATTATTTTTTCATATATAATTTGTCCTAGAGATCGAATCATAAAGTAGCAGTTCTCATCACAGTCACTTTCTACAGAGAATTACTTACTAGAATCATACGAAGCACTACGAAATAGGCCCTTTAAATCACTTAAGAACGATGAAGGAATGACCCCGAAAACCCAAATGATTGTCAAGGTGAAGAAGCTCTATCAAATAAGCCTGAAGGAATGGCCCCCAAATGATTGTCAAGGTAGCGGCGCATACGCATGATACGTTTTCTTGGAACTCGCGAGCATCTACGCCATACGTCTGATCTGTTCTAAGAAATGCAGCTAAAAAAATTGCTTGCCCGTTTTTTCGTTTTTCCATTTCTTTCCTCTCTCTCCCCGCCACCCCATATTCACCATCTAAGAACTTGCCCAGCGCTTTCTTTGAAGATCATGATCAGTAGCAGCTAGCAGTATTAGTACCACGACGCTACACAATGTATTGAACGAGAAATTTCTGTTCTAGCTAATTAGCCAACAACAAGCCACAGCCCCAACACAAGATCTGGACAGGTCCAGACGGATAAACCACACCATATTCACCATTCCGTATTGCTGACAGGGTGTGCCACACACAAGGGAACCACTTCCAGATGAGAACATATATACATCATAAATTAATATAACAATACATTTCTGTCTATAAAATTTCGTTTTCAACGTTTCTGTGAAATGCCGGAATGGAGTGCGCATATGTCACGGAGGGGCCCTCACAAGGGCGAAGGTATTTGTCCTCCCCATGCTAGTGGCAGTGGGGTGTGTCTGTGCGGTGAGCACAGGCTGATGAGCCGGTGAGCCCGAGCACGAGCACCCCCCTCGGCGGCCTACAAATACCCCGCCCCCGCCTTCCCTCTTCTTATCGTGTGACCTCCCCGATCCCCAGCTGAAGCGCCTCAAGCCGGCCGCCTTCCACTTCCACCGCCGCCACAGCGCGAGCGCTCTCCTCCGGCGCCCAGCCAAAGGAGAAGTCTGCTACGGGCGCGTGCGATAGAGTCTCCAAAGCTTATCCCTCCACTCCCCGGCGCAATCTCTTCCTGTGCTCGTGCCCTGAGTCCTGACCCAGTTGCACGAGATTAACACGCAAGCCACGCGAAATATATATAAACTGTTAGAATTTACATGGATATTCCCCTAAAATCCATATGAAGAAATTCTAATAAATCTCAAAGGCCCAATACATGTGTTCCCTAATGGGCTTTAATGTTTAAGTCTATGAGTAAAGGTGGAAGTACAATATCAATTAGTACCATATTGCTAGTTGATATAGATGTAGATGTAGGGGGTTTTCCTCTGCATATATACGTACCGATCCTCCTGGGAATAGATACAACAAAGACTATAATTGGGAGTTTTAATTAGAAAATCCTAACGTAGTAAAACAGTATTTTCCTATTCTCGCTACTGCGTTGCCGCCGTAGTCTCTCCATCCCGATCGTCAGCGTGCACCGGCGACCGGGAGAGCAGGTCTCCGGAACCCTCGTCTTTGCGATCCTGCACCGGGAGAAGGCGAATAAGGTTTTTGGGAAGCGCTCTTAGCTCGACTGCTTCCAAATCTTCTACGTCGGCAGAACGTCGTCTCGTCGTCGTCAGGCTTGCTGGATCGTCTACGGGGAGACGTTTAGCGACAAGTTCATACCATCATGGTCAGCTTCATTGCAATCATCGTATGCATCTTCACCACCAAGTATGACTACAATCGGCAGGTATAAATCTAACTAGTGTACGAGTTGGGTTTACACTAGTTATCATGTTCATGCTATGCGATATCATGATCTGTCCTGCTAGTATATGCGATATACTGATCTGTCATGTTAGTAATCTATAATGCTAAATCTAGTTTGTCATTTTGTCATGATCTATATTCTGGTTTTAATCTGGAAATTGTCTATTTATCTAACAATATAAAAACCTTGTAATAGGCTTTTTCCTGACTTAAGTATGGCTATTTTCGCTGACGTGTTGAGGCTAGAAAAGTTTTCTAGTGCACATTTTAAGAGGTGGCGAGTTAAGGCCATGCTCTGGCTAGAGGCTAAAGTGTTCTGGATTAGTGTTGTCTCATCTGAGGGAAATATCTCTAGAGAAAATCAGAGAAGATTCCAGGAAGACCACACTCTTCTTAGAGGAAGAACAATCCTGAATAATAAACCTTCCAATACCAAGATAGTAACTACCCGCAAGAAGAAGCAAACCAAAGTAGAGTTGCCTTGCTTCACTTGTGGAGAGCTTGGTCACTTTTCCAGTGGGAAAAAGAATGTCAACCTCGTAACTATTAGCAGCGCTGATGAGGAGTATGGTAATGTTTCTACCGTACTTTCAGTGTTTCAGTCCCCAAGTTGGTGGGTTGATATAGTGCTAATATTCACGTGTGTGCTGATATATCTTTGTTTTCTTCTTATCATGGGCTTCAAGGTTCCTCAGTTCTGATGGGGAATGGGTCACATGCTTCTGTTCATGGTGTTGGCACGGTAGATCTGAAGCTTACTTCAGGGAAAAATTGTGCAGCTAAAGAACGTGCAACATGTTCCTACTATTCGCAAGAACCTTGTTAGCATCTCCCTTCTTTTGAGAGATGGGTTTAAGGTGGTACTAGAATCCAATAAAGTTGTAATATCTAAGCATGGACAATTTGTTGGTAAAGGCTATGATTGTGGAGGTTTGTTTCGCTTATCCTTAGCAGATTTTTGTAACAAATTAGTGAATCACATTTGTGGCACAATTAATGATAGTTCAAGTGTTTGGCATTCTCATTTATGTCATGTGAACTGAGCTTAATTCCAGATTTCACTATTGCCAAAGGTTCTAAGTGTCATAGTTGTGTGCAATCTAAACAACCTCGAAAGCCTCACAAGGCAGCGGAGGAGATAAACTTGGCACCTCTAGAACTCATACATTCTGATCTTTGTGAGATGAATGGTGTGTTGACAAAAGGTGGAAAGAGATATTTCATGACTTTAATTGATGATGCAACTAGATTTTGCTATGTTTACTTGCTGAAAACTAAAGATGAAGCATTAGACTACTTTAAAATCTATAAGGCTGAAGTTGAAAATCAACTAGAGAGAAAAAATAAACGTCTAAGGTCAGATCGTGGTGGTGAATATTTTCCTACATCATTTGATGAATTCTGTGCGGAACATGGCATTATTCATGAGAGGACACCTCCCTATTCGCCCGAATCAAACAGGGTTGCCGAGAGGAAAAACCGCACATTGACTGACTTGGTGAATGCCATGTTAGACACTACTGGTCTAAGGCACGGTGGGGGGAAGCTTTATTGACTGCGAGTCATGTCCTGAATAGAATTCCAAACAGAAATAAAGAGACAACTCCATATGAGCATTGGGTTGGAAGGAAACCATCACTTTCATACTTGCGCACGTGGGGATGTTTGGCGAAAGTCAATGTTCCAATTTCTAAGAAGCGTAAGCTTGGACCGAAGACTGTGGATTGTGTCTTTCTAGGATATGCTCATCATAGCATTGCCTATAGAATTTTAGTAGTAAAATCTGAAGTTTCTGATATGCATGTTGATACAATCTTTGAATCTCGTGATGCTACTTTTTTTAGAACATATTTCCTATGAAAGATATGCGTAGCAATGCTAAATTTTCTACTGAGTTAGCTCCAGATTTTACTATACCTATCGAGCATCCTATTGAGCCATTTGAACAACCACTTGAAGAAGTCCTTGAGGAGGATGACAATGAAGTTCCTATGAGGAACAAGAGACGAAGGATTGCAAAACTTTTTGTGATGATTTCATTGTGTACCTTGTGGGCGATACTCCTACCTCTATTATAGAGGCATATGCATCTCCTGATGCAGATGATTGGAAAGAAGTTGTTCGGAGTGAGATAGACTCGATTCTTTCTAATGGAACTTGGGAGTTATCTGAGCTACCATTTGGGTGTAAACCTATTGGTTGCAAATTGGTGTTCAAGAAGAAGTTTAGGCCTGATGGTACTATTGATAAGTACAAGGCTCGGCTTGTGGCTAAGGGTTATACCCAGAAGAAAGGTGAAGACTTCTTTGATACTTATTCACCTGTTGCTAGAATGACCACTATTCGAGTACTACTTTCTCTGGCTGCCTTATATGGTCTTCTCGTTAATCAAATGGACGTGAAGACAGCTTTCCTTAACGGAGAGTAGGATGAGGAGATTTACATGGATCGACCTGATGGATTTGTAGTAAAAGGTGAAGAGCAGAAGGTGTGTAAGCTATTAAAATCTTTGTATGGTTTGAAGCAAGCACCTAAGAAGTTCAACACCACTTTAACAAGTGCGGGCTTTGCTGTCAATGAGGCTAATAGATGTGTGTATTATCAACATGGTGGGGGCCAATCTGTTATATTATGCTTATATGTTGATGACATTTTGATTTTTGGAACAAACATTAATGTGATTAACGAAGTCAAGTCTTTCCTGTCTGAGAGTGTTGACATGAAAGATCTAGGAGAGGCTGATGTAATTCTAAACATCAAGCTGATTAAGGAAGAGAGTGGGATTACATTGTTGCAATCTCACTATGTTGAGAAGCTTTTGAGCTGTTTTGGCTTTATGGATTGCACCTTCTCCAATACCTTATGATCCAAGTGTGACATTGAGAAAGAACAAGAGAATTGCTAAAGATCAATTGAGATACTCTCAGATCATTGGTTCACTCATGTATTTAGCTAGCGTAACCAGACCAGATATCTCTTTTACTGTGAGCAAGTTGAGTAGGTACATGTCCAACCCGAGTAATGATCATTGGCATGCACTTGAAAGGGTCTTGCGTTATCTGAAGTGTACAACGAGTTTTGGGATTCACTATTCTGGGCATCCTACTGTGCTAGAGGGATATAGTGATGCGAACTGGATTTCTGATATTGATCAAATCTACACCACTAGTGGGTATGTATGTATTTACTCTTGTAGATGGCGCAGTGTCATGGAGGTCTTGTAAACAGACTATATTGACTAAATCAACTATGAAAGCAGAACTTACTGCTTTAGATACAACATCTGCAGAGGCAGAGTGGCTGCGTGAGCTCTTGTCTGACTTGCCGATGCTTGAAAAACCAATACCGGTTATCCTTGTGAACTGTGGTAACCAAACAGTGATCACTAAAGTGAATAGTGCTAAGGATAATGTGAAGTCAATAAGACACGTTAAAAGACGTTTGAAAACTGTCAGAAAGTTGAGAAACTCCGGAGTAATAACTGTGGCTTATGTCCAAACAAATAAAAACCTAGCAGATCCCTTTATGAAAGGGCTATCACAGAATATGATAGAAATTGCATCGAGGGAGATGGGTATGAGACCTATATGAGTTTACAGTAGAAGTAACCCAACCTTTTTTGATCGGAGATCCCGTGACTAAGGATCTGGGAAAAACAAGCTATTGGTAAACTGAGGAGAGTATAATTATAACCCTCTCTAAGTGAAGATGCAATACTCTCAAAAGCATTGAGGCACTGTATGGTAGGTTGGCGAATGCCTTAATATGTTCTATTGGCTTTAACAAGCGAAAATGCTGTCCTGCAGAGCATTCTTGAAAGAACATACCTATATGAGTTTAAACTGTTAAACGTCGCAGTCTATGAGACTTGGGTGGTCTCTAGTAAGCTCATGAAGAGACCAGGGAGTATGACGTATATGCTCTACCCACGGGGAAGGCTACTGGCAGCCAGGTACTAGTTTGACTTCGAGTAAAACTTATCGCACAAAACTTGCAATTCAAGGCGTAGTCCATTGTTCAAGTTGTGGATTGGTCTAATTTGCAGCTCTAGGCAGATGTTCAACTTAATAGTCTCTACTGAAATACTAGTATATAAACAGTAGTGAGAGAGAATGTGGCAGAACCTTCTAAATTATATGGCCCACAAGCACCTGACATTGTCCCTAAGACCTCTATCGGCTATGTTTGTACACCACATAACCTAGATTGTTCCGTTGGGTGGATCCCCGATAAACCACGATTCCTCCAGGATCGATACTTACAGAGACATCACAGAATTACAATAGTTTTTATACAAAATACCAGCGTAGCGGAAGACTTACAATAACTTAATTTACAAACCATTTGATAAACTTATACAAACCAGAGTGTTATGATTACAAAACAGCGGAAATATCATTACTTAACCTTATTACATTCACACAACAAAATGTGCCCTGCCCATGGGCCACACAACCTATTCCTCGGCAGACTCTTCCTCGATCACCGTCATGCAACAAGGGCTGTAGCACACTTGCTCACACGGTTCACACCGCAATGGGGGTTTAACAAACCCCGAGTACAAAAAGGTACTCCGCAAGACTTACCCGGCCAAAAATGGGGGAGAAGACTCGGGAATCTTTGGATAATAGGAATCAAGGTAAGACTTTAGCAAGATCAAATGACACCTTTGCAAAAAAAGAGACTAAGCCAGTCCTTACTTTACTACAACAATCACTTGTCAACCATGTAACGGATTCAAAACTTCTTAATCTCATCAACTTCCATCATTACTACGATCCGACGCTTGGTCAAGTCTCCCGTATCGTGGAGCAACGACGATTCGAATTGCTTAATATACCCAGCTGGGGCTTCCTAGCCACACGATGTATGCAGAACCGAACATCTTACATACATCAACTCACGCTTGCATTTCTCCCGGCGGAAGCGGGTCCTAGCCATGAGGTACAATTACACCATCTCCCTACGCCGCGGTCCCCTTCCACGGTGGCCCCGTAGGATGGGTACACGCTACACTCGTCCCGGTTATCCGTTCTCGTCATGGATAGTACAAGGGAGCTTACCGCCATTAGCATGCGACTAGTACTATCCAATAACCTTCTTGACCACATGATCACCGCAACGGACGGTCCTTAACCGACTCACAAGTGGACGACACTACACCAGGGCACTAGCCCATCCTGGTGCAAGTCACTCCACCCGGTCTCGATTTACTCATCATCATGCTCTTGTAGTGTATCCTTGACCCCGTCGGAACAAGGATAAGCGACAAGCAACATTAAGTTTTCATAACTTCCCCTCGGTATTATTGTTATCACATTTTTTGAAAACAGTTGCTCAAAACCCTACACTAATAGCAAGGCTAAGCGTGTACTAAACTTTTTGAAATCAAAGCAGGTATTCGGGATAATATATCAAGGTACGGTAAATGCATCAAAGTAGGATATCACACAACTCTTAACACCTAATGCATCATTTCATCAACATACAATATAAAAGACTTTTGAAATTCAAGGAGGTGTTTAAATGCATCCGGGGCTTGCCTTGGGGCTCGGCGAAGTTAGGAGCGATTACCCAATCACCGAGATCGGACCCAACCTTCTCACGATGATCACCTTCTTCGGAGCGGAGTTAGATCAACTCCCGCCTCGGGCGACGCGGCTACACAAGTGGAATGCATGATTACGGTGCAAAAATAATAAAAAAGAGCATGCGATAACGATGCAACGAGTGTTAATCTATCTTGAGTACAACTTTCCTTCACGGTATAGTTGCACTAAGAAAGTATAACTAGCGTCGACGACGATGGACTAACGATACGCAATCAACATAAAATGCCGAAGGTCATTAGGGTTAATGACCTAGGGTCATCACTCAATCGCAAAATCAAGCAACCCTAATAGTGATTAAGGTTGATTACTAATTTATTAACCATTTTTACAGTTGTTGAAAGCCGCTAATTAACTTGCTAATTGGAGATTAATTAAATCCTAATTAACCAAAAGATTAATTAATTAAACATTAATTAATTAAGGTATTAATTAAGCATAATACAAAAATTAGCCAAAACATGATCAAACTTCATAATTAAGATCATCATCATCTACTTAGCACACAAAACAAAACTCATAATTTTTGGACTTATATTTTAATTACTAAAAAATCATGGAAGTGGCATTTATTAATTAAAAGAGCAAATTATATTATAAATAAAAGTTGCTGGAAATTCAAAGTTAGCATTTTTCCTAGGTAGAGCATCACTCAAGAATCACAGAACATATTTTTGTACATTTTTACTTGCCCAAATAAAATCATAACAAAAAGATGAAATTCAGCATTTAAAATGAATTTGGAAAAAGAAAAACAAAACCCTTCTCCTTTTGGGCTCACTGTGCGGCCCGGTTAGGCCCACACGGTGCCGGCCCGGCCTGCCTTCAGCAGCGCAGGCGGCGCGCGCAGCTCCTCCTTTTTTCTCTCTCGGCCGACACGCTGGCCCCGCGTGTCGGCTCCTTCTCCTCCCCTTTCCTTTCTTTGCCGAACCGAAGCGACGACGGCCGGGCCGGCTTCGCCATCGGTGAGGACCCGGTCGGCGCTGCGGACATCACCAGCCTCCCTCTCTCCTGCTGCGGACACAACAAGCTAGGATACGGCCATGTCATCGCACCGAGGCACGCCACGGCGGCGACTACGGCGGGTGGTGGCGCGCACGGGAAACGCCCGGTCGAGCTCAACGGAGTAGCCCGGTGGCACCGAGCACACTAAAGTGACCAACGACTCAAGGCGAAGCGTGACATGACACCTAAAACGACTCGAAGAAGAGCCGGAGGGTGATGAACGACGATGACTTACAGCGGGCGGCGTTCACCCGGAGCGAAAAAGAAGAAGACGACGGGCGCTGGCGCGACTTTCCGGCGACCTCACGACACTTCGGATCGGCTCGGCAGTGCGCAAAGAAGTTGCGGGGCTGTGTGCAAACACAATTGGACAGTGATCAAGCACAACACGCCGAATTGCACGGAGGAAGCGGCGGTGGCCGGCGGTGAGCAAGGTGGAGAAAAGAGATGAAAACGACGGCGGCGATGGCTTATATAAGCAAGGAGATGGTCGGCGTGGTGTCTGGCGAATTCACGGCGGTGTCAAGGTGGGACGGCCAGACGCAAAAAACCGGAGAAGGCGCGGGGAACGCCTGCCACGCCGTCGGCGGCAGGAAGGGATGGGGAAGAAGAGAAACTCAAATACCCCCCCGGTTTCATCAGAGCACAGTGCCACCTCACCGGTTCCCTTTTCAAATTACTCCAAAAATTTGAACTGCACTCAAAAATCTTCCAAAATATAGATTGCTCAAAAAATTTGTGCTCTACAACTTTCATTAAACAAGTTTTATCAGAATCCAAATAGTTTTGAAATTGTATTTCAAAATTAAAAATGAGCTCAAATTCTAATTTTTGGGATTTCAAAATTACTTTTAAATTTTGAATAAAAGATGAAAATCTCCAAAAATAAAAAGTTGTTCCATTTTTCAAGATCTCCAACTTTCATTTAGAAAGTTTTTCATGAAACTAAATAATTTTTAAATTAGAGTTTAAAAATCAAAAGGGGACATTTCTCAATTTTGGAAACTTTTGAAATTACTTCAAATTTTATTCAAAAACTTGAAAAACTTTATTTACCAAACTTGTAGAGCTCAAAGAGATGCACAAACTGTATTTTTAAAGTTTTTCCCAAATTTTGAATATTTTGAGATGAAATTAAGAAGGGGACAAAAACACTTTGAATTTTCAGGATTTTGAAAAGGATTTTCAAATTGGATCTTTGGGCAATTAATTAGTGGTGTTGGGGTACTTTTCAAACCCAACCAATGGCACACTTTCAAAGTACAAAGTTCATACTTTAAAATGGTACCAAAGTTTGGCAACTTTTATTTATAAAATTAATTATGGTTAGCTCATCAAAATTGAAAGTGATATTCAATTTCCAACACTTAACCAATTTGACTTGGGGTTGGGATTTGAATTCCAAATTCAATCTTGATTCTTTCTTTTGCATCATGTGACTTGTAAAACATGTTTGATATGTGAGTCAGAGTTAACCAAGCACTTGCAAACATCAAGATTAGTTTTAGTTGATTGCTTTTATAATCAAGATGCAAGTGAAATTTAAATGGTGTACACAAACACAAACGATATGAAAGAGCACAAACAACCCTAAAATTAAATAAACTCATTTTAACTGTACACATTAGAGTGCTCTAATCATGAATGCTTATGCAATGATGATGATGATATGGCAGGTTTAGGTTAACGTAACACCAGAGGTGTTACAGAGAAGGAAAATATCTATACTAGGCAATTGAGATCTGGTGGGAGATTGTTAGAATTTATATGGATATTCCCCTAAAATCCATATGAAGAAATTCTAATAAATCTCAAAGGCCCAATACATGTGTTCCCTAATGGGGCTTTAATGTTTAAGTCCATGAGTAAAGGTGGGAGGTGCAATATCAATTAGTACCATATTGCTAGTTGATGTAGATGTAGGGGGTCTTCCTCTGCATATATACGTACCGATCCTCCTGGGAATAGATACAACAAAGACTACAATTAGGAGTTTCAATTAGAAAATCCTAACGTAGTAAAATAGTATTTTTCTTTTCTCGCTACTGCGTTGCCGTCGTAGTCTCTCCATCCCGATCGTCAGCGTGCACCGGCGACCGGGAGAGCAGGTCTCCGGAACCCTCGTCTTTGCGATCCTGCACCGGGAGGCGAATAAGGTTTTTGGGAAGCGCTCTTAGCGCGACTGCTCCCAAATCTTCTACGTCGGCAGACCGTCGTCTCGTCATCGTCAGGCTTGCTGGATCGTCTACGGGAGACGCTTAGCGACAAGTTCGTACCATCATGTTCAGCTTCATTGCAGTCGTCGTATGCATCTTCACCACCAAGTACGACTGCAATCGGCAGGTATAAATATAACTAGTGTACAAGTTGGGTTTACCCTAGTTATCATGTTCAAGCTATGTGATATCATGATCTGTCCTGCTAGTATATGTGATATACTGATCTGTCATGTTAGTAGTCTATACATGCTAAATCTAGTTTGCCATTTTGTCATGATCTATGTTCTGGTTTTAATCTGGAAATTGCCTACTTATCTAACATAAACACACGCGCGCGCGCTCTAGTACCTGTCCTTGCTAAGCTGCACCAACGTTGAAGCTAGCGCCGTCACTCGTCTTTTTGTGGTAACCTGCCTGCAGCACTTGCTGAGACAGGCAGAGCTTTGCTATAGGCTAGCCAGTGTATTCGAGACATGGCACTGACCGAGCAGCAGCTTCTCCCGCGCCAGCAGGGCGCTGGCGATGGCGGCAAGGCCGCCGCTGCTGGCGCCGAGAAGGCTGCTGCCGTCATGCTCAAGGAGACGGACCACGGCGGCGACGGCAACCACCGACCTGCAAGGGACGATATCTGGAACATGATCCAGGCGCAGAAGCCGCCAGCGGCGGCGCCCAGGCAGGCGCAGGCGCCGTACGTGCACCCGCTCGTGCGGCGCTCGTCCAGCCTGCTCACGCAGAAAAGCCTGGAGATCTGCACCGAGAGCCTCGGCTCGCAGACCGGCTTCTCCGACGCCGACGGCTCCGCCACCGACCGCTCGTGCCCGGGCTCCGACGACGACGAGCGCGCGGGGGAGGAGGAGAACGTGGCCCCGCCCAGCCGGGCGTTCCCGCCGCCGCTGCCGTCGCTGGCGCGCCGCAAGGTGGAGTCCACCATGGAGATGCGGCAGGAACGCCAGGACGGCCGCCTGCTCGTCAGGGTCGTCCCCGTGGCGTCGTCCACCCTGTTCCGCGCGCAGCGCCGCGGTGGGCGCCTGCTCCTGTCGTTCGCGGACACGGCCGCGCCGCCCGTCCCCGCCTCGGACGAGCTGGACAGGACCCGCGCCGCCCAGCCGGAGACCGAGCAGCAGCAGCAGCAGCAGGCCGGCGACGAGGAGGACGAGGTCGAGGTCGTGGACAGGGGAACGGTCGTCGAGGTGAAGGTGGGCGCGCAGCGGAGCGGCCCGCGGGTGCACCGCTCCGCGCTCGTCAGTCATCAACAAGTTCATGGGCGCCGAGCCGGTCACCTCCTGCGAGATCGACGACGACGGCGCCCCAGCCCCACAGCAGCACCCGGTGGCGGCGGCGAAGCTCCCCGAGGCGCTCCACTGGGTCCACCGCCACGGCGGTCGCGGCCCTGGCCGCTGCCTGCCTTGGCGTTGAGCGCGACCGCCGCGCCTCCGGACAATGGCGACGACGCCGTCCCCGGCGCCACCTGCGGCGAGAACAAGCTCCTGATGACGGCGAAGCGGCACAGCAGCAAGGAGGAGCTGATGAAGCACATGCGCCGGTGCAGCGGGCAGCTCAGCCCGTCCCTGTTCGTCTGGGAGGGGTGCATCGCAACCTCCACCTGAACGCGCCGCGCCGCCATCGCCGATCCGTTCCGTTCCGTTCCATGCATGCTTTCAACGAGTGCTCTGTTTGTTTGCAGCCGCTGCCGCTGCTCGTGTAACGTCCGTAACGTAATGCTGTCCTTGTTACTAGTAAGTGAACATCGTCACGTGATTGGTTGGTTTAGCCGTGTATGTGTGTGAGAGGTGAGGACTGAGGAGGGACAGAGAGCTAGCCCCATTTGTTGCCCTGCTTGTTGTATCTAGGATTACTAGTACCATTTGCATTTGCATGCCCGTTGTTTATGAATAATATGAACTCTGTTACCTAATGTCTGTTTTTTCAGAATTTGTACAGGTCAAACTAGCTTAACTTTGAACAGGTTTGTAGTAAATAGTATCTACCTTCAACTACATTTACTAAAAAAAATTTATAATTAATTCAATGATGTTCAATGATACTTATGTTGTATCATAATACATGTTAGTATTTTTATCTGAGTTTGGTCAAACTTTAAATCATTTGATTCTCCAATTTTCTTTTTAGATGGAGGGAGTACCGTGGAACATCTATCTCTGAATCCATAGTTATCCTGATCTCCACAGCAAATTCTCAAAAATATATATATTTTAAAAGAAATATAGCACAAGGAATTTCCACATACGTATAAATTGAGTAAATAGGATAATGGGAATGAGCATGGAGGCGGCGGCATACTCTGCAGCGCGGAGATCTGACGATAAGCATATCATCAGCAATATAATGCCTCAATTTAGTTGTAATGTTTTACACATTGTTATCGATCGATATATCTACATTCTTTAATATGTATTTAGTTAAATCTTTAGCTTAAGTACGTCATGAATCTAGATGCTGGCTCTAGTTTTGATTTTACTAGTTGCCGTAAATTTTTCATCTAGATTCTAAATTGAAATTTGTAGTGTTTACTGCAATTTTTATTTCAAAATATCATTTTATTTTTTATTAAAGATACATCTTCTGTGAATGCACTCTTAGTAAATACAATGACATGACAGCGGCAGACGTTGAATTTTCTCTACCAAAATATTATGCCTACATTAGTATTTTCTACCAAAGAGAGTTCTTACAACTAAGTTATTGGTGTAGATATATTGTAATACTTTGACAATACATATAAATTCACCTAAAGCAACAACTTACATATAGGGTATTGTCACAAAGTATTAATATAATTCGAAATTAACTACAGCTGTCATTGATACTTGATTCTATAAGGGAACAATATTTATAATCACTAAACTATAGAAATATATATTTACCACTCTTGCATGCATGTATACTTGGTCTATGTGGTGGCAAATATTATATATGTTTATTACTTTGAACTAGCCTTTATATTTTTACCGTGGTAGACATGGGTATTTTAAAAGATGTTTATATGAACTTAGGACTATAATGATAGATGCTAGTAACTTAAAATTAAATTTGAGGAGATATTTTGGATTAATAGTGGCAAAGGTGGCTATTTTAATGCCAATTTAGGGGTTACTTTTGACTATCTATACTAATGCCATGCATGGAAAATTTCAATCCAGATTTAGGGGTTGCTTTATATTATCTTTTTCATACTAGTATTGGTGAGTGATTTAGATGTTTTCTAGATCATTTTTTATATTTATAACTGTATAGGTCGGTAGTTTAGATATAGGGGTTACTTTATGTTGTTTTTTCTATTCTAATAAAAAATATGGAATGTCAATGATTATTAGAGTTTACCGAATTGATGGTGAGATGGTGTGTTACTATTTATGTTTTAGTGCGTCTCATAGGTAGTACTAACTTAACATAGATGGTTCGTTGAGGACCTTTAATTAGAATAGTGAGACCGATGGAAGCTTGATTTGCAATTGATGACCGTAAAGTTTTATAGACACTACTGAAACTGAGGCAGAGAAAAACGATTGTGAATGTTGGCATCGCCAAAAGCCGTTGCTTGGCCGACCAAACAAAACTGAATTATCATGTCAGAAAGTAACAAAAAAAGGAGGGTGTAGGGAACATCATTGTGTCTTCCCTAGTCTTAAAATGGTCACATATAACATCAGCCACTAGAGATTATTCATCTTGAACCCACTAATCAAAGACTCAAATCAAGATGCGAAATTCACCAATGCACTACCCTTTCAGTGCCTCTCTCAAGAACAGTTTATCAGAGGGGAAGGGGAACCGGAATCGGAATCAGAATCGGAATGGGGATCGATCGGGATGCTCACTGCGAGGGGGAGTGGAATGGAATGGAATGTCCCCCCGCAGGTGCCACCCTACGAGCCGTCCAAAAACCATGTCGAAATTACGGCGCTAAAGGGCCACGAAATCGAGCCGGGAGCAAAGCCAGAAAACCCACAGGAATAAAGGCCTCCTTGTCCTTGGCATGGCGTGATGAGAGGTGGCGATCTTTTCATGTCGATTTCCGCCTGCGAGTGAGTAAGAGTGGGGTGGGGGTGACGCTAACTGCCATGCGCGCGGCTCGCGCTCTCAGCTAGCCGATCCGTGTGCGTGCGTGTATTGTTAGTCTTTGATCTCCTCCCGTTGGACCCAACGGTCCAACGAGGGACCTTGATCAGCTCCTGATCAGGGAGCCCAGCCTAATCCCTGGCTTGGTGGGCCCCTATCACGCAGTGCAATATATAAGAGGGGGTAAGGGCCAAGATTTAACCAAGATTTGAAGCTAAATTCATCTAAATTCTTATTCTGAATATTTCTAGGAAAATTAAAAACATTTTAGATCTAATTTGGGCCAAAGTGTGCAATCTGGCCCAGCAGCTAAAACGGCCCGGGAACCTGAAACGGCCCGCGGCCTACTTCTGATGTCCAGCGGGCGCAGACGGCCTGGTTGGGCCAGCCCAGCAGGGCCTTTTTTTTTTTTTGTTTTACTGAGTCTGATAAGAAAAAAAGGAAAGAAATTTCTCTCTTAAATGGGCCGGCGCAACCGATTTGGCCCATCAGCCGATGCGGTCCACGAGCGCAGCGCTGCGGTCGCCCCTTGGGCGGCGCGGCCCGGCCAATCTTGGTCGTCGATTCGAATTCGACGGCAAGGCGCAGATTTCGGCTGAACAAAGCCCCGCCCGGCCACCTCCCCTGAACCATAATTCCATTTTTCCCCATCCTCTTCTCTCTCCAAAGCAGCCGGCGGAGCGGAGCGGTGGCCGGCGCCGATCCCGCTCTACCCTCTACACCGAATCGACCCCTCCTCGCCAAGCCAAGCCAATTTTGAGCATGCGGCCTTAAGCCCGTCGGCCCGGCACAGGCCCGTTGATTTCGGTCCGGCCCAAGCACGGCACGGGCACAGCTGCATAGGGCTTAGGGCCGGCCCAGCACGTTTAGCGGGCCGTGCTTGGGCCGCCACTGAAGCACGAGGGCCGGCACGGCACGACCAGCTAAAAAGAGGAGGCACGGCGGCGGCCCGTTAGGCCGGAAATTTAGAAATAAATTTTTGTTGGAGGTAGCATTGTAGACTAGGCACCCTCACTAAGTATTTTACGGCCCAATTACACAGCTTAAATAATTGAAATCAATATTATGGCCTATTTATAGCCCAAATTGACAGTTTTATAAATATAAGCCCCACCAAGGAGAAAATCGTAAAATGTCCTCTCCCACCTTCCCTATAAAAGAGGGAGAGAGGGAGGCAGGTGGAGCTGACCCCTCCGCTCCTTGCCCTCTTCTCTCTCATTGTGACTCTGGACTAATCAGCGTATAGTTTGTTGGCTACAACCAACATTGGCACCCACCGTTTTGGCACGAACTTTTCTAACGACCGAGCGAGGTGTGAGCCAGCGGCACCCTTCGCCCACCCTTCGCACTCCGCATCCCCTTCGCCCTCAGCCGGGGGCACTTCGCGCGGCCTGGACAAGCTCTTCGCCGCATGGTCTGACTCCCCTTTCAACACATCCGCAAACGTGCAAGAGAGGTGCACGCACCCTTCGCCGCTTCGCCAAGTGCTTGGATAGACTTCGCCGCCACCGAGCCCATCTCGCGCCTCGTCCTGAAGCCCCACCTCGCGCAGCCGCCTCGGCAAGCTCGGACTTCGCCGCACAACCGGGCACCACTAACGCATAGCAAGGGACCGGCACCAGGGGTGGATCTACGCCGACGATGAACCCGCCAACCATGATACTTCGACCCTAAGCCAAGGACCCGACGGGCAATGAGACTGCGCCGATCCAGAACGGTTCATGTGCCATCTCCGTCAATGATTTTTGCTGCGTTGAGACGCTTCCACGGGCGAGAAGCTCCAGAAACACGCGTTCGACAAGTGGAGCAGCGAGATCGACTACTCGACTTCGCTCCCGGCGACACCCGGTTCGACGACGATATCCATCGCATCACCGCCCAATAATCCCATCCTTTCTCTTTGATTATTCAATTTTCCAATTCCTCACCGCACCCTTCGTCTAACAGTTTTTTTCCAAACATATCGCCATGCATCTCGAAAGCCCTACGAAAGATTCTTCGGCAGAGCGAAGGGGGCAGACGGGGATCTCGAAGGCCCTACGAAGAATTCTTCGGCAGAGCGAAAGGGGCGAATGGAGCGCCCCTACATTCAACTCATCGGAAGGCCGCTGGAAAGACAATCTGCTTGGCGAGGAGGCCCCGGACTCCTGGGATCTCCTCGCGCCGCCCTTGAGAACAAGCCAACTATCGCGAAGAAGAAAGCCGAAGGCTGCTGTCGCCCAGTCCTCCGCGCTTCGCTCAGGTAGTGAAGGCGTTAAAGGGACTGCGCTAGTTTGTCAGCAGCCTTTTCGTCAATGGGGACAAACTCAGCAGCGAAAGTCATGGGCCTTCGTGGACCATGTCAACCGAAACAAGTAAGCAATTTCCTTTCAAATTCAGTCGGTCTTTTTAGTTGAGTCAAATATTTTCAGATAAGCAACCTCACTTGGCAAGCGTTTTTCGCATAAGACTCCGCAGACCTATCGAGGGGATTCTAACTATGCCATCACATAATAACACTAATGTTCATACTTGTTCTTTATCAAACTATTGCACACAAGCACATACATATGCTGTACCTACCCGTGTTAGCTTCAGATTTAGTTTATATCTCTGCTTTATTTACCCTCTTATTACATAGCAGCAAGTTTCGCTATTTGAGAGAACTCACGTATGCATAAACTTCTGAACATTTTATTTCCCTTTTACTTTGAAGTTCATAAAACACATCGATGCCCATGTTTACACAGACACTAGATATTTTCCCATGGGTGCTCCTGTTATTGGTCCAATTTGAACCAACCTTACCAGATGTCAGTGATACTCTAGCAATGTACGTTGGGTTGTTCGTAAAAAAATGATGAATGAGTATAATGAGCGTAACCGGATTTCTAGGCCTATAGTTGTTATCTGCATGATTTTCTTTAGTTTCAGTTAACTTCCCTCTGAACATTGTCTCGAATTATAGGCCCACAATCTTAATCTATTTGTTACCTGGAAATACATGCTTGTCTCAGACATACTAGTATGCTGTTGTGAGGAATCAAGAATTGGACAAGAATTCTAGAAATCCACAAAAATTCCCCCTCTATTAGGTTTTCTTGAACTTCTTGAAATTGGAGTTAGGAGGTGTTTTCTTTCTCAATGTTTTCAGTCGTAATGGAAGGTCCATGATTCAGCATAGCTGTAGTTCGAATTCACTTCAGTCGAATTTGTTTTGGACAGTTTTTGTCAAACTCCAGTACAAGGTACTGCTTGTTCCTCGTTTCATTTTCAGCAGGCCGGCGCTTCAATTATGGATGAGCAATGGCGAAGAAATTGAAGCAGTAACAGCCTGTGTCATTGGTCATCCCGGCGAGGAGTAATGACAGGATATCCTTTGGGCAACATAACTGGATCACTGCAATACTCTTGTTTTTTTGAGGAAAACTGCAATACTCCTGTGCTCGGCTTCCTTGGAGATTTCTTTAGCAAGATAACTGGATCACTGCAGTTAACTGGAGGAACAGCTAATCGTTCAGCTTCCTTCCGGTTTGGTCAGCACTTTTGCTTGTTTCGCTGTTGCATTGACTGAATCGCCTACAACAGGAATGCAGGGAGATCTCAAGGACCAGTTAAACTAATATGTTGATCTCATTTCGGGAGTGCTGGTGCCAGCCGGTCAACTCTTTGCCACCACCTCCATCCTGATGGATTGTTCATGGGTTTTTGATTTCTCGGAGACACTCAGGGCGCCTGCTATGTTGCTTCTGAAGCATTGACTTTCAAAAATAGCAACTGGTCTGTAGTACATTGGTTCTTGTCTCTCTGTTTCAGTTTCGTTGCCTCTATAACTAGTCATCCTAGAGATACAATTTCAGTGCAACACCATTTCAAGCTGTTAACAACAGTAACAACAAGTAAGATGGTTCCAGAACAAGTGAAGAGCCTCGATCCAGGTAATTTCTCAGATTGGTGACAAGTCTTTCTCAAGACAGTAGTTATTCACAGCCAGTGCTTATGAAATTTGCTCCTAGCCAGCGCTTTCGCAAGACTGTACTTTGCTCTTGGTAATGTGCAAATCAAGAGCATTCAAGCATTATCTCTTAATTATTTCGTATTCCTACATGCTCACAGAAGTTTAAAACAACATTTGGAAACTTTCATTTCAATGTTACACAGCTTAAGCATATTACACTGCTGTCTAGAATAAATATCCCTCGCATCGTTTTTCCGAATTCACGGCTACTGGCAATAACATTCACATTGATTACCTTGTTCAGTCATATTGGTGGACATCACAAGAAGTTGCACTGTGACCTCTGTATATTTCTTCATCCGTCTGTGGACAAAACTAATTGAAAAGCCTAAAGAAACAATGCTTCGACCCTCCAGGCAGCATGAGAGGGCGAAGCAAATAAAAGTCTAAGGGCATAAGGCCTCGACCCTCCGGCACACGAGAGGGCGAAGCAAACAAAAGCCTAAGGGCGCGAGACTTCGACCCTCCGAGCAGACAAGAGGGTGAAGCAAAAGAGGGCCTAAGGTCTCAAGACTTCTACTCTCCCAACAGACGCGAGGGGGAGGCTAAATGAAAGGCTAAGAGCCCAAGAATTCAATTCTCCAAAAATACGCGAGGCGAAGCTCAATAAAAATACTTTCCCACCCTTATCAATCTGTGAATGTGTTCATCACATGTATCGCAACATGCGTCCAAAACATCCATTTACCGCATAAGAATTTTGCACGAGCCGAAAAAAGCGCCTTAACACCGTAAGGCCCCCCATATCGGCAAAATATATTTAGCGAGATCAACCAGTCAGCAGCTATATATTGCCACATGCATCTTTTTGATCTCTACATAAACAACAATACCAAAAGAACCCTGTAGCTTTAAATTGCCAAAAATTACGGACTGAGCGCAATGCCAAAGAGTGTCCAAACAGAACCACCATAAGCTAAAACACTTTGCTTTTCGTTTGCTCAGGTAACATCTCCACAGATGTAGAACAGGTACATGCACACACGTAAATTATAGCGCTGTGTGAATGTTATGAAATCGCACAGGAAAATATTAACTTATTGTCAACAGCAAGGTGTCAGTGCTCGCTTATATGCAGCTCCAGATGTTCACCTGGCTTGCACAAACTCAGGTGTACGCAGAAACCTGCCACCGTGCCTTCACCCACCGACGCACGCTTGTTTTGGCATGGCGAAATCGATTATCTTTTCACCAATGAAATGTTTAGCTTAAGAATGGACGAGCTCTCAAAAGGACGTAGTCCCTGAGGGATAGAAGCTAAAAGTTCGCTTGTAAACTCACAAAGTTTCAATTGCTTTTAGACTGTTCCTACAGCTACAAGCTCGCCAAAGTGCCGTCTTAACTAATATATATTTTGGCACAATTCGGCACAATTTGCCAACACATTTGCCCCGCATCTTGAGTCATGGACTGCGGCAGCATTCAATGCTGGGCATCCGTGAGCAAGAGGAAGATCACTGGAGCTGCACCCGGCTGATCGAAATGATGGGCTCCCAGAAGAAGTTGCTCTCCGATGTTCGGCTGCTGCGAACTGTCCAAAATCAATCTGAAACCAAAAAAAGGGGGGTCGACGAATTGCTAGAGTTTCTGCTGCGTTCAACAGATGAGCAAGCAAAATGATTCTTTCGCAAATTATTAAAAACAAGATTATGATCAAGATGGAACTGATCCATCGAGAGCTACTTCGGGGTAGCGAAGAACAGATAAAGGCGAAGTCCCTTTCATGTAGGCGAAGAGACGACGACTAATGTAGCCTTCAGTGATTAGTCTCCGCCAGCCAAAAAAGCGATATTGTTTTTGATGTTTTGAAGGTAGCTGACGAAACCAGCGACCGAATTCTTGTTGAGTTGTGAAGGGGCAGAACAAAAAATGTGTATAAATTGAAATTCGTTGACCGTGCGAATATTTGCTGATGGAACTTATATGAAACAAAAACAGTGTAGTGATTAAATTAAGATTGGTGACTATTATGCTTAGAATAATATAGTTAGCATACACGGAAAAAAAAAACAGAATCTTGAGTAGAGCAAACTCTCTATGCCTACGAAATCGTAAGGCTCAAAATGCTACCTCTTCGGAAGGAGTGACTTGTCTTCCTGTCATTGTGTAACTCCAAGACCGGCCAATCAATGCCACCGCCCAGGCTACTCGCCAATCCGAGGAGACTGCTCGCCCATCACGAGGAGTGTGGTCATCTAGGCTGAGGGGCTCGCCCATCACGACCGCTTGCCGCTGTGCCATGCGAAATGCTTTTGTGATCAGTCTAAACGACGAAGGCACCTTAAAATATGCTCTTGGGAATCATCAAACCATGCTTATTTAATTGAAGCGAAAAGATGGAAGCCTAAGAGCAACTTCTCTCCGAACTATCGAGAAGCTGGCCACATTCATGATTATTTTAAGTAAAGCGAACAGCAAGAATAATAACAAAAAATCCAAGCAGTGAAGTATCCTACGCCACAGCCAAAAAGAGATAATTTTTTTCCAATGAACACAGAAGAAAAAGGTAGAATGGTGAAATGACGTCCTTCTGAATTGACGTACAGCGATGTAGGCTTCCAAATTTCTGAAATGGTAGGATTGTCGGTGCCTTGCGAAAGGCGAAGTCCGACGTTGATGGCTTCACGTACGAATTTCTGAACCTGCTTGCCAAAGAGCACACCAACTCCCTTTATTTCCTTTCGCTCGTTCTCCAACCAACCAAAAAAAAGCGACCTGATGGTCATAACGAGCACTGCTGGAGTGCTCATGAATGGTGCTCGTATGCCTGAAAGCATTGTGCCTGCCCCTAGAGTGGTTGCACCGAGCGGCTAATATTGGGGCCACGGGCAGGCCCTCGGGCCCCCACAAGGTGGTCCGCCACTATCCCACAGCCTTTCAGAAGGGGAGGCCTAGGAGGGAACCTAGCAAGGTGGTGAGCACCATGTCGCCGAGTCGAAAAGAGCTTCGCGGAAGTATGACAGCTAGCGGGGACACAGTCCGTGAGGCGTTAGGACCAGACCACCGTTGGCAAGAGGCTTCACATCGGCGACACTAATTCAAAAGCCTGCGCCGAGGGGCTTATTTCACCAGTATTCGCCCCTAGGCTTAAAGGTAGGGGGTTGGTGACAAAATAATGTAAACCGCCTAGCGTAGGTGTCGAAATAATATAAAAGCAATGCCTTGATTTGCCGCAGCAAAAAGATAGCCTATCACTTCAAAATAAAATGAAATGAATGAATAAAACCCAACGATACTTCAATGCGAACAACGACCTCGATGTCGTCGACATTTGAGGAAGGAAGTTTCCATCAACACTTTCGATAAACTCGCTAGCCCTTCACGACTAAGGAGCCACCAATTTGAATCTTTGTTTTCGCCCTCAGTAATATTTTGGAGCGAAGCGATCGCCATCACCATCTTCAAAAGAATCTCACAAGCGCTAGTCAAGAGGGGTTGGCGCCGTGCATATTGGACGAGCAGACCGCTCTAGGACCGAAGCTTTGTTTGGTGCTCGTGAATGAAGATTTGAAGATATGTTGTTATCGTCCTCTGCGCGCTGCTTTAACCGAGTTGTGCGAAGAGCTAGTCAACGAAAAACTGGCCCATGGAGGCACGAGCAAAGGGCACCACCGATGACAGGCTGAAGGCTAGGCAGAGGGAAAGTAGTCCCTAGAATATCAATAACTGAGTTGTAATTGGCCCACACTTAGTTTGAATGCAGCTATTAGATCATGTACTATTGATCAAAACCAAATAGCTGAGGGGCTACTGTTGGGGGTAGCATTGTAGGCTAGGCACCCCCACTAATTATTTTACGGCCCAATTACATAGCTTAAAGAATTGAAATCAATATTAGGGCCTATTTATAGCCCAAATTAGCAGTTTTATAAATATAAGCCCCACCAAGGGGGAAAATCGTAAAATGTCCTCTCCCACCTTCCCTATAAAAGAGGGAGAGAGGGAGGCAGGTGGAGCTGACCCCTCCGCTCCTTGCCCTCTTCTCTCTCATTGTGACTCTGGACTAATCAGCATATAGTTTGTTGGCCAAAACCAATAATTTTTACATGTTGATTTTTACATGTTGCAAGTAAAACTATGAATTGTTGAAGATAGTTTTGAGATAATTTTGAGAAATGTATGAATTGTGCTATATTCTGTAAAATTCTTGTCAAAATTTAAATTTAGACGAATCTATTGTTGTTTTTTTTCTGTTAGTGGGCTAAGGGCCGGCTCTGAGCCCTATTGGGCCGTGCTTTTTAAGGCCGGCACGACACGGAAAAGGACCCGTAGTGTGACAGAACCGACCAATCCATCCGAGATTAAGCATAACTGTCCCCGTTAATAACGTTGACGCGTATACACCGCTTCTCGAATGAACCTGGTAGTCTGCCGAGTGTCACGAAGGACCTCGGTAAATCAACTTACATCCAGGATCACATGATTAAGGAAACATCATACATCAGTAAACAAAGTTTACAGCGGATAATAATTACAACTTGAGTTCTATGTGATTACAAAGGCGGTTCAAATATATTACATAAAAGTGATTCTTGGTTTCAAATACAATACTAGAAGTTTACTTTATAGCACCAGCTTTATTCGAACCTCAGTTACAGCATGGAGAAGAGCGTATAAGATATGGCCATGCCCGTTGGCCTAGTCATCACTGTTATCCGCAGGGTTAACGCCTGCGAAGCAAAACCCTTCACACAACAAGTCACCTGCAACGATGGGTAAAAACCCTGAGTACTCAATTGTACTCCGCAAGACTTACCCGACAGAGAATAAAAGAAAAGACTCCAAGGATAAATGATTGGCTAAGTATGGTGGAGTTTGTTGGCTAGCAACTTTTGCGGAAAAGCTTATTATTAGGTTCCAAAATTTTATATATTGGCGGCAAGATTATTATGATGCTATCCATAACTACTTTTGCACCTTTCTAAAACATACACTTGAATTATATAAGCATTCATCTACAGATGAGGTACCAATTATAATCCTTTCAAAACCAACAGTGAATTCCATCTCTTTTACTACGTCTCTACGACAAGGTATAAGTTTCTCACTATCCGGGAGAGACGGCGATTCGAATCGATTACACCAGCTGGGTAAGGCCGTATCACACACCCGCATGAGTTTGTACTTCACCCGCGCGGATTACCGTTCACTCTATTCGAAAACTAGGATTGAACCGTTTCGCAAAACTGATGGTACCACATCCTCACAAGTCATGCCCGTCCAGCCCGTAGCCCGTAGTCATGCAGGGTTTTGGATCAGTACCCTCTCCACCAATTACTCTCCTCCCAGCAATGCTAACGATTCAATTCCTACCTCGAACGGGCTAATCGGTTTCGCAGTCGAAACGAGTTATTCGGCTACTATGTGAAGGTACGTTCAATCTCACACCTAGACCGTAGTGCGGTGCGGTCCTTAATTGACTCAGACGGAAAACTAGAAACATACAAGACCTCCATGTCCTGTAGCATCTCCAACACCGAGTCCCGTCCGACCTCCAATTATCATTCACCTCATGTTAAAGGATATCATATGTACCAGCCTAAAAGTTGCGGATGACAGAAAATCATCCGGCTTCTTAATGATCTAAGCATGGCTAAGCATAAAACTATCTATCCAATCTAGTATTATGACCAGGTTCATTTTAGTGGGCAAGGTAGTTATGCAATAACGGTATCACGCAATTCCTATAAATGTAATGCACATCACAAGTAATAAAGTGAATAATTGTATTTCAAAAGAGAATAGGTTACTAAAATGCTCCGGGGCTTGCCTCGGTGAAAAATAGAGGATCCGAGGTTAGTGCAATTTGACTGTGGTTCAACGTCTCGTCCTTCGCCTTCGGGTGGCAACTCCTGTGGACCCTTCTTCTTGGTCACCACGTACTCGACGGACGCCTCTTCCTCCGATCCTATATGAATGTATGCGATGTATGAATACCAAGAGTGCATACATGATGCATAGTTAAAATGGTATGACATGGAATGATGCGATGCAATGATCATGTGCATAGCGAGAATGGAAAGCTACATAAGGTTCCATGTGTGCAATTCTCTTTCTCTGATGACAACACTATATTATCAGAGTTGGTTAAAATAACTAACATCCATTGTTCTAAAAACACTGAGTATGTGCATATCTCTTTCTCGGAAGAGATAGTGTAACTACTAGAAAGCAACATCTATTCGCGATCAACTAGTGAATCATGATCATTCTCACTAAGCAAGAGAATTTCCGAGGATAAAAGGGGTTTCCTAATCCAAGGTCATCATGCAACCCTGAAGGTCACACAAGCACTACCTATATACCATATGGTTGATTAATTTGGAAAAAAAGAAAACAAGACATGAAAACAATATCATCACATTTAGCAATCATGATATACTATAATAAAGCATCTATTCTCTAGTTAAAGTAATTCAACCTTTATTCAGTTGCTAAGCTACACTATCACAAAATGGTAATTAAAAACATCAATTAAAAAACATGCATATGCTTAATCAAAATACCTTCTTTCTATTTATTAATAACTATAGAAATATGATCTTATGAAACATTTTCAATTTCATCTCAAACTTTTTGTGTAGGTTAGGAATGTCATGAAATGGATGCAAAATAATTTTCATAATTTTTGGATCAATAATTTATTCTCTAAAAAATCAGAGAATATACATTTATTAATTAAAAGAGATAATTTTATCTCATACAGAAACTATTCAAAATCCAAGTTTCCTATTTTTCTTAAATAGGTATCACTGCAAGGGAGCTATGCACAAAATTTCATGATTTTAGGAACTCTAATTATTTTGCTATGAAATAAACAAGACTCAGTACTATTCATCAAATTGAAAAACAAGAAAAAGAAAAACCCTATCGCTACTGTGGCCTGCTAACTTGCGGCCCACACCGGCCCGCGTGGCGGTGGCAGCGAGCGGCCCAGAGCTGGCGAGCGAGCGGCCCGACGCGTGGGCCCCATTTGTCGGCGACACGAGGCGAGGGAGCGGCCGGCCGGCCGGAGTTCAACGCCGGCGAGGGTTCCGGGCGACGTCAAGCATATCAACATGATTACCAAGTCGCGGCGGACTAATCTATAGGCTTGCTCGACCGGATTTGCAAACGGAGAGGATATACGCCGGCGGCTATAGCGGCTTGGCAAGTTCGGCGCGGCGGCACGGCGGTGCTCCGGCCCCTAGATGGCGGTAGAGGTTTAATAAACGACGGTGTAGCAACTAGGAGCTCACCCCGACTCTAGAACGTCAACCGTTAGCAACCGAGACGCCGCAGAGCTAGGTCGCCGGCGTTGGAGATGAAGATGGCGGCGTGAACTGACGGCGAAACGACGTTCAAGCGTGTCCTGCGCAGTAAAGTTAAGACGGTCGGGTCTGTCATGATCACAGTGTCAAGGCGAGTTCAAAACGATAGATACCCAGGCGATTCGCTCACACGGTTGGTCGGCCGACGTCGGAGCAGAGCGCGGCGGTGCTCTGGCCGGCCGTGGAGACGATGGCCCCGCACGGGCGATTCCGGTGATGGCACAAGGTGCAGGCGGGTGAAAACGGTGCGCCAAGAAATAGCGGGGATGGGGACAAAGGAAATTGGACGATTATCAAACGACGGTGGCGAATTTTGCCGGTGCGCAGAGGTGTTGCCGGCGGCGTGCAGAAGAAAGGAAAAATGGAAACGGCGGCCGGCGTCAGTTTTTATAGGGCGAGGACGATGTCGTGGCTCGGTAGAGTCTTCACGAGCTCGGACAGATGGTCGGCCGCGCGCCTTTGCCGGTGAAGGCGCGAGAATTGCCACGGCAAAGCCGGCGACAGCGAACAGCATGGGCAGGGAGGGTGACATGGCATGGTACTGTAGTGACTGAATCTGCTCTGTTCATCTCTCGGTTTCTCTTGATCCAGGGAGCCAAAATGCAATCCATTTGCATCGTGGTGTTCTCCTATAGGTGCTCTACAACTATGATTAAAGGCCCAAAGGCTAACTCCTAATGATTTGCAAACTAGAAGCTGCTAAACATCACTAAAACAAACATGAAACTCCCATTCAGTTAGGCAGTGAACTAATTACAGCAATTAGGCTTCTTTAGCATTTAATTAAGGACAAACCCTAGATCACCAAGCCCAACCAATTGCATGAAAGCAAAGTCCAAACTTTACACTATCAAGTGATACATCAGATGATGAAATTTTGTTTATGAAAAACTATTTTGCCTAGCCTTGAAAATCAAATAAAATAACTGAAAACCATGACTTAGAAAAAATTCTAAGTCCACTTTTAATTTATGCTGAATTCAGTTTTCAATTGACTTTTTGAGCAAGTGAACAAGAGATTTAGGTGTGGATCCTTAAATAAAGTTTGTATAGCATAATTTATACCACCACTTTCATTTAGGGCTCAACCTCAAAAACTGAGAAGAACATATAATTGCACTTTAGGGTATTTAGCAACTTGATAACAAGCACAAATGATATCATCATCACATGTGAGCATGTTTTAACAAAACATTGTATATAAACCCTATCTTAATTTTAATTCTAAACACTTTTAAACCATTTTTGAGATTACCAAACATAATTATGTGTTGCACACATAGAACTTGCAATGGCATGTGCTCATGATCAAATGCAAAATGATGCATATATGATAATGGAAATGCAATTATGACATGATTAACATTTAGAATGTTACACGTAGGGCCGTGCTTGGGCCGGCGAGGAGGCACGGAGGGCCACTTTGGCACGGCACGGTGGGCCTTAGGGCCCTTTAGGGCCGTGCCCGGCACGGCCCAGGAACGGGCCGGGCTGGCACGGCCCATTGCTCATATGGGTTGGTCCTCAAGTCAGCAATGTCCGTTTGGGTGCGTTACATGAAGCGCCCAATTGCTGCCGAATCCTACGCCGTGTTATTCACACAAGAAATTGGGCGTGTCCACATTTCAAGGTCGTGGAGCAATTCTATGGGTTGGTCCTCAAGTTAGATGCTATACGCATTCTTCTCAACGCAGCAGCTGCTGTCAATGAAACTGTAGAAGGCCTTCTTCCTACCTTAATGAACCTGAAGATGGTGGGTGTTTATCTGAAGCAAATCAAGGTGTTTATTCGAACACTGAAAACTAGTGATCTTCTGCTGAAAAGTACGGTGAAATTGGGTGAGATGATCTATGGCACGGCAAGAGACGTGATGAGGGGCAGTGAGCCTCTGGCGGAGTTTCGAGATGGCGTCCCTGACATTACTGCGATGATTAACTATGTTCTTGATGCTCCCATGTCATTCCCCTGAACGGCAAGATGTAAGTGGTGTTCCCCTATGTTAGTATTTGTAGAAATCATCTTCTAAGTAAGATGAAATGATATACAGTTTGTAGCATCAGAGGATTTTAATTAATGGAAGTCCACAAATTTAGGCTATTATACTTGCAATTAATGGAAGTCCACAAATTTAGGCTATTATACTTGCTGTTCAATGATACTCTAACCATTGTTAAGAAGGAAGTGGAATTCCCTGTTGTCCTTGGGTCAGTGTCCTGTGTTGACTTAGGTTACGCATGCAATTTTTACTGATTCGGTAATTGTGTGTTCTTATTTGTTTTAGTAATTTTATGCCCAGTTGAGATAATTTGAAATATCCCAAAGTTTAAGGAAATATGACCTCATAGAAGCACCCACCAGCCTGCCGAAAATTTACTAATTTGGTTTGAAATGAAAAATTGTAAGTAGTCACACATGTTTGCACGGTGGTGGGTTTATAGCGCGTCATGGGAACCAGGAAAAGGGATAGTGAGCCACTCAAGCGAATTGCTCTACCTGACTAATAAAGATAGAAGGGAGAAGGTTGTGAAGTGGCCTCGGTATCCACACATCTGGTTGGAGGACCGACCTGAATCTTTACATGTGTAGTCGGCTGGTCCTGGAGGTTAAGGGCACTAGCTCTAGCTCATACCTGGGTGATCATCACCACCTCTGCACCTCACATCTCATCACAGTGGAGCTGATCATGGAGAGCCTGTTAAGGGCGCTAGCTCTAGCTCATACCTGGGTGATCATCACCACCTGTACCTCACATCTCAGCACAGTGGGACGTGTAACCCGCTTGCTGTCTTAGTCCTGGCCTTACGGCTTTGGAATATTTCATATCTAGCGTTCCTAATAGTGTCTTGCACCTTCCCATGGTACTCAAAAGCCTTTTGTACACCTAGCATTAGTGCCAAAAGTCTACCAGCTCCTGCCTTAGGGGTTTTCTCATGAGCGAGTAGGAGTTTTTAATTCTGGATCAACTAGGCCAAGTAGCCATTGCCGGTCTCAAGAGATTATACAAGTGCTTCATTTTGCTTGAAACCTCCAGAGGAACTCTGACTACAGAGCAATAAAAAAAACGGGTATGTTATGGAATGAATCTAGGTTGTTTAAAGCAAAGTATTTCGGTGGATAATGCAAAACTGAGTTGAATATATAAAGTCGATTGATGACATAAATTGGATGCTAATGCAATTTCTCTATACAACTGGAAAAAGAGAGCTTTGGAGCTCGTCCAATTCAGTACAAGCTATATACATGTTTGATACATTCATGCATTAGGTAGGGTGGGGTGGTGAAGCTGTCACAGCCTATCACTGCCTACTAGGGTTCTTAAGGGGCAGAGAAACCATGCTTTTTATTTTCTCAGTTTGTCTTGGTCACCGATGATGAGGCTCAAGACCTACTTCATCTTTGATGCTGGCTCCTAAGCATGACGTGCCCTTTTCCCTTGCTATGATGTTTGGAATGTACAGTAGCATTCGAAATGCTTTACAGTGCGTCTTGCATAGACTTGTAATTTTGAGGTGCTGTGACCTTATAGTTTGAGAAAATACGGTGTTGCTTTGGTTAGCTGTGAACAATCTGCTTTTGACTGCTAATTTTTGTTACCTAAATTCTGTTTATGGGGCAAAAGAAATATTTAATGAAATGTTGGAAATTTCTGGCGTGCTGTCACGTTAACTCTCTGGAGGGTAATTGGAGCTTAGTCCCACTAGTCGCCAGTGGCCCAACACTTGCGACCAATGGAATCTGAGTTGGAATGACAGAGTCGTTTTAGGTACTTGTTCCGCGGTGTTTCCAGTTCTTTGGAGGCAGTAGTTGAGATTTCCTTGATAGAGTGAAGCGTGACGATTTGCACACGACGCGATCTCCTTTTGTTTCTGTCCCGAGATGATCGCAGAGGCTTTGATTTCTCTATCTATGCCCATGGGCCATGGCTTGGAAATTGTATCGCTCGCTGTATATACATCACCAAAGTCCAAAACCGCTCTTGGTTCCAAAACCGCTGTTCGTCACTGCAAATGCATACTTGATCCACCTGCCATTCCAATTCCAACTGATGGATTAGTACTGGTGCTTTGCTCTTTGCTTTCCATTGTCCTTGTACTGCACCTGTGTCAACACGCTTGTGCTCTCTCCGTCGCCGGCGGCGCATGCCTGGCTGGCTACATTTGGTCGGTCGCGTGGATCCGCTTCGGCGGCTCACATGCTGGCGCCCGGTGCTGTGCTACGCGGCCGGCCGCCTTGTCCCATCTCCGCCCGCTGTTCCCAGGCGCTGGCTCCGTACTCGCTCCTGTATCGCGCGATGCAAGTGGCGCTTCATGCAGCCGCAGCACGGCAGCAGCCCCGAACGTATGGCAAGTTGGTCGGACTTTCTTTTTTGGATCATCACATGCCCTGTTTCGGAAGTGATAGCCGGCGGTTGGACGGGGAGCAGCGGCACGGTGCAGATGCATGCACTGGGACAACAAGTCGCACTCGCACGGGATGGAATTCACAGTGCCTGGGAGGGACGTTGACCCACCATCATCCCGGCGTAGCTGTTTCGGAACTACACGTCGCGAGCCAACTTGCCCGCAGACCTGTAGACGCCTGGCCGATCACCCGCAGACCTGTAGACGCCTGGCCGATCATTATTCATTTCTGCCTGCATTGACACGGACCCGAACTGTTGTTCCTCGGCATCGCATTTGCGTGCGCGCCTTCTACCACTCCCCTTGCCAAAGCGAAACAGTCTGTGCGCGTGCATACTATGCAGACCCCGCTTCGCGTCGCGTCCCCCCCTCCCGTCCTTCAGAGTGCGAGCGATAAGGAAGGAGGGAGGCGTCCAAACCACATCACCCACGAGGCCACGACGTATCGTCGCCGCCTCCTTTGCGCGATCGATCGTGCGCCGCCGGGATACAGCAGCAGCTCGAGGAGAAAAGGGAGGAGTAGCCTTCGGTTCGTTCCCATTCACGGCGCGTCGCCACGATTCCGCCCGCCGTCCCCGACTGAGAGCAGGGCTCGGCTCGGAAGGGGCCGCGCATCGCCACCAGCCGGACAACCTGATGGGCGATGACGACACCATCTTCTTCCCGGACAACCTGCTGGCCGTGCGGCGCAAGGCAAGTACGACCACGAGGAGATGTACTACGTCGGGGCGCCGTCGGAGCAGGACGTCATGCACTCGTACGGCACGGCCTTCGGCGGCGGCGGCTTCGCGGTCAGCTACCCGGCCGCCGCCCGCGCTCGCCAAGGCCATCGACGGCTGCCTCGACCGGTACGGTACAGGTACTTCTTCGGCAGCGATGAGCGCGTCAAGGCCTGCCTCAGCGAGCTCGGCGTGCCGCTCACCCGCGAGCCCGGCTTCCACCAGGTCAGTTAACGCTAGCTGCTGCATTGCATCTCTTTGTCCGTTACCACCACTAAGCACTTGCATATGCTTCCTTCCTTGTCAACTGGAATACTTGCTAAAAAAAGAAGTCCAAAATGGCATTTTTTTTTTAGTAACAGGAGTAAGTGTATGCAAAACCAAAAAAGCCCGAGCATCTCCAACAATCTGGTATTTCAACTTGCTATATTTATTTTTTTAACAAAATCACAAAAAACCCTCTCCAACAACTCCTCAAATCAACTCCTCATTTATCCCAAGTTGCTATTATTTCCTCCCGCACGCGGATATATCCGCGCGCGGACGCGACTTGCTATCGAGCTTTTAGAAGAGGTGGAAGGGTAAAAAACAATTTTGTTTCTGTTTCAGAGTTCCTGATGTAAGTTTTCAAGAGGTGGAAGGATATAAAAATAATTTTATTTCTGTCTCGGGGTTCCTGATGTAAGTTTGATCTGTTTTGGCAAGTGAATATGCCAAACTATTGGAGAATGACTCTTTTTTCACTTGCCATAAATTTTAGAGAGTTGTCAAATCACAAGATTTATCAAGTGAATTTTAGCAAACTCTCAGAGATGCTCATCTTAGGTATATCGATAACGGATTATCTAAGCCTTTGATTCGCATGCCAAATTCGGCTCCGCTAATAGTGCCCTTGTAGTTTGACTGGCCATGCTGATTCCGTTCGATTTTCCCTGCATCAGAGCTTTTTGACCCAACCTTTCACCGTTTCCCCATTGAAAAGGCCTCAATGGCATCAGCACCTTTTGAGGATCCCTTGTCCTGCCTGCGTAGTGAATCCACCGAAGCACTGGAGCCCGGCGCCGTGGCGGCATGCGATGCGACGACGAAGCGCCGGACAGTGCCATCCATGACCGTGGAGGCCTATATTCGATTTAAAGTTGCCGGACAGCGTGGAGTCGCCGCACGGCCGAACCGGAGCCAGGGCCTACTTGTCCGTGCAGTCCTTGAGCTGAGACTGACTCCAACAGCCTATGTATTATCTTACCCATAGCCAAAATACCTATTCCAGACCATAAAAACGGCCTCCACCAGACGATGCAAAGGGGATACCTATTAGAAGATATGATGTTCACGGTAGTTGTGATAGAGATAGATGAGTCTGTTGTAATCTTGTATATCTCTAGATATTAGGGAAGTTAGTTGTAACCAATGTAATCTCCTGTACATCGTCGTCTGATATAAATACATAACCCGAGAGCCCAAGAGGGTACTCTCGTTCTCATATTTCTTATATGGTATCAGCTGGCCAAACTCTCCCAACGGAGTAAGATCCAATCCACGCTCCCACGCTCCCATGGCCGATCAATCTGCCACCGCTCCGCTCGCCTTCGGGCTGCTTCCGGTCGTCTCCGAGAAGCTTACCCGCGGGAACTACAACATGTGGTTTGCCACGGTTTCGTCCGCACTGAAGGGAGCACACGCCTCGCCAGATACATCCTGAAAACGGCTGCACCTCCGGCCGCATTCCTCGTGGAGGATTCCACCTCCGATGCCGGTGGCAAGAAGACGGAGCCCAAGCCAAATCCGGCGTACGACAAGTGGGTGGCCGAGGACCAGATCGTCCTCAACTATCTTTTCTCCTCGCTGTCCAAGGAGATCTTCGGGCAGGTCGCAACGGCGACTACCGCGGCGGAGCTGTGGGCCGCCATTCAAGACCTTCATGCGTCTCAGTCCAGGGCTCGCGTCATGTCTACGCGTATAGCCTTGGCCACGGCGTCCAAGGGGACGTCGTCCGTGGCTGAATTCTTCGTCAAGATGAAGGGGCTCGCCGAGGACATGGCTTCGGCGGGCCGCAAGCTGGAGGATGAGGAGCTCATGACGTACATCCTCACCAGTCTCGGCGATGAGTTTGAGTCCATTGTGTCAGCGATGGCCTCCCGCGTCGAGCCTGTCTCCGTCAACGAACTGTACGCGCAACTCATTGCCTTTGAGCAGCGCAAGGAGATCCACGGTGGTGGCTCTCAATCTTCTGTCAACACGGTCACTAAGGGTGGCCGTGGTGGAGGCTCCTCCAACTCCAACCAGAACCAGTCCCGCGGCCGTGGTGATGGTGGTCGTGGGGGCTTTCGCCGTGGTGGCGGCGGCCATGGCAATGAAGGGCGCAACAATGGCGGTGGTGGCGGCGGTGGCCGCAATTTTCTCTCCGGCGTCTTCTGCCAGCTTTGCGGCAAGGAGGGGCATACCGTCGTGCGCTACTTCAAGCGTTTTGATGCCACATTCACTGGTGCGCCTCAGAAGACTGCATCGTCCGCAACTACTTCGCAGTATGGGGTGGACACGAACTGGTATGTGGACTCGGGTGCCACAGACCACATAACTGGTGAACTGGAGAAGCTGTCCTTCCGTGACAGGTACATGGGAGGAGAACAAGTTCACACGGCAAATGGGGCAGGTATGAAAATTGATCACATTGGTCATAGCGTTTTGCAATCCCCAGTTCGTGATATTCATTTAAATCGTGTTCTTCATGTTCCTACTGCAAATAAGAGTCTCCTGTCTGTTCATCGTCTTGTAAAAGACAACAATGCATGCCTTGAGCTTCATCCAAATCACTTTTCTCTTAAGGAGCAGGAGACGAGGAAAACCCTTCTCGCAGGGTGATGTGAGGGGGGTCTCTATCCAGTGAAGTCACAGATACGCACATCATCCTCTCCACCAAATAAGCAAGTCCTCGGTGCCTTCAAGCTGTCTACTTCCGTGTGGCATGGTCGTCTTTGTCATGCATCTACTCCAGTCGTTCAGCGAGTCCTTAGTCAAAACAAGTTGTCTTTTTCCAGTAGTGCAAATAAAGGAGTAGTTTGTGATGCATGTTAGATGGGCAAGGCTCATAAATTACCTTATCCAAAATCAAACAGTGTCTCTTCCAAACCTTTTGAGCTTGTTTTCAGGAATGTGTGGGGATCGGCTCCAACCTCTGTTGGCTGGTACTCTTATTATGTGAGCTTTATTGATGATTTTAGCAAGTTTACATGGATCTACTTATTGAGATATAAATCTGAAGTTTTTCAATGTTTTCGTGATTTTCAAACCATGGTTGAGCATCAATATGATCACAAAATCCTAACTGTCCAATCGGACTGGGGTGGAGAATATCAGTCTCTTAATTCCTTTTTCAAGCGTTTAGGCATAGCTCACCATGTCTCTTGCCCACATGCTCACCAACAAAATGGATCTGCTGAACGAAAGCATCGCCACATTGTTGAGGTTGGTTTGTGTCTCCTTGCACATGCTTCTATGCCATTAAAGTATTGGGATGAAGCCTTCTTGACTGCTGTTTTCCTCATAAACCGTCTTCCATCTAAAGTCATTGCCAACGATACACCATATGAACGCCTTCTTGGGTCTCCCCCGGATTATTCCTTCCTTCGAACTTTTGGGTGTGCGGTTTGGCCCAACCTTAGGCCTTACAATGCAAGGAAGTTTGAGTTTAGATCTAAACGTTGTGTCTTTCTTGGATACAGCAATCTTCACAAGGGCTTCAAGTGCCTTGATCCTTCAACAGGGCGTATATATGTGTCGCGTGACATGGTGTTCGATGAGACAATTTATCCCTTTGCTCAACTCCGTCCAAACGCAGGAGCCCATCTCCGTGCTGAATTTTCCTTACTACCCGATGTCCTTCAAAACCCTTCATCCGAATTTGGGGATGCAGATTTGCGTGACCAACGTGTGATAGATTCTGACCCTGCTAATGCTGTACAAAGTTGTTCTCCTGCTGTGGGTGAAACAGGAACAAATTCGGTGCAAAATGGTGGAGAAACGGGGCAGTCCGGGGGTCATTTTATGTATCCCTCGGCTCCGTCCCGTCACGACAACGAAGGCTCGGCAACCAGAGCTGATCCGCCTGAACCTCGTACCGCATCGGCGGCGGGATCAGCTTCGGTCCCTGCGTCATCGCCTGCGCCCCATGGGGGCATGTCTGGTCCCGGATCCTCTACACCAACGGCGCCCGGGTCGCCGTCTTTGCCCGCGTCATCTTCTGCCACAGCCGATCTCAGTCCTGGTGCGCTGTCTCCCACAGCGGATCCGGCGTCTCCGGGATTAGGTGCGGGTGGGGTGCCTGCGTCTCCACCTGTGTCTGATGCTGCAACACCTTCGCCCCCTCAGCTGCCACCGCATCAACATGGCACGCGCCTTCAGCACGGGATTACTCAACCTCGTGTACGAACTGATGGCACCGTTCCTTGGGGTATGCATAGCACTGTTGAGCCAGAGGAGCCACATTCTGTCAAAGCTGCTTTTGAAGATGCACGTTGGGTTGAGGCTATGAATAAGGAGCATGATGCATTGTTGAATAACAAAACTTGGCATCTTGTTCCATTGCCAAAGGGTAAGAATGTGATCGGCTGCAAATGGGTTTACAAAGTCAAGAGACATGCAGATGGCACGGTTGATTGTTGCAAAGCTCGTCTTGTTGCCAAGGGGTATAGGCAATGGTATGGTGTTGACTATGAGGACACGTTCAGTCCTGTTGTGAAGGCAGCTACTATTCGACTCATTCTTTCAGTGGCAGTCTCCAAGGGCTGGTCACTACGGCAGCTCGATGTTCAAAACGCATTTCTCCATGGCGTTCTTGAAGAGGAAGTGTTTATGCGGCAGTCGCCCGGGTACGAAGACAAGAATCATCCTCATTATGTTTGTAAGCTTGATAAGGCGTTGTATGGTCTCAAACAAGCACCTCGCGCCTAGTACGCTCGGCTGTGTGGCAAACTGGTTCAGCTTGGCTTCACTCCATCCAAAGGTGACACCTCATTGTTCTACTACTGCAAGGGGTCTGTTACTATTTTTGTTCTTGTCTATGTTGATGATATCATAGTTGCTAGCTCTTCATCAGCAGCAACTAAAGCTTTGCTTGTGGATCTGGAGAAAGAATTTGCTCTTAAGGATTTAGGTGACCTTCACTATTTTCTTGGGATTGAAGTGAAGCGTACTGCCGATGGTCTGGTGCTGTCCCAATAGAGGTATGCTACTGATGTGGTTCAGCGTGCTAACATGGGAAGTTGTAGACCTGTTGACACCCCCATCTCCACTACAGAGTGGCTTAGCATCACCGAAGGGACTAGTCTCAGCGAAGAAGACTCCACCCGGTACCGGAGTGTGGTTGGAGCGTACCTCACGTTGACTAGACCTGATCTTTCCTTCGCTGTCAACAAGGTGTGCCAATTCCTCCATGCTCCTACTACGGCACACTGGAGTGCAGTAAAAATAATTCTACGCTATGTCAAAGGAACCTTGACCTTGGGCTTGCGGCTCAGGAAATCAGAATCAACCCTTGTCAGTGCCTTTTCTGATGCTGATTGGGCAGGGTGTGTTGATGATCGACGTTCGATTGGTGGCTTTGCAGTGTTCTTTGGTCCCAATCTCATCTCTTGGAGTGCTCGAAAACAGCCAACGGTGTCTCGCTCTAGTACTGAGGCAGAGTACAAAGCATTAGCCAATGCCACGGCTGAGATGATGTGGATTCAGCGATTGCTTACTGAGCTTGGTGTGTCACATGTTCCAGTTGCTCGGTTGTGGTGTGACAACCTCGGTGCTACATATTTGTCAGCGAACCCTGTTTTTCATGCACGAACAAAGCATATCGAGATCGATTTCCACTTTGTTCGTGAGAGGGTGGCGCAGAAGCTTTTGGATATTCGTTTTATTAACACCGGTGACCAACTTGCAGACAGCTTCACGAAGCCTATCACTGCAGCAAAGTTGAAAGAATTCCGATTCAATCTCAACCTTGTTAGTGGCTGAGATTGAGGGAGGATATTAGAAGATATGATGTTCACGGTAGTTGTGATAGAGATAGACTTAGATGAGTCTATTGTAATCTTGTATATCTCTAGATATTAGGGAAGTTAGTTGTAACCAATGTAATCTCCTGTACATCGTCTTAGATGAGTCTGTTGTATATTAGGGAAGTTAGTTGTAACCAATGTAATCTCCTGTACATCGTCTTAGATGAGTTTGTTGTAATCTTGTATATCTCTAGATATTAGGGAAGTTAGTTGTAACCAATGTAATCTCCTGTACATCGTCTGATATAAATACATAACCCGAGAGCTCAAGAGGGTACTCTCGTTCTCATTTTTTTTTTTGAACCCCGTTCTCATATTTCTTATAATATCGATGCAAGGAGGTGAGAGGGAACTCAATTATGAGTCATTCTCTCTCCTCAACCCAAATTGCCATGTCAGCGTCTTCTTCCCGACGACCTTCCCATCCCTGTCTCATAGCCATCGAAGACCTGCACGGGAACCTCCCCAAGTCCCTCTCTGCGCTCAGCCTCGCCGTCCTCATGCGACCCTCCAGCAGCCGCGACTTCCCCTTCTCTGCCTCCGCCTCATGGGCCGCGGGCCCACCCTCGCCGTGCAGCTCGGCGACATCCTCGACCGCGGCGGGGACGAGCTCGGCCTCCTATACCTCCCCGCCGCCTCGCGCTCTCCGCCGAGGCCCGCGGCAACGCGTTCCTCCCCATCCTCCGCCTCACCTCATGGGTCACGGACGGACTTTACGGCGTGCCGCAGCACGGTGAGGAAGTGGGTGGAGTTGACGCCAGAGAGGTGGAGGTCGTCCAGCACCGCCAGGGTGCGGGGAAGCCCCGGTGGGCACGCTCCTCCAGACCCCGCGCGGAGGGGCGCTCGTCGGCCAGCTCGGTGCGCGCGCTCTCGGCCTCGGCGTCCTGTGCACGGAGCTCCGCCTGCAGCTTGCGCGTCGTGATCTCGTAGGTCCAGAGCAGGGGCCGCTGCTTGTCAATGTGCGCCGCGAGGGTGAAGGAAGCGCTGGCGCCGCCGCTCCTGGCCGCGGCGGCCGGGTCCATGCCGTCGGAATTGGTGAAGAAGGCTGCGTCTGTAGATCCAGTGCTGGGACGGTGGCGCGGCGGGCGTCGCAGTGCTGGCGTGGCCAGTGTTCGCGAGCAGGGAGGCAGTGGGCGGAGCGGGTGTGCATCGCGATGGCGGACGAGGTGCTGCGGTAGGCCGGCGAGGACGGCGAGACCAAGCAGGATGCTCGGCGGGGTCTGGGACATTGGGTGCTCTGTTGGAGAACGCCAAAATTGGGTCCGGTACCTTTCAACTGTTGGCGATCTAAATTTAGAAATGAGTCTTCTATTCGTTGTTGGAGACAGTCTGAGCTTGAGCCGAGCGACACCTCGCTCTCGCTCTCTTTCACCAGTTCACCCCATGTGAGCATGTGGCCATGTGGCGTGGGTATCGAGCAGGACAAGAGCGTCGACAGGCCACAAGAGCAGAGCACTGACTGGCCTATCCAACCACCGCTAAAAAAGGACACCCTCTCATCTTTTCTTTTTGCCGGTGCCGGGCACCACGCCAGTGCCAGTGCCAGTGCCTTGCCACCGCATTTGTTCTGCCGTGCCACAACAGGCGTCGTTAGTGGTACCACAATGAACCGGGAATGAGAAGGTAGATTTTCTCCGGCGCGGAGTGGGGCAGAGATTCAACCAAATCATATGTGATATGTGTTGCAAATCATATGTGATAAGTGTTGCATCTTGCTTGTTGCATGGTCCCAGGCATTGGGCATGGGCTCGATGGCATTGCCAATGCCAACAATCCCGGAGGCCGTAGCAGAGGCTAGCTGCATTTTGGGCGTAAGAGATGCGCCGCTCGGTGTTTGACCTTTCGTTGGGCGCACTAAACCAAATGATGAAACCGCCGCACGCCTCCGCCGTAGACGTAGAGCCCAAGTGGTGGTGTGCTCACGACCATGATTAGTGGCTCATACGCAGGGATGAGAATAGATAGAAGGATAATTCCCATCGTGTGATCGTGTCTCCACTCTCCACTCGTTTTCACGTCAATAGAATGGGAAGCCGAATGAGGTGCTTTTACATGTGTGTTTTGTGGGATTGCTTTTTTTAGCATTACGGACTCGTATATACCCCCCTTATTTACAAAAACTTTGTTAAACTTTAGCAGCTATTTTAAACATTTAGCCCTGTTCGTTTGGTCTACCAGCACTTACTAGCCAGCGATTCAGCAGTGTTTTTCTCTCATAACAAATCAACATCGGCGAGAATCAGCCAGCCATAAACGAGGCATAGGACGTCATATAAGCATTTAGAAAGCCCTAAGAAGCATAAAAAAGCCCGCAATTTGTCATGATGTGTTTGGATCCCGTTCATATTTGTTCGTCTTGGTATTTCCGTCTATCCCAATTTTTCTTTTGTTTTTCAACTATGTCTGATTCTGTTTTTGTTTTGATGATAAATAATCAAGTAATGGTCAAGGGGTTTCTTGTGAGTTTCGTCTATTTTCATCTCGAGCCAGAGTAAGCTATCCAAGAGTGTCTTTTTTTAGCGTAGAACGTGAAATGGCCGGTTGTGATCAAATGTGTCTCTCTGTCCTATCTGCTCCCTTCTTCCCACGCTTGCCTGCCAACCCGGCTCTAATGGTAGCCACGCTAGATCCTTTTCCATCCACCACAACCTAACACTAAAATCAATCTAGCGTGGCCCCTCCACACCATCTTCTTGATCAATCTAAGTTAGCTCCGAAACACTAGGGCCTTGGGTTTCGTAAATGTTAGAAAAAGTTCAGATTAGCATTTTCGTTTGTATTTGTCAAATATTGTCCAATTGTGGCCCAACCAGGCTCAAAAGATTCGTCTCGTGATTTACAATAAAACTGTATAATTAGTTATTTTTTTTACTAACATTTAACGCCTCTATATATACGGGTAGAAATTGATGTGATGGAGAGAGAGTGGAAAAACTTGCAACTTTCATAGGAAGTGAACAAGGCCTAGATATCGAGTGTTGATCTGTAGCTTTACTGAATCCCTAGAGCGTGCCGGCCGGTACTTGGTTGGTGCGACGTGTGACATCTTCGGGCCAGGTGTGCGGCCGTCCTTCTCCGGTGACGGGTGACGAGAAATCGCTGGTCTAGGTGGACATCCGCGGCGACGCGTACGGGATGCTGGCCGCGCACCCGGTGGCGCCGCTGGTGTCGCTGCACCACCTGGACCACGTGGAGCCCATCACCCCGCGGGGCAAAGACGGCGCTTGAGGCCGTCCATGTCCGTCCCCTGGTGGGCGCGTCCCGCTTCTTCGACCCGGCGCGGGTGCTGCAGCAGAGCTTCTGCTATTTTTTGAGAAACCGGATTTATATTTCACCACAAATTCTGATAGTTTACATCACACAACTTACAAAGACATCCTGGAAAGAAAAGAGAATTACAATCAAGTCTTTGTAAGGAACTCCCGGTCGTTCTCGTCGCCGGCGGCCGGAGGAGACACCCTGAAGCCGACCACCTTCCCGACGAAGCAACATCAAAGTTTTGGAATGGCACCAAGAGTAGCACATCAGAAAAACTAACGTGCCATGTAGTCGTTGAACGAACAGGCCTAACAAGATGGCCAACAGCCATCTCTTCGCCGGTGTAGAAGGGATCTAACGCCGCAAACAGCACCAAACCCAGCACGCCGGTGAAGAGAACACCCAAAAGGGGATGCAAACCACCAGAGAAGGTGGGATCTAAGAACCAACCCGATCTCCCAAGTTGGTAAGCAAACCTCCCAAAGTCTCCACCAGCATCGACGCCGACAAAGACGAGAGAGGAACAGAAGAACTCAAGAGGATCTGGACCACTCACCAGAACAACAGATCTTCCAAGTTCTTCCTTTATTCTCCGTATAGCTTCGCCGAAGGAAGGAGCTGCAGATTCACCGACGATGTCCACAGATCTACCACTCCTGCATCCTCCAGCGGCGCTCAGGAGCAACAAAAGCACCGACGGCCAACTGACGAGTGCCATCGTAAACCAGACACCACTAACAAGCTAGCTATATACAAGAGAACTGAAACCGCCGTCGATTCAACCGATCCCCCTCCTCCTCCGACGCCAACGAGGGCGCCAGAGGCGAGGGCGACGGCGAATCGACGGAGGAAACGCGAAATCGCCCTCTGGTCGCCGTTCTCTACTGTAAAGTTCTGGAGAGGACGAGAAGCTCAGAGCTTCTGCTACCAGCGCGGTCTACCCGTGGGCCGTGGCCCCGCACGAGCTGGAGACGCCGCTGCGGATGTTCCGGACCTGGCGGAGCTGGGCCGACGGGCCCTTCATGTTCAACACGCGGCCGCTGACGCGTGCGCCCGATTCCTCAGCCGGGTCCGCAGCGCGCCACCGTGACGGAGTACACCAGGCACGCCTACATTGTCCAATGTGTCTTTGTTGTGGGCCCAATGTGTCTTTGTTGTGGGCGGGCAAGCGGGCCTGCGGGGCAGGCCCGTGTCGTTTGCATGGCCGAGGTTTTTTGGCATGGGCTTATGAATCCGCTGCCACGAAATATCTGCCGGTCTGCTTGCCTTGCGTGTGAGAGAGTGAGAACGGAAACTAGGTTTGCTCGCCAGACGCGGCTGGGCCATGCGTGGTTTGAGGCCTGCAGATGAACGGAGCGGGCCCACTGAAATCTTGCGCCCTAAAAAAACACGGAAAGGGTGAATAGGCCGCGATTTCGCGGAGCACCGACACGAAGAATACAAGAGACGAACAGGAATGGCAGAAACACGAACAGGAATGGCAGAAATAAACTAGGAGTACGTAGTAGGTGATAAATTTTTCAACAAGTTTTCTTGGACGAGCGTCGCTCTGCTCTGCTCTCTCCACAGCATTTACCGTCTTTCGAGACCTTGAACATTTTATTTACTCCTACCACGCGATAAAAAAAACGGAATTCCCTCTGGTAAGTAAAACAGACAGCGTGGGCTATTCGGTACTGCGCCATTTGCAATCAACTCATTGATCTCCTGGGAACAATTTTTTGCATGTGAATCTTCTTCTATATTATCAGCAACTTCTCTTTCTGTATTTGTTGCGACAGGGTTACTGCCAGGAAATGCAGGAGCCCTAACAGGATGTCCCTTCTCTTGTGGCCGTAGTTTCGGTGTAGAAATTGAACGATTGCGGGAAAACCTTGCTTTGATTGATGATCTACTAAAGTTTTCCATAGAAGAACGGAATCTGGGAGGCGTCCGGCTGCTCTTGGTACGTGATTCACTCTTCAGAGCCGCAAATGGAGAAGGAAGGCGCCTTTGTTCTGTGACCCTCAAGGAGTACGACTGTCTGTATCTCAAGTTTGAAGTTTTCTCAGCATGATAATCTCTTGTGTGGTTAGCAGATACGTTTTTCCTCCTAGTACCAACTTGGTCATTCCTACCAGGATCTTTAGGAAGACGGCTCCTGTCTGATGTCAATGCTCTGTCGTTCCAAGGGCTTTCATGTCACTCAGTTTCTGTGTCTGAAGGTTCATAGCCACTTTTGTGCTTTGTGGAAGCATCATTGCGAGAATGCCTATTATGCCCTGAGTAGCTCCGTGCAGATAGCATACTTGATTACTTCAAATCCCTGTGAATCACAAAATATGCAGTATTGTAATGTCGTGAAAATAGAAGGTACAACCAAACTCAAGTTCAAACTGTTGGCACAGTTAAATCAGTAAGGCAAACAAGATTCATCATGGGCAACGCTTCTAGAAGTATAAGCAAATCCAAATTCACCTTTCGGTTCATTTCAGTTGAATGACATAACTATTGAATAATTTCTTTTCTTTTAATTGCAAAATGACTAAAATCTGACATAACATACTTGTTGTAAACCTTAGCTTGATGGTATTCATGATTAATACATAAACTGCAATAGCCCTTTTATGTGATCAATCAAACAAACTAGATGTTTACAGTGTAGATCAATCACACTAGTCACTTAGTCATCTCTCAAAGATAAAGACCCCATTTGGCACAGACCCCATTTCTCTCAAACATAGAGGAGGCAGTAAATTGAACTCTAAATGAATTAAAGTTGATTTCTTGACCAAATAAATCTTGCACTGCTGAACATACCCATTTCTTCACCTAATATATTTCACTGATGCTAAAATATGCAGAAAATTTATGCCAATTTCCTCTATTTTTATTGTCAATATGCAGGGCCAACAAAGCAGTATATTCTCTAATATGTTTGGTACAAAAGAGAAGTGTGTAGTTTGCAACAAGACTGTAAACGCTTGACAAGAATAAGTGTTAAAATTTCGATCTCTACACCACAAGCCAAAGTGATGGTGTGCTAAGCCAAAAGTAAGTGGTACGTACCTGCATCTGAACTTTCTGGGCATTCAAGAACTCTATTGACTGAACTGGCAGTATAGTTAATCTGTGACAGAGCAAACAGGTTGATAGATATCAGGATGATGTTATACAAATATATGGAAATGAAAGGTTTTTCCATTGCTCTCTTTATGATTAGGATAACCTGCATGTGTAGTAGTAGAGTTGATATTATAGTCACTGAAGGAAAAATACAAGGATGATATCATATATAGGCATTATTGACTGGCATGATTATTTTACAGGCAGAACTGAGTATCCGACATACAAAAGGTGCATCATAATGATTTCAACTGTTCAGTTCAGATAAACTGATGGATGTGCACACCTTCATATCTACCATATGAATACCCACCAAATATAAATTGCTAAAACATGAACTGTTGAATAGGAACAGCCTATTTTGCAGAGTTAAGAACTCAAAGAAAATGTTCCTCTATTCTGAGCTGGCCGTTTGCTGGAGCCGTGTGTCAGGCACCTCAGGTTTAGTACCACCTTGCCAAGGCTAGGGGGCCATGACCACCTTATAAGGGAGAGCATCCCTCTCCCATCAGTCCGGGCTTTTGGGAGGAATTGGGCCTCTTGCCTTATAAGTGGGCCATGAGCGCATGAACGTCCGAACTATGGGAGGTGGAGTGTTGGACTGGGCCTGAGGTTGCTAACAAATGGTATCAGAGCCCAGGCACCACCTTATGGGGGGTGGCCCACCATGGGGGGTGGGATGTCAGGGGCACCACCTTATGGGGGGTGGGATGTCAGGCACCTCAGGTTTAGTACCACCTTGCCAAGGCTAGGGGGCCATGACCACCTTATAAGGGAGAGCGGGATACCACCTTGCCAAGGCTAGGGGACCATGACCACCTTATAAGGGAGAGCATCCCTGTCCCATCAGTCCGGGCTTTTGGGAGGAATTGGGCCTCTTGCCTTATAAGTGGGCCATTAGCGCATGAACGTCCGAACCTATGGGAGGTGGAGTGTTGGACTGGGCCTGAGGTTGCTAACACCGTGCCGGTCATTTGGAGGTCTCGAGATAGGTAGCTGTTAAGTTCGTAGTGTCCTGTTCAATTTCTTACGGTCTTTTGCTCTAGCTATCTTGTCTCTGTAAAACTCCAGTTACATTGTATTTCCGTTGCTAATGGAAATGGGGGATACCCTCGGTTCAAAAAAAAAAAAGGAGATCAATGTATCACATTTTGGAGGAAATCAATTGGGAACTTAAGTTACAGTGTGGCACATGTCGTCCAGTACACATTAGCAGTTTGAAAAGATTAACAATCCACCACAATAATAATAATTCATCTAAGGTAAATGAAGGTTCAGAAAAACTTGCAGAACTAGAAATTTAGAATGTCAGAGCTTTCACTACAAATCACTAAAAGTGACAAGCTTGGTCTTCGATTCTTACCTTCTCATGATGAAATGCCATCCCCTTAGGGATTAAATCTCCAGTGGAACTGAGTAGTGGAACCTTAGCTGATGGAGTATGCCCAGAGTACATCCGGCGCCAAGCATCGACGCCATAGGTGAGGGCTCCACTTGTAGCCATGGTGCCGGTGGAGCCGTGGGACGGCGGAGCCATGCTGTGGGAGCCGCGGCCGGCGGCACCGTGGTGGCGGAGCCATGGGCGGCCGAAATTTGCCGGCATCGGGTGGAGACGGAGCTACCGCCCCGACCTTGGTGGAGACGGAGCCATGGGAGGCGGAGCTGCTACCGGCACTTTGGAGGAGGCGTCGCTATGGCCGGTGGAAATGTTTCTCTCTCTGTCGCTCGATTTGGAGCTGAATGGCGGGTGCAGACTGCAGAGGAAGGAAGCTGTGGAAAGAATCAGCAAACCAAAATACCCTCAGCACATGCGACAACAGATCCGACGGTAGAGGCAATCTTCCATAGGCCTATATAAACAGCGGCTGGCTAGAACCGTATCTCGGCCGCAACAACCACCACCCCTCCTCGTCTTCGCCGCCATCTCGGCCACAACAACCACCACCCCTCCTCGTCTTCGCCGCCGCCGCCGCCGGCCCCCACCGCCGCCATCTCCTTCTTGCTGCCGCACCATCTCCTTCTCGCTGCCGCCGCGTCTCCGTCTGGCCGCCAAAAGCAAAAGATGGTCAACGTAAGCATCTCCTCCCATGCCGACCTCCAAGCCCTGCAGCACCGCTCCGATGGGCGCATGTTTCTAAAGCTCGTCTCTCTGGAGTCAGTGCACATAGCGAGGCACTCGTATGAACTCCTCTGCAACCTGATTGAGCAGCGGAGGTACTGGCGATGCCCCCAGATAGATCTCCTCTCGCTCGTGGCAGGCGTGGCGCTGGAGCTCCATAAGATGCATGATCTGCTTCCCCTCCTCCAGGAGGCCACGCTGGAAGGGGGCTTCCTGAAAGCCCTACTCCTGAAGGACTCAGCAGTTACGCTCGTAAGTCTGGCGAAGGACGCTAAGGAAATAGTATGTGTCGGATCGCTTGTTGAGAAGGATGGGCTCTTATGCAAAGTTGAAGCTTTGGGCTTAATTGCAGATGGTTTCTTTCGTCAGGTAATGGACGGTACTCGCAACTTTGCCTGGCTTCAGGGACGTGTCCCGGTCTTGCTCGATTCGGTCAACGCTCTGTTGTCGACCCCGGTTCATTTCCCTGATCCTGAGTAGACTATCAGCTGTTTCTTGCGAGCTCGTGACTGTTGGGCGTGGTAAACAGCTTAGAACTGTAGGGGTAGTTTGCACAGCTCTCAAATATTGCGATGTTTACTTCTTGGAGTGGCAACACCTTTTATGTTTGGATGATGTTAATGGATTTTAAATGATTTGTATTATGGTGCTGTTTTCTCATTCTGTGCTAGGGTACAACTTGTAATTACTTTCAGTTAGGATGATTTTGTTATGTATGCAAGGAGAAAATTCAAGCTCTAAGTTTCTGATGAGCAGTGGGCCTCTTATTCAAGTTAAGTAGTCAATATATTAATTGGGGTGATTTTGTTGGATTGAAAACCTAATTCACTGGGTGACGTGTAGGATAAAAACGGTGAAGGCTTATATGCTATTGTAACTGTTGATGGTAGCCGGAACTAGATTCGCAGCTGGTAATTGAACAAGTAACAGCCGGTTTCTGTTCCAATTCTAGTGATTTTCCAGTTTCCTGTCATTTTTCTTGCAAACATTTAACAAATTTGAGATAAGTGCACCTAGGTTGTTAAATTAGCAGGTTTGTAACTAGTGTTCATGCTTTGCGTCTTCGAAATTTCAGCTAAAAAGCAAGCAAACCAAGGCTAACTCTTGTAGGATTCAACTAGATCTATTTCAGGGTGGAAATTCATAACCATACTTTACATTCATTCCTAAACTGATCGAAGCACTCTGTTGAGGAGAGTCAGGATTAATATGGCAAAATCTGGAGATAGCTTTATGTGGCATGTAAGTTCTTTGTTTTGTTTTTTGTACTATGGTTATTGACACCATTTGGAACTTGCAGCGGATTTTGAGCAGCTTGCTACAGTGATGGATGTGCGGTACAACTTAAATTATAGGAATGAAATTATGAAATTGATCCCATCTTTGCTGCCATTTGACATGTGGGTTCTAGAGGCATTCCTCCTTTATCAGTCTGATGGAATTGTTATTTAGTGGTTGGGATGGGAGCGCAATTTAACTTTACCCTGTTTAGTATTTACAGCCTAATATGATGATAATGAACTATACATGGTGGGGGTTTCTACATGACTTAATATGTATCTGAATAAAGTAAGAAATGTTCTGGAGTTCGTTTGTTTTTTCCCTCTACTCTTCTGAGAATCTACTGCCTTTTCCAAGCCCTTGATTATGAGACTCTTGGTGGAAGCAAAGCCCTTATGAATAGGCACTATTCAAGGCGGAGGTTGCTCCATGAGCTGACATGTCTGAAATTAAGTGAGAAAGGGACTAAAGTTTTTTTTCCCCTGCATTTTCATGATCTGATACCTTTTTTTTCAAGATTCTACAAACAAGCCCAACATCTTTTGATGGACTCCTTCCGAATTTTTTGAAACTGACTCCTTCCGAATTGGCATAAGTTGCATACACATTGAGGATTTTGTTGGATAGCATTTAATTAAAACATCACTGGCTCGAATATAATCATGGTCAGGATTGCATTTTAATATTCTTAGCTACTTACACAGTACTCTAATCTTTTTAAGTTTCTGAGATCGCTGTCATCCATTGGATACTCTGACCTGACCGGGCCTAGTTGCTCATTTTTCGGTCTGGAGAATGGGCTGTTCGTCTGATACAAATTTCTTAGGGTTGATCACAACAGTGAAATATTGGTTTAGTTCATGAAATAGTATGTACTGTACTTAATGTTTAGTGAAGATACCTAATATGTTCTGTGGGACGGCGAATATCCAAATAACTGTGCTGAAGCAGGTTTTTTCTCCCTGCTTGTCAGCAGTGGAGATATGGTGATTTGGTCATTCATCTTTGCGGTCAGTGAAAGAGTCTTATAAAGCTGAAGTGATTTAAGGAATGGACAGATTTCTGTCCTTTTGCTTCCAAGTTAACGTTCAATCATTGCAATGGATCAACCAATTTTCCTGTTAGGGATGGGAAGTAATCTAAATAATCAACAAATCCACATTTGGACGAGGGTTGGAACACTTTAACTTTTCGTAAGTCGACCACTTATTTCTCTATGATATTCCCTGTTTGGTGAAGTGCTGATGAGCCTGTTCTGTTTCCGCTGAAGTCTATGATTTGCCATACCATTGTAGATCTCTTATGTTTGATTCAATGCTGCTCCACTATGATCTCAAATTTGCATGTTTAAATTAATTACCGACACATTGTTCATCTTCTTGTATGGTCTGGAACGAGCTAGATGCCACAAAAATCGTGGCCAGAAACTGTGAAAGTGATTATGCCACAAAAATCATCAAAACTGCAGAGCAGTGGTAAAAACCCATCAGGCTATTACTGGTGGGTGAGTGATGTTTTGTATATTCATTGATGTGAACTTATGATAAGTATTCTGTTCTTTTGCGAAATAATTGAATAGCCATGGTGAAGCAATTTCTTCTGCTAGTCAGCAGTAGAAATATGGTGATCCGGTCATTCATGCCTGCTGTCATGGATGGGCATTGCAAAGCTGAACAGGTGACAGGGATCGGCAGGCTGCCTTTTCCTTTTGCTTCAAGTTAATTATCGATGGCAATGTTAGATAGCTGCATTACCTGGCCCAGTGTTCCTGTTTTGACTGGACACTGACTTGAACAGTTCAGTTGCCTCTGAATCGGTTAGCAAGTCACATTTGGGTGAGGGCTGAGCTTATCATTTGCCGGCAGCTTGTGCAAGTTGTGAGCATCCATTCATTAAACCGATTTCAGCTTTCAGATTAACAACTGTGCGTCGACTTTAAGCATCTCGTAGCAGTAACATGCATGGCAGTTGAATATTGTTGCAAGTGGTGTCAAAATGTAACATTTAAAGAATGCATCCTATAGCACGCAAATCCATGCATCAATCAACATAAAAGGGCACAAGTGTGCAACAGGTATTTCTGGTGGTCACAGCGGTAACATGGCCATGTTACCTGTATTGCCTATTGCTAGATATAGTATGCGCGCGCTTGACATACATGATGATCATAATATATGGCTGGTGAGTCGGATACAAGTGAAAGCGCGACTCGTACTGCCACCATGATCGCCGAATCATGCGGTCACTGTCCTGTACTCTTGTCTCAGGTTATACAAGAGGCGTTTGGTTATGCTCCTTACACCTGTAGAGTTTCTGGATGCAGCTGGTAGTCCTGGTTTCTTGCCTAGTCCAGGTATACAAAAACGTTTGAGGCTCGCAGGCAACGTTGTCTAGTGAAATTCCTTTACAACTGATATATTGATCAAAGTTTGTCAGATATCTACTTCAAACCAAACAACATAGATCTGCTGTAGCCTGCACAAGCATAACCTCTATGAGTACAAACAACATCCAGACAGTCTTTTTTTTCCCAGCTAGCAACTCTCTAGGGTTCTATCAAAACATCCCGTGTGTGTTGTTTGATTGCATTTGCAGCTAACTGTGACGAGATTCCGCTTCTTGTAGCGTCCTGCACTCCTGCTAAGTGCTACCACACTCCTGCTAAGTGCTACCATTGTTTCGCTCGGTTTTCTGGTTGTGCCTGGAGGTTACTGTTGGAAGCATTGCGACGAAGAATGCCCTTTAGTGCTGAAGTTGCCTCAGGCGCTGGCCATCAAATGTATTCTGTCTATTCATCTTTCCATTTTGCAGGACCTAATGGCAGACTGAAAAGAGGTGAATAAGATCTTAAAATATTTCCAGGAAGTACCTTATGAAATTAAGGGATTTAATTTTTTTATTGATTAATTGCAAATGTAGAAGCTGCTATATAGCACCCTATCGGCATCTGAGCGGCCGACAGGTCCCTGTCGGCAACTGAAGGGCCGACAGGTTACTTGGCATCCGACGGCCCGCCGCGCCAGGCTGTTGGTGCCGATAGGGATGCTATCGATCCCTGGGGGGCCGACAGGCGTTCTCAGCCGGTTGCAACAGCACCTCTTGCATGTTGTGCAGGCAAATAGAAAGCGATCATGGTCTGCACTGGTATGAAATGCCCTAAACTCCACTTACAGTATCTAGATTGACAATTTAAAATCTGTACAGTTTGTTGTACAAGTTCTTCATCTTAGATTCAAAAGAAAAAGTTCCTTCATCTTGCAGCAATCAGAGCTAAGTGAATGAGTAGGCCTAAATACAAATACAAAATACTCACTCCTCAAGCTCTCGTTTAAAAGTTGCAAAGCTCCACTCTTAGTGTAGCTTTTCAAGTCAGCTCTGAATTTCGGTCAGTAGTCCAAAAAGGAACCTTTGAAACAGAGTTGAAAGTTCATTTTCTTCACTTGAAGGCTAGAAGTTGACGTGGTTAACTTCTGAATTGAAAGTTTGCTTGATTCGAACTGCCCAAACAAAAATGTTTTGGGGATCAGAAGATTTAAGGGAACACTGTATGGCGCCAGTTTGAAGATCCACAGCATCGCATGCTCTTGCCGATCATCATCTGCATCACTGCATGGCAGCATGGCGCTGGAAGGGGCTCTGCTATGCTAGCGCCGACGCGCGGCAACGTTTTGATCTGACCCTGACGAATACCCCGGTCGTCCACATGGGCTGCATGTTTTTTCGAAAGCATGCACTTTGCATGTATTGCTCTAAGAGAAAAAGGAAGTTTGGTTACATACTTGTCATACCCGGGGCGAGATGCCGCGGCGAAGACAAGCAAAACACACAACACAAATCACCGGCTCTAACGGTGCTGCGGAACTAGTTGTACTAACTGAGAAAACGATTGGGCGACGGAAAAGCAACAAGCCAGAAGACTACGGTGTTGGTTGGCCAAAGAAGGCCACCAGCATCCCTAGGTCACGAAAACCTGCCAAAGTCCAAGAGTCGATCTCCTCCAAGACCCGCGCGAGGAGCTGAGAGGTAGTGAGGCAAACCCCGTCGAAAGTACGCCTGTTCCGCTCTCCTTCCAAACCTCCCAGCAAACTAGAAGTACGAGAGAATCGAAACCTCGACGGAGCGGCGCCGGTGCGGCCATCCTCTTTGCTAAGCCACCACCCGACGATGCAGTCGTCCTGTGTCGGGGCAAGCCGCTCCAAGCCGGCCAAGGACAGCAGCGGGTACCAGACCTCCCTGGAGTAAACACAGGAAGCGAGGAGGTGGTCTTGGGACTCGTCCAACTGGGCGCACAGGACGCACTGTGCATCTGCTTGAAGTCCATGGCGAGCATGTAGGCTAATGTATCGTTCGCCGCGTTGCCCTCGGGGCCCCGGGCCGCCGGACCTGTGTGCGCGCTACGACGAGTAGGTCTTTGGCGGTAGTATGTTTATGCATTATTGCTTAATCTTGTTTCGAAAATGACGCGCTCGTTGTTGGAGTTCATCTATTTGATTATTATCCTTTTTTTTCCATCTATTTCTGTACCTTGGACGATACACAGGATTTGTTGCTATTGGATGTGAAATTGCCTTCTCCAGCGCGGCAGCATCAACAATTCATACTGCTCTCGCACCTTTCACCAACCCTGTACGCCCGCTCCTCTCCTTTATCCAGTGACCAAATTTGTTACTATGTTTGTATCAAAACTAGAAAGCGCTTCACTCTTACGGTTGGTTTATCTACTTTTAACTGAATAATGCAGCCTGGTGCACTGCCACCTTACGTCAATATCTACGTGGAGTACATCCACAAAGCAATTCATGGAAGCGACAACGGTGCCTACGATTCCAAAGGAAGGTAGAACAAATGCCCTGTATTCAAACTTATCACTTACACAACTTTGAGATAAGGTGAATATAATAACAGCCATTCTTGTCATTAGAAATACTACTTCCAATATAGTTAGCATTTAGCCGCATAAATACATTATCCAAATTGTTTTTCGTGCGTACGTAGGTACAAACCAGACTAGAAAGTAGAACTTATGTCTTCGCTCATTCCTACAGAAAGAGAGGTAGAAGTGTAAATAGTATTTGCCACTGTTGTTTTCCTACTTCCAGGTTTGTCCAGGAAAAATTTGACGAAATATTTACTAAGCATGCTCATATAAAAAAAGACGCCTTGACGCTCTTGGAGGTAGAAGAGATGCTCACATTCAACCGGGATCCTCTTGATCCTGCATCATGGTATTGTTTACTGAATATATACAAATATAACTGCTGCAAATATATACTCATCATATGTACTTCTTCCTACCATATAAACATCAATTTAAATCGGCTTGTTTTGGGGGAAGAAAAAGAGAGAGGCTATATGTTTCAAGGCTAGCTATAGTGCATTAGTGCTCACACATTCACCAGAGAATAAAAATGCAGGGCTGCTGCTGAGGCGGAGTGGCAGCTGATCTACCAGCTAGCCCACGACAGGTATGGGTTTCTTACCAAGGAACGTGCGAGGGGCATCTACAACGGGAACATCTTCGTTGAGCTTGAGGAACGGCGCAGCAGGAGACCTTTGCACAGCAACGCATGATCTGTCATTAGTTTGTCAGTTGCAGCCTTGTATGTTTCATGTATCACAATTAGGCAGCCGTCTGTTTCTTGTTTTTCTCTTCCTTTCCCTTCCTGTCTCCTGCTTTGTTTTCAAACTCTTAATATTTATTTCAATGCTGGAGGGGTGCAAACCCCTACAGTTTTCAGTCAAAAAAAACAATTAGGCAGCCGTGTAGTACCAGCATCTTGTACTGGAATTGAACTTGATTTTTGTACTTCACCTTTGCATGTTGATAATTATATCTGATATCATTAGACAAGATAATACTAGCTTCGAAGCTGGTACTACAATAGAATGATTTTAGGAGGTTTTTATTTTTAGAGGTTCTACTTTTATTTCCAGGAGATTCTTTCAAAATGATAACTGGGACCCCTGCTATTAATAGGGAATTTATAGAGGAAGCCTACTTAGTAAGTCCGCTTCTGAAAATTAATTTTTAGAGATGATCTAATTATATGCCTTGCACCTAAACATATATATGGCCACCAGCCTAATAAACCATGCCACTTGACCCACACCTAATATATCACACTCACCTATTTTCTCTCTCTCTCTCTACCTGATCAGATTTGGACGAGACAGCCTTGCCACCACTACCACTCCGTGGATCGCTTGCTGCTGCGGTGGACGTAGCTCCTAGGGATAGTGGGGCATCACTACCATGACCCCTTTTTGGACTCCCCATTTCCCTAACCCACTCTCCTCTAATTCAATTGCAACCGAGTTGTGCACTAACCTCTCTTTATTCTCTTTCGTCAAGTTTGCATCCCCTCCCAATCCTCTACCACAGCGCAAGAAGCTCCTTGCCTTCTCCTCCCCTCTGCAACTGCATCTCTCTCATATCACCGCTCCGAGTTGAGCCAGCAACAACAGGGGTGGCTTCTGGGGGAGATCACTTCGACGTTGAGATCTGGCACTTTTAGTTCACTTATGGACTTTGCCGACTTTGAGATTCCATAAGACCTCTCTCTCTATCAGGGGAGGCGATACTACCAGATCCCAAAGAGGTGAGTGCAACTCTAGTTCCTTTACTCCGCATCTGTCTATTTCTCTATATGCGTGTCCCTCAATCTCCCCCTCCCCTCATAGGATGAGGACATAGGATCTTTCAAGCTGGCTGAGCTGACATGATGGACCGAGACAATGGCAACATGGCGTGACAGAGGGGTGGGGTGCCGGGGTCGACCTATCCTGTACTAAAGGAACCAATAACAGCACGAGTGGTCTCCTTAGGATGAATGACCTTAGCAACGACGATGGCATGACAACTGGCAGCATCAATGGGTCATGTGTGGGTAGCATTGCCACCATCAGTTTATTTTTTGTTTTTTCTGTTATCTATTTCATGTAGAGAAAACCATGCATCTTAGGAAACTACCTCTGGAAATGATATTACAAGAGATCTATTTTTTGATGAAACTGGAGGGATCAAAGGATCCCTACAGGATTTTATTAAGCAAAATAAAAAACAGCAGGTCTGGTAAGATTACAAGTACATTCAAGAAACAAAGAAGGAAATAAAGAAAATCAACATTAAAACACAATCTATTCTAGACTTTCTCTCCATTGAGTAAACTGAGCCGCTTGTCTTTGCTTCACACAGTAAGAGATGCAAGCAATTTCTTTGAGGAAGAGGCTCTTAGAGCTTTCCAAGGTCACTTGAATACCCTTGAAGATCAAGTTATTTCTTCTCATCCAAATTGTCCAGCAAATCATGATGATTGCCTCCATAAAAAAGGGGGTGTCAAACTGAGCTTTCAACTGATCAGCAAAACTAGGAAAGCTTTCGTATAGAGGGATGCCTATGCCAACCCAGTCCCAGCAGATTCTCACGAAAGCACAATCCAGAAAGAGATGACTGACCATTTCTTCAGTTAACCTGTTGCAGAGAACACAATTGTAGGAGTCTAGAATCATGCCCTTTCTTCTGAGATTGTTTCTGGAGCTCAGCCTGTCTCGAAGTAGCAGCCAGAAAAAGACCTTGTGCTTGGGCTGGCAGTTATTCTTCCAAAGCCATTTGAAGACTTGATGAACATCATGCTGACCAATCAAGGAACGATATACCTTGGCAGAAGAGAAGATGTTGGAGACCCATTTGTAAGCCCAGATGTCATTCCCATCGTCCCCAATTGTATGTTGAACCATCCTATGTTGCACTGACTGGAATTGATCAAAGGCAGTCTAAGAGAGGGGCAACTGAAACGCATCAGATAAGTCTTCTAGAGCAAAGGCTTGCTGAGCAGAGATATTCTTGTTAATGGCAAAAGAAAAGAGTTCAGGTGAGATCTATTGCCGAGCGAGCTAGCCCGCCTTTGAAGATCAATTTTGCTGAAGTCACTTTTTGTAGTAGTGAGATCTATTGGCCTCTTCTTCTTTTTTGTTTTTGAAGCAGAGATCTATTGGCCTCTTATCTCAGTTACAAAGAGCCATAAAATGTGTGACATGGTTTACTTGCTTGACAACATCAAGTACTGAGTTTAGTCAAAACTAAGTTGATTTTGCATGTCTATGTAGAAGAAGCTTTTTATATCAAGTCAGCTTCCAAAAACCCCATCCTCTAGGTATACAGATGTAACACCTAGTTTTAATAAACAAAACTAGGCTTACCATATGTGTGCCCAGGAAGTCCACACATATAACCACAGAGTGAGCAGTATCAGAAAACAATGTCATATAGCGTAAACATAATCATAATAACACTTACATCAGAGTATCGTGGAACAGTAACTAATCTTCTCTTCGGACTCCATCCTTCACAGGGACGGTTGACTGGGGGTACATACGCCTAGCACTTCTCACAAAAAAAACTCACTAACTCCACCATCCGGTACCCATCCGGGATTTTCCAAAGTATTGAAAAGTAAAGGCAAGCGCGTAAGTACATGTCGTACTCAAGCCAAATATAACAAGGGGTTCATGAGGCTCAAAAAAGGACGATTAACTGGTTTCTTGCATTTAGCTTTTAAAGGATTAGCATTTATAGCATTATTAGCAACAAGGTAGTAGTAATCCCCACAACCACATGATCAATGTAAACAAGAATAAAGATTAATACATATCACTTAATAAATTCATCATTCGTTCTCGTCATTCATTATCATCATCCATCAGTAAATATCTATTCCCTCAGTTTTTCGGGCCGCCCGTATCCGTGGGCACGGCTAGTATACCAGATTATTAAACTCTGCGCAGAGGTGTACACTTTCACTGTGAGTCATGATCTCCAAATGTAAGGGGTTAGCTAGACCCGATACACTAGAAACCATATAAAGCCACTCTAGAGTTCGTCTAACAAGTTAGGGCCATTAGATTCACTCGGCAAGGGAACATAGAGCCCTCCTTCCAGATGGCGCAATGACTCGCAGCCTACACACATGTGGACGGAAGCCGCACTATACTCAGCTCGCAAAGACATTCTTACGCCAATTAAGGTAACCGCTAACAAGCTAGAAAAGGTCCCTAAAGCAACTAGAGTCAGAGCCATATAGCCCTCACAGTTGTACGATTTGTCCCAGCTTTTGCCAAAGGATGAGTCCTTATGGAGGGTCAAGAACATCCGGTAAAGACCAGAGATCTTCTCACCCTTTTTGTCCATGTCACCAAAATCATCTTTTAATGTTTATTGTATAATTCATCATTCATGTTACAAGATCATGGTTATATAATCAGCACTAGCAAGAACTACCCATATGCACATATCCCAAGGTTATCAAGGTATCTGATAAACAACACTAAATCATCCTTAATAGGAAATCAAAGACACATGCATATGAAATATGGTGGATATTGTGAATAGGTAATCAAGGAAGTCCCAAGCTATACTTGCCTTATATACTTGTTCAAACTTTCTTATACTTCACTTCTGGTCATCATCTTCTGCTTTTCAGCGCTCACACACGGTTCTCGTTCTACTCGTAGCAATCACCACACATGGGCAAACATACAAAGCAACAAATAAAGCAACTAAGACAACAGTACACTATGCGATAGAAACCTTCGTACTAAAAGCGAGCTAGAACGAATAAACAACCTAGGATTAACAATGTGTTCTAGAATTTGGGAATGCGAAGAGACGGAATGCATAAATGCATTGGCATGGTACTAGCGTGACATATGCAAAGCATTAATCAATTGAATAAAGTAGCAAGGAGGTGAATTTTATGTAGAATAAATATTAATATATACACCATGCAAATTAATATTTTACTGATCATTTAATTTCATATCGTAGTACAATGGTTTAGAAATTATTTATTAATTTCTAATCCTTTGCAACAATATAAAATTAATTACCAATATTAACTTTGCAGCCATATATGTAACGTATATTACTATCAAGTGACATGAGATTGATATAAAGAGACTGAGCCTGTTTGAACTAGAATGGACGGAATTGATGACATGATTAACCAAACTGTAGATGGAAAAGATATGGACAACCGACCAAAGGATCAAGTGGATGTCTTATGCACGTACCCTAACTTCCTAGACGTGCATGGAGTTGCTGTTGAATAATGTCAGGGGATTTAATTTGCTTGCTCGGTCGTAAGGTGGCTCCGATCGAGATGGCTGGAGCAGATCAGGATCACGATTCACGACATCGCGTCTCCACGACGGTGCCAATGACGATGGTGGCTTCATACAGGACTCCTGGCAATCAACGCAGTTGATGGACAGGTTCTGGGCAATGGAAAATTTGCAGGATTGCAAGTGTACCAGACATGCATGGACACTTCGGCTTGTAACAAGATAGTTGTGTTAAAACACTAGCAGGCATCAAGCATTAGCGAGACCTACTGGCTATCTTGCAAGTGACAGGGAACACGCTGGTGGATAGAGCCTGTAAACACAAACCAATAGATGGGGTAAATCTGCCTGAATCAAACAATATCTGCAGCAGCAGATGGGATTTGTATATGGCATAGAACATGACTGAAGGTGGTTTGTGTCCAAGTGCTCACCACGTATTAGTACGAACGGCCGTGGCGGCGTCCGGGCTGCACATGGAGATTAAAGTGTCGGTGCTTCATGTGGTCTTCTCCTATCGTGATGGATCAGCAGCATGCCCCTCAAGAAGATGCATGTCGACGAAGGGACGGCGACACAGAGACGTTGGCTCCCAGTCCCAGATACATGGCACTATTGGTGACCGGCCGACTGGTGGTGGCGTCCACGGCTCCATGCACATGGCGAGGCTGGAGGCGGCCATCGGGATGGAGAACTACTAACTGGCAGCGAACTCCGGTGCCGAGGAGACGAGATCGGCGACACAGCTGCTCGACGGGACTTGTTTGCATGGTTTGGGCGAGGTCGTGCAGACATCCGGCGAGAGGGATCGACGGTGGCATCGGAGCACAGAGGGACGGACGGAGACATGTCTCCATGGCGTCGACGTTGGCCGTACGGGGCAAAGCAGGAGATGATGGGTGGCGGCGTGGATCAATGAACTTGGGCAGCGTGGCGGTGCTGCTGAGAGCTAGGGCATCTATGGAAGGAATTGGCTATTTTTAGATGGATACGCACGGCATGATGGACTGCCGTCCGGGGCTTGGTGGACTACTATCCTGGCTTTCGTGACGTACATAGATGACACACATCAACGATCCAAGGAAATTAAAGGTTGCTTTGCCTGCTTGGATTATCACGTCAAGGCAAAATTGGCCGATGGAGATTGACACGGAGTGCTTCACGTGCATGACTTATAGATTAGATAGATATCCATAATCCGAGGAAAGAAAATTACTTATAGCTAGACACAAAAACCGACGTCCAACCAAGGAGAGTGGAAAACGAAATTGTTGATGTCCTCCCTCAAAATATCATTATTTTATATTGTAACATCATCACTTTAAGAAGATAGAGGCCCAAGGAAAATTAGGGAAAATGTCCAGAGAAAGACAGAATAATTCCAGAAAGATTTTAGGAATAGATCGATGAACAATGAGCTCAAGCTGAGACAAGGAATTTGATGATAGAAAAAGACGAATACACATCAGAAAGATAAATGACTAACTCCTAACGTGTTATGAAAACTTCGCACCACCACAATACAAAATCATGCAACAAGCAAACATCATATCAACAACCAAGCCGGTTAAGTTAGTTTGGAAAACTTTAAAATTATTTTTTTTCTACAACTAAATTTGCATTAAGTTAAACTAAACTTAGAAAATTTTATCTAATTATTAAAATATTTGTTTAATTCTGTGTTTTCTAAGCACAACCCAAAATTGGGGTGTGACAACAGATACTCTTGCATTGTTCCTACGTTCTTATTAGGGGCTTTTTTTTTTTTGAACATGGAGTATAAGAATATTGAATGCATCTGCCTATCTACTGTACTCCCTCGATGAGGCAATTGAGAATAAGGGCTTGTTTGGATAAGGTGGAAAAAGTTTTGCCTATGTCACATCGAAATATCAGAGGAATGTCAGAAGGAGATTTCGAATACTAATAAAAAACAAAATGCAGAACTCATCAGGAAACCATAAGACAAATTTTTTAAATATAATTAATCTGTCATTAGCATATGTTTAATGTCGCACTACATGGACTAATTAGGCTTAAAAATTCATCTCATAAAATAGTCACAATATGTGTAAATATTTATTTTTAGTCTATATTTAATACTCTATACTACTCCATACTCATATTAGTTGACGTTTTGGACAAGGTTTGGGTCAAACATTGGGAACATAAACTAGCAATAACTTTTAAAATATTTAGTTTGAAAAGGTGAAACTTATATGTATAGATTCACCTTGAAGCCTACTTTTATAAAAGTAATTTTATTTTTATTTTTTCTTATATATTTTAATAAAAAATGATGGATAAAATTAGATCTTGGAGACCGTGTCCTTGTCCAAAACGTCAACTAATATGAGTATGGAGGGAGTACATGTGTGACAAGATTCGATGGGACATGGTAAAACTTTTGCTAGAAGTATCCAAACACTCTCTAAGCTACGTGACTTGCGGCGACCTAGGGCCCAACCGTAGCCTCTCCACTGGCCCCATCCCTGCCGCCAACTCTAGTGGCAATGGGCGCCCACCCCAAACTCCTCCACCGCGCCCCCTTCGTGCAAGGGGCCGCCTCTGCCACCTCTAGCCGAGGCACCACTGCATCGTCACCAGTGTGCCCTCCCTCCACTGTCTCTATGCCCTCCTCTCCTCTCCTACGCGAGGGAGCCGACCGTGTGGCCTCTCCACAGAGGGACGACGAGGAAGACATGGCCGACACTGACACCTTCAGTGGCGCCTCGGACAATGAGGACGTGCCTCCACACCTTCGAACTCTCTCCAGCACCGCTGCCACCACCGCCCACACACTGAACTCGTCCTCACCGGGAACAGAAGGCATGTGAGCGCTGTAGCCGTGCTCGCGGCTCAGCTACCGCAGCCCCTGCGTCGAGCCCTCCTTCGCCATCCCCCAACCACTGGAGCCGTGCACTGTCGCCGTGACGTTCTCCTGCCCTACCGGTGCCCCGCCCCAACTGATGATGGAGCTAGCGGCGGCTACCTCAAGCATGCTTTGAAGCTCCCAGCCGATGGACCTTATCGAGTGCCGGACCGCGTCCTCACCAGACCGTGTCGAGCGCGTGGCTCGGTCGCCACCACTGTTAGGCCCCACAGCCTGCTGCCCCTAGTCCCCAATGATGTCCGACCCTTCCACAAGCGTCGGATCATGTGCAGCTAGCCCCTGCTGCCTGCTTTCCCCGGATACAGCTCCATTCTACCCGGGTTGTCCTACTAGGGGGCGCACGAAGCACCCGGTCAGCGAACAACGATGATGGAGAGGAGCCCGATGACGACCGCCCCACTCCTTACTTTGATGTTGTTTGGTAACCGAAGAAGAAGGCTACTGCATCACCAACCATGCCTGTCCTACACTCCTCTGTGAGCTTAATAACTTTGGTGGTGGGCAGTGGCCTTTTGTTGTTTAGAATGTCTCTGAGGTATCTTGCATATGTAGGCACTTGTAGGGTATCTAGCAGAGGCACATTGATATATAGGTGATGTATTACCTCCACGAATTTCCTAAACTGCTCATCCATCCTTTCCTTTCTCTGCCGACGAAATGGTAAGAAGTTGGCGTCATTATAATTGCGCTGGGGCTCTTGTTCTTGTGCGGCACAATATTTCATTGTTATTTTTCTCCTCAGGTGCTGCTGGCGGTGCCTGTACTCTTACTGCCCCTCTAGGATGTATACCGTCTGGATATGGGGGATCAAGAGTACTCTTGCCTCCTCTTGTAGTGATTGCATTGATTTGCTCAGGGTTAGTGGCAATAGGCAAAGCAGCGGCCAACTTTGCTACTTGTGATTCAATCTTTCTATTATAGCTTAGTTGATCTTTGATGGCAGAATAAAAGCTTTCCATCTTAAGATTCATACTCTCTATGATCTTCTCATTAGAAGCAAGCCTTTGTGAAAGTCCTTCATTGATCTTGGGTTGCTTCTAATCAAATTCTACAAGGATGGTTGTTTGACTTGATCCATTCCTTGGGTGTTGCCAATGATGCTTAGATCTTCTGGCTGGTCAGGGGAATATGTGATTCCTAAATATCTTTCTGTTCTTGCTTGGGAATCCATAGCATCCTAAATAGTCTGACGATCCTTCTTATAGTTGTCTCGCTATTCGAGCCAGTCTAATAACACATTCATCTTGGCTGAAACTCACTCAACTCTTCCATGTCAGCTTCTTCACTCATCTTGCAATGCGGAGCATCGTCTAACGACCAGCCTTGATTAGAGGCTATCGTCTCCATGAGTAATTTGGCTTTCTTGATGGTGAGTGACAACCTCCAGCAGTAGCATCCAGTTGCTCTTGTGCTCCTTTAGATAATCCATGATAAAATTCTTGCATGAGCAACCAATCCTCTATTCCATGATGGGGACAATCTAAAATATAATCTTGAAAGCATTCCCATGCCTCTGAAATAGGTTCGTCTCTCTGCTGTTGGAAACCGGTAATCTTCTCTCTTAAGGTACTGGTCTTGCCTGTAGGAAAGAATCTTTCTAGAAAGACCTTTGAACAATCTACCCATATCTTGATGTTTTCTTGATTTGCATAGAACCACTGCTTCGCTTTCCCAGTTAACGAGAACGGGAATAGACGAAGAAGTATGATGTCTTGAGCAATGTTCTTGATGATGAGTGTGCTGCCAATCTCTAGAAAATTCTAAAGATGAGCACTAGCATCTTCACTTGTCTTTCCACTGAACGGAGTAACTTGCACCATATTGATGAGACTTGGCTTAAGCTCAAACTCAAGATTGTTGGTTGAAAGTATTAGTCCAGTGCGAATATCCTTCGTGCTTGGAGTAGAGAACTCTCGCAGAGTCTTGTCAGCCATGGCTCAGAAACTGGTGTGAAGCTGTCTCTTGATTGGTTTGACTGTAATGAATGAAAGATGATGATGAGTCAAGACCAATCCTGCAATACCCTGTATATGGTATAGACAAAGACAAACAAGGGTAAGCCTGCTTAAGCAGAGGTACCTAGTCATGGTTTCATCTATAAGTTCCATCTATAAGTATGCATTTGATCAATATCTCTTTATAGCTTAGCCTTTCCCCGGCAACGGTGTCAAAAATGCTTGTTGACACCTCTTAACGTCACCATGTAAAACACCGGGTTGTCATCCGCAGTAGTGACATCGAAAGAAGTGGTATTAAATCATGCAACTATTCCTGAATATAAATATAAATGTGTATCCGCAAGCGCACAGATGAAATACCATTGTAGCATTTATTGGGAGTCAACCCAATTGTCGTATTTATTTAATCCCATAGGAAAGGACAGCTAGAGAATATTGATGTGTATACATACTTAGATAGAATCAGCATGACAAGGACATACTTATATACGAGGGATAAGCCAAATAGATATATATGATAAGTGTAGGGCAATGATAAATCACTCAGAGATAGAAATAGAAACTCTCTAATGTAGCAAGACAAAAACAGGAGATTAGTTAAGAGGTCGAATTTCTATGTAGTGTCAGATTTACTAAGTCTTTACATCTACTCTAGTACATTACTTTCATCTATAGCATTGATGACTCTAAAGTACCCACAAGGAACATCACTAGGGAGGTTTGTGAACATAGCACGCTCCTCCTTCGCAACCATGTTCTGCTAGTCTTATAAACGGGGGGGCGGAATACATAGGACTCAACAGGAATGTCACACCCGCGATCTACCACCAAACCCGGCCTACAAGGTGCATTCATAGATAGAGCATATCTAAGCACCACGCTTACATAATATCTACCACTTAACCCACTCAAGTAATGAGCTAAGCGCTTTATGATCGTATGAGATAGTTCATCATCAATCAATACTATATTGAGCAAAACACTAGAATAAACTAGGAACTTAATAAACTGAAACATAATAATTAAGAATAAAGTCATAATAAAGAGAGGGATACAAAGCTATACCAGCCTCCTGGATGACAACTCTGAATCTCGCGCCAGACTCAACTCTATTGAAAACCTTGCTAGCTAATGCTTAACTAGAACTTGAAGTATTAGAATTCTAATCTAATTCTCTGAGGATGGAACCCTTCGCTCTCTCTGAGAGAGGAAATAATAAATTAGGGTTTCTTGGGCTCTCCTCCCAAGGGGGTCCTGCTCTCCTTTTATAGCCCGGTGGAGTGAACATGAGCCATCGGATCAAGCCGACATTGGCAGACGGCTGAGATCTCTCCTCAAAGGCGATGGAGCAAACTGGGCGAAGCGGGCCGTGAGCGGGCACTGGGCCAGACCGGCCAGTCCAGGCCCAGACCGATCGGTCTGGCCGGTGGCCCCCGGCTCTCCTCTTTGAGCACCGCCTTCCGGTCTCTTCTAGAATATTTATGTGTTGTTGTGCCGTCCATTTGTGCATTCCTCACTCCGATATGCTTCTGGGATTGTCCTCTCCATTATTCTCCTGCAAGTGAAACACCAAAACTCGTGGAATTCGGTTAGTGTAACCCGTATTCCTACGATGGTGATCTCAAATGTACCCTCTTTGGTGTTTGGTTGACCTATAGTTTTGGTAATTAACAGCCGTCAACATGTATGATTATGTATTTGGCTGGGTACATGAGAAACTAAGGAATTCTAAAGCAATCTTAAGAACAAATTCATGTTACTTCTTTATTATCCTGTCATAACAAAATACCATTGGAGAGCTCCTTCTTGATTAGACACCAACTGCAGCTATCAATTCCTAGCTATGGAAACTAGAATCCTCCGGTTTTCCTCAAAAAACCTTCAACATTTCTTAAGTGCAACAAGACTCATTGGCTCCCCTGGCACATCTTTCAATGATCCATTGATGATCTTGACCGCAATTATATCCAGTAGTTTAGAGCCATGGTTTGATTTGTGATCACATTTTGCCATCTCACATTTTTTATTCACAATGACAACCATAACGCGGTACACTTTCTTAGCACCATGTCCCACATATAATAGACTTATTTTCATGTCAAATAATTTTGTTACAAGTGTGGCTTCGATTTTGCTCGTCACCCATTCTCCGGTGTACATAGTTTGTTAAAGGTTAGACATGACAAACTATAGTACCAACCAAATAAGCCATTTTTAAACTGTTGTGTAGTTTTTCAGGGCACCACTGGTTTTTTCGATATGTTAAATTTTGCTAGGAAGTACGATATTTTGAGCTAAGATAAGAGTAGGTAATTGGATAGAAAATTATTTTAAGTAAATTTTAGACATTATTTTTTATTTTCAAGATACTCATAAGATTTTTTAAATGTATTTCTATTGTATTTTAGTTAGGGCAACTGCTCCGGTACTCTCTTTTAGAAAAAAAATTACACGAATCTTAAAGCAGGTGGTTAAAGAAATTAATTTTTTTATTAATTTGCATCTGGATCCCGCCTGGGCCTAGCCCGTCCAAGCCCGAGGTGACCTAGATCCAGATGGGAAGTAACGTACGTGATGCTGCCGTCAGTTTTTTTCCGTTCACTCGGCTTTCTCTTCCTTCTCACGCACGGAGTCGGAGCGGCTCTCCATCCCGAGCGACCGAGAAGCGCGGGCGCCGTCGCAGCGGCGGCCTCCGACGCCCAACATGCTATCGGCCTTGGGAGGGACCCGCCCTCGCGCCGCCGCTCCATCAGCCACAGGAGGCAGCCGCCACGCCATCGCCGCGACACCAACAGACGGATCTGAGGCACGGGTGGGGACGGAGCTGCCCGCCCTTGCCCCGCAGCTCCACCGGCCTCGGGAGACTCCCGCCAGCGCCCTGCCGTGACACCAGCAACGCCCTCCCCCTCCTCCACCGGTCCCATTTCGTTGTGCTGGCATAATTCCTCGTATTAATAACGAACCAGACAGTAAAAAATATATTTGCAATGGAGGAAGTTTCAGATTTTCCTTGCAAATACGGTACCTGCATGTAGTCTAGTTATAATGTTTTGTAATGCAATTGTATTTCTCCTGAAATATATAGCAGGTCAATGATGCATACGCTTTGTGGGGGCTAGCCCTTTGTGGGCACTTGGAGCATCCGACAAATAAACAACTTGCCACAGCAAACTGATGGGTGAGTACATTCCGAGACTGATGATTCAGAACATGTATTATAGTTTAGTGTTATCTTATTTTTCTTCCTATTCGCAGATACTCCTGTGGGTTATTTGTGCTAAGTACATGGAACTCTGGAATGGAACAAGGCTAGTCCAAGATTTCACACAGGTCAGTCAATAGCCGAACACTTAACACTTATTTTAACTTAACATTCATTGTACTTATGCGATGGTGGGAGTACTGATGATGGATTTTTTAATCAGGATTCAGGACGACATACACATCTTTCGGCTGAAAATGATCTCGGAGATTATACTTTCCCCCACAAATGATGTACAAGAATCGAAGGAAAGTGTGGAAGGCATTGCGCGAGCACTGGAGCGTTAGATAATAGCATTAGAGAATATAGGTATTCATTTTAGTCAAGATCGAGATACTTGGGTGCTTACTATTTGGTTTGTTAGTGAAACTATGTTCTATTAAGTTTATTTGTTAGGTTCAATGGTTTGTTAGTTTTGTTTCAGACTCATGTCACAATTTGGATTACAAATAAGATTAGGTTCAATGGTTTGATTGCTCAATCATTATGGGCTTTGATATTCTCATATGATCATGTCAGGTGTGGCTCTATCGTTCTTGTTTAGTTGTTTCTTGAGCACTAGCGTGCTTTCTTCCGGCTTCTGATCCTTTCCTAGGAAGGTTGGACTAGCATGATTCACAGGTGCTCATTTCAGTAGGAGCCGGGCGTATAGATGGCCATCGGGCGTGCCGGCCCGGCCCGGCGGCACGACGTGCCGTGCCGTGCGCGCGCCGCGCCGTGCCGTCGTGCCGCCGTGCCGTGTTTGCCCTCGTGCCTCGTGCGGGGGGTGCGGCCCAAGGCACGCCCATGGGCCGTTTTTTCGCCTGCCGCCCGGTGGGCACGAGGTCACCGGGCCTGGCCTGGAGGGAAGGGATGCTCGAGGCGGTGTGAGGGAGGCCGTGAGAGGCGCTGGATCGGGCCGCCGCGGCCGGAAGTCGGAGGTCCCGGGCGCCGGAGATGGGGGAGGGTGCCGTGCCGCCGCGCAGCTTGAGCCTTGAGGCCGCCGCGCCGCCGTCGCAACTCGGAGGGCCGCGCTGAAGCGCGAGCAATGGGGGAGGGCGCTGGAGAGCAGGTGGGGAGGGGCCGCGCGCCGAGTGTACAGGACGCCGCCGCGCTTACCGCGCTCGAGGCCGGCGTGGAGTTTTCGAGCGGGATCGGGCGCTGGCGCCGGTAGCCGGGCGCTAAGGCCGGGACCGGAGAGAAGGGCGAGAGGGCGAGAGGCCGAGGCGCTGAGCCGCTGAGAGCGCGGCGGGCGGGCGCCGCCGCGACGCCGCCGTCGCTGTGTTTGTGCGGCGCTGGGAGGGGAACCGGGGAAGAAAGAAGTTAGGGTTAGGGATTGGGGGTGGGGGGGGGTGCTGCCGGGCCGCTTGCCCGCTTTATGCGCGGGCGGAGGAATGGGGGACGGGGGCCGTGGGGGTGGCAGCATGGGTCGTGCCGCGCACCGGGCCGGCCTTTTTCCGCGTGCGCGTGCCGTGGCCGCGGGCCGGGTGGCGGCCTGTGCACGGCCCGGTGCTTCGGGCCGTGCGGCATCGGGCACAGCGACACCGGGCCGGGCCGTGCCTCGGGCCGGGCCAAAAGATCGTGCCTCGGGCCGGGCCGGCGGGGCCGCGGGCTGCATGGCCAACTATACCCGGCGCGACTAGCACTGGGGACCTACTCATGCCTGACAAAATCGTTCTTGTATTTTTTGTGACGATCGTTTCAGAAGAAGTGTAGACGGAACTAAGTGTGATTTGGAAGTTCAATCTGTCTCAAAATATCATGGACAGTAAGCCACTCCAGCTCCTCGAGCAGTCGAGTTCTCGACCACGTCTTCTTCAGTTTGGAACACAGCAAGTTCTGAAACCAAAAAGGGTACTCACTCTCATCAGTCATCAGTATTCACCTGGTCGGCCTTGGACCGTCTGTCTACTCGTGTACTCCCTCCGTCCCAAAATAGATGACGTTTTGGATGTTTGTGCCACAAGTTTGACTTGATTTATAGAAAATACGTACAATATTTATATCTTTAAATAAATTTGTTAAAAAACTAGATCTAAAGATCTTTCCGATGATATTAATTATGATACTAATCAATGATATTTATTATTTATAAAAATTGCCGGCAGTCATTTCTCGGGAAGCGAGAACGACATCCTTTTTGGGACGGAGGGAGTACCGATCAGTTGGTGTGAACGTGGAGCAGACGTCCCTGACCTCGCCCGGCGTGGCGTCGGAGGTGGTGATGGCGAGCTCGGGCAGATGTTCCTGAGGATGGAGTCGTTGAAGTCGGCCTCGCTGCCACGGTCTAGCAGCAGCCACGTGTTGAAGTCGTCCGGCGGGAACCGCGCCTTTGAGCTCCGCCAAGAACGGCCGGGATCGACGAAGTCTGGCCCCGCCCACCGCCCGGCAGCGGAAGTCGTTCGGGCGGACACCGCGCCTCGAAGTTCCGCCACGAACGGCGCCGGGATCGACGGGTCCGCCCCTGCCGCCGCCCGGCAGCAGGTAGCTGTGAGGATGAGGTCATAGTCATCAAGGCCGCTGGAGGCGAACCATGAGCAGAGCACGCGGATGGAGTCGCCGGGCGTCCCAAAGCGGCAAAGACACGCCGGCGTTCTTCTTCAACGGCGGCGGGCGGCGCCGGAGCTCCTTTGTCGGAGGAGGGGAGGAGTACAGATCGATCGCTATCGCGACACCGCCAACCTCATCTTCCTCCCACAGCGACGGCGGCCGCTGCTGCTGCCGCTCGGTAGCTCAGATGGAGAGCCGCTCTCCGTGCGTGAGAAGGAAGAGAAAGCCGAGTGAAGGGAAAAAAACTGAACGGCAGCATCACGTACTTTTTTCCGTCCACAAATAACCTACCTTGTTTGACTTTTAAAAAACTGCATTTAACCATTCGCCTTATTCAAAAATTAATATATATTATAAAATAAGTAAATTATTATTAAAGTATCTTTAATTATAAAATAAGTCATAACAAGATACATGATATTTATATAAAATTTTTAAATAAGGCGAATGATCAAATGCAATTTTTGAAAGTCAAAAAAGGTAGGTTATTTATGGACGGAGGGAGTACGTTACTTCCCATCTGGATATGGGCTTGGACGGGCTGGGCCTAGGCGGAATCCAGATGCAAATTAATAAAGAAAATTAATTTTTTTAACCACCTACTTTAAGATTTATGTAAATTTTTATAAAGGGAAGTACCGGAGCAGTTGCCGTTAGTTAATTAATCCTATGTTTCCGCGTTGACATATTATATTTCTTCTGCAAAAAAGAAGATTATTTGAGTAATGCAATTCTGGTTTAAAAATCAATGGCTACGCTGTGTATCAGCTCATTTCACGCTTGAAGCTGTTGATCGCCTGGCACCGGTAACTTGAGTACCTGCGCTGCGATGCTCCTGAATCGTGCCATCATATCCTAGAGGCTTCTCAAATCATCACCCCTCTAGTACATCAATAAATCATTCTCCATCATGTCTCTCTATCTGGTTCTGGAACCATCCAATGACGTGGACGTTCGGCCGTGCTCATCATAATTTAACCCCCTCGGTCGCCATTGTTCCCGTCTTCCCCAATTCGCCAGCAGGGTCCCCAAGAAACTAGCCCCTTCGCAGTTTCAAATTTTCAATTCCATCGATCCAGCTCCGGTCTAAGCTAAAGAAAGCTGCTTCCTTTGCCCCAACCAAGTCCGGTCCAGCTCCAATGGCGGACTTCTTCTTCGGGAGCCCGTTGCGCCGCCTCTTCCACGCGCGCCCGTTCCCCGCCGTGGAGTGGTCCTCCGGCTCTGCGGCGGCCATGGACTGGGTGGAGACCCCGGCCTCGCACGTGCTCCGCATCAACGTGCCGGGCCTCGGCAAGGAAGACGTCAAGGTCCAGGTCGAGGAGGGCAACGTGCTCACCATCAGGGGCGCCCCGCCCGCGGCCAAGGACAAGGGGAAGGGGAAGGAGGAGGACGACGAGGAGGGGACGGTGTGGCACGTGGCGGAGCGCGGGAAGCCGGACTTCGCGCGGGCCGTGGCGCTGCCGGAGAACGTGCGGGCGGACGGGATCAGGGCCGCCGTGGAGAACGGGGTGCTCACCGTCGTGGTGCCCAAGGAGGCCGCACCGGCCCGGCCTAAGCCCAGGCCCATCGCCATCTCCAGTAAGCTCTGATGAGTCTGAGGCGAAGGCGATGGCATGGCCAGAGCGGCAGAGTCCACGGTGTACGGAGTATGTCTGATGAATTCTGATCAGCGTGTGTTCGTGTCACCTAAAAAACGTGTGCCTGTATAAATTGTGATACAATTTCATGGAACATACGCTAGCCAATACAGAACTCTAGTGCTGTGGATTCTCGTATTTGTAATAAACTAAATCAAAACTAAGGCCTGTTTGAATACGTTAAAAGATTTTGAGATTTTTATAAAAATCTGTACACTATCTAAACAGGGGGAGATAGTAAGACAGATACAGCCTTGCCACCGTTGTTGGTCAGGAGTCAGGGGCGATACTTTCTCTGTGCTGTTTCCTCTGATACTTCAGAATCCTTCGTGGCAACACAAGCCCATCGTACTCCTTTTTTAAAAAAAAATCTGATTACCTGGCATATATTAATAAGAGAAATAGAGGGTCTAATTGGTTGACATCTAAAATTTGCCATATGTTGACGGTCGATAACGTCAATATTTATTAGAACTTTAGACATGAAAGGACACGGGAATACACACTAGTCTAGGGTTTTAACCGATAATTTCCACTAATTTTGGTGATTCTATATTTTCCGGGGATTATTCTAGAAAAGCATAAAAAGGGGATTATAGTGCATAATTACCACGAAACTTATCCGCGACGGAAAACATCATCATTGGACTCGAAAGGATCTAGAAGACATCCGAAGGAGCGGGGCCTGAGAGGAGCCCAAGTGGGGCCGGCCGGCCCCCACCCGAGGCCGGTCGGCGCCCTAGGTCAACCGATGGCCGCCCCGGAGTCTTCCTCCCACGCCTCCTTGGAAGCCAAGCAAAGTATCCCTACGTTGATTTTAGGTCGGTTTGATCCGACGGTGCACACAAGATGAAGACGCGGATCGATGACGTGGCGGTTCCTTGCCCCCTACTCCACCTCGGCCTATATAATGACGCCCCAAGGCCCTTCCTAGAGGCATTCTACACCCCGGTGCTTCATATTCTCTACATAATTAGGGTTAGGGTCTCTCTAGTTGATCTAGTTCTAGTTGATCTAGTTCTAGTTCATCTAGATGTAGCAATTAGGAGAGACTAGTTCTTCTAGATCTAGTCTTGTTTAGAGATTAGAGAGATTGAGTAGAGGAGTAGAGATTCGGAGGAGTTCCGCCTGTCGGCGCTTCTTCGTGGTTGTATTCTTACGGATTGACTCCCCTCGCCGGGAGCTGCGTTCCGAGGTACTTTTGTACTTACCATTCCGATTTAAGTAAGCAACTTGTTCTTATTCGTTCTTTGGTTCACATCTCATATTGAGTGCTTTGATCTTGGTCATTACTTGGTTGAAGTAGTATTTCGTAGTGTAGGCGTGGTGCCTAGGCTAGGTTTATTTGTGAATGTCCCCTGATTAGTCGGATCTGTGGTAGCTCGCACAGGTGACTTTATAGCTGCGTTGAATCCTCCTCGTAGTCCACATCCCGTTGATAGGACCTGATAGGCTTATAGGTGCCCGGTAGGAGATTACTGTTTCTTCTCCTATTCGGGTTACTTGTCCGATAAGGCGATATTATGCAAAGTTTACCGAGTCGAGAACTAGAGTGCATTAGCTATTTCCTTTTTCTTGATATGATCTAGCCTAATTGTAGGGTTAAGTCTATATACTTTGTCATCATCACAACTGTTCCCCTCGTGGATACGATATTTAAAACCTCCGGGTAAAATGTGACAACTGGTATGATATCGTGCGCTTGCGGATAATCCTACTTAAATCTATTTAATGGAGTGCAGTTAATTTATACCAACACCATACCAAAGATTTGGCAAATCAAATCTTGGGCAAAAAGGTTGCCAAAGATTTGGCAAGCCAAATTTGAGTAGTTGGCAAATTTTGGTAGCCAACCAATTACTAGCCAAAATCATGGTTTGTCAAATCTTTGACATGGTAAATTTTGGCAACCAACCAATCAAACCCAGAGTTCGTAACTATATACTTGAGATGCGCGACACCATGTACTCCTCCTGACCAGAAAGAATTGGTAGTTAGCCTTGCAACCGTTGGTTAGCCCAGCTACTGGTCAAGCCTCTCTTGGATTTCAGTTCCGAGAAAATAAGCTGCTGGTTTAAATTCACTAATTTCACGAACTAGTTAAGCTGTTCGGTAGGACTTATAAATTGGCTGATAAACTAAAATACTGTTGAAACAGTTGATTTTCTGTGAGAATAAAATACTGTTGGCTGATAAGCTGAAACAACTTTTTAGCTAAAGTGAACAGATTGTATAGTTCTCCTCCTCATGAAGTTGGCTTGAAACAAGCGAGGTCATGTAATTCATGCGACCAGCTAGTGCAGCTGTGTAGCATGAACACTCCTGCCTCTGCCTGCACCACCTTTTGATCTCATTCATGACAATATTATCTAGAGCAATCACTGTCATTTTCTGAGGTTTCATGCTGACATCTACCCATGCATCTACCGGTAGCATCGAAGGTGCTTATCTCTACCTGTTTCTCTCTCGCCTCTCGGCCCTTCTCTCTCTTGTAAGTACTGTAGGAAAGAAAAATTCTGGCTTGAAGTTTATTGCGCATTCATCTTTTTAGGTCTCCATGAACATCCTGATTGCTATGGTCTCCTATGCTTCCCAATGGTTCCCATACCTTGTGGTAGCAGGTGTTGATTAATCTGTAACTGCTGTACTTTCGATTTGGTTATCCATTTGTCACTTTAACATTCTACTACCATTCGGTTTGAACTCTAGCGGTGTTACTAGCGGTGCTCTACTGCTTCCTGAAGCAACTAGCAGAAAATGCTGTTGCGGAGCAGTAGCCAATTCTTTTTTTTAGGGGAAATAGCTATTTCCATTACTCGAGAACGGCTGAATCATCAGCAAGTACACACTGGATACAAGCCAGAATTGAGTCCATATTTGGATCTTCATCCGGAGCACAAGCACTACCTAGGTTTGCCAACTCATGAGCAACCCTATTACAAGATCGTGGACAATATTTAACAGACCATGAGATGAAATTATCAGCTAGCAAGCTATGGAACTCTTGGACGAGGTGTGTCATCGCGCTGAAATCATAAGCTCCAGAATACACCACCTTCACCACTTCAGCTGCATCCGTCTCCACGACAATGTGACCCACACCGGCATCTATTGCAGCTTGGACGCCATGAATGCACGCAATAAGTTCTCCATGCATCGGACTCATCAGGGCCTCCACTCTCCCGTGTCTTGCCATAATGAAGTCGCCATCCGAGTCACGCAAGACACATCCCCAGCCACCGTTACCTGTGTCGGACTGAAAAGCAGCATCACAATTCACTTTCACAAAATTCTCGACCGGCTTCTCCCATCTCCGCACTCGTCCTCTTCTAGATGTTGGGACATCTTTATCTTCGCTCCTCCATTGAGCTAACTGCACTTGAATGTTGTGTACAAGCCAATCCGGCTTCCTTGCAGGCAAACCTTCTCTAATGCGATTCCTCTCAGACCAACAAATCCAGAGCACAAAGCAACACTTCAGTTTCTCCTCCTCTCGCATAGCCATGATAGTTTCGATCACCTCTCTTGTAGATGATTTGGCCAGCAATAAGTCCCTCTCTCGATTCATGCCCATGTAATACCAAACCTTTTCCATCACCTTGCATTTGAAAACGAGATGTGCCCCATCTTCATCAAAACGCTGGCAGACCACACACCTGGTGTCTATATTCATCCCTCTCCTTTTTAAGTTCATTCTAAGAGGGTGACTATTATAATAAAATTTCCATAAGAAATGCTTCATTTTATTTGCACACTTGGTCTCCCATATCTTCTTCCACAACCCATCATAACACGGATCAGCAATAGAAGATGTAGCTCCTCCGCTTCTACTGTTGATCAGTTGGTCATTTCTAAACACCTTGTAAGCGCTCTTTACAGAAAAAATACCTTTCTTATCAAAATGCCATGCAGCCTTGTTCTCTCTACCACCATGAACAGGGAGTGACAAGATCAATTTTGCATCCTCTTCCCAAAAGGTATCTTTCACAAGTTGTGTGTCCCAGCCTCCCGTCATTAGATTTATGAGTTCTGCTACATCACGAAGCAAGTTAGCACCTCTAGGCGTAATTGGTTTCCTTGTTGTATCCCTCGGAAACCACGGGTCTGTCCAAATATTCAGATTTTCGCCGTCACCAACTCTCCATACTAGGCCTTTCTTCAGCAGGTCTACTCCCCTAAGGATGCTTCTCCAGGAGTAAGAAATACCAGGTCGTGCTTGAGCCTCTAAACATGTGCGTCCAGGGTAATATTTGGCTCCAAGAACCCTAGAGCAAAGGGAGACATGTTTTTGTAGAAGTCTCCAAGCCTGTTTACTTAGCATCGCAATGTTAAAGGCATAGATATCTCTGAACCCTAGTCCCCCTTCCTTCTTGGGTTTGATCATGGTCTCCCAACTTAGCCAATGAATTTTATGTTTCCCTTCCTGCTGGTTCCACCAATACCGACAGACCATCGCGCTAATTTGGTCACACAGGGTTTTAGTTATATCAAAGCAGCCCATAGCAAAAGTTGGAATAGCCTGGGCAATGGCTTTGATCAGAATCTCTTTCCCCGCCCATGATAAACATTTCTCCTCCACCCCTGTATTCTCTTCCACACTCTGTCTTTCAAATATGCAAACACCTCAGATCTGGAACTCCCCACATGGATAGGAAGTCCTAGATATCTTTCATTCATAGTTTCCTTCTCTATTTGAAGAATTTCTTTCACTCCTCTTCTCTGTACAGATTTTGTGTTTGTGCTAAATAAGATAGCTGATTTTGCCTTGTTGATCATCTGACCAGAACACTGCTCATACAACTCCAGAATGCTCTGAAGCTGACTAGCATCCTCCCCTTTCGCCCGAATCAAGATCAAAGAGTCATCAGCGAAATGTAGGTGAGAAACACTAGGCGCATTCCTGCAGATTTTTATCCCCGTCATTAGGCCATCTTCCTCCGCTTTATTCAGAATAGCTGAAAAACCTTCCGCACATAACAAAAACAAATATGGTGATAAAGGATATCCCTGCCTGAGACCCCTTTTTGGTGTAAACGCCTCTGATAGTGCCCCATTTACTTTGATCCGATAATTAACAGTAGATACACATTTCATAATTAATTGTATCCATGTCTCGTAGAAACCTAACTTCCTCATTATTTTATCTAAAAAATTCCATTCTACCCGGTCATACGCCTTACTCATATCGAGTTTAATGGCTGCATAGCCTAAATCTCCCTTTCTTCTATTCAGCATATAATGTGTCAACTCATAGGCTATCAAAATATTATCCGAGATGAGACGACACGGGACAAAAGCACTCTGACTTGGTGTGACAACCTCAGGCAGGATCACTTTGAGTCTATTTGCAAGTACCTTGGAAATTAATTTATACACTACATTGCAGAGACTTATGGGCCGGAGATCCGTTACCTTCTCAGGATTTGGAACCTTGGGGATCAGAGAAATAATAGTATCATTCCAATTTTGTGGCATAGCACCACCATTCAGGACCGCTAATACCTCTTGTGACACTTTATCACCAACTGTATCCCAAAAGCGTTTATAGAAAAGAGCCAGCATGCCATCCGGTCCGGGAGCTTTCAAATCGCCTATAGACTCCAGTGCTAGTTTCACTTATTCGTGCGTAAATTCCCGCACAAGCTCAATGTTCATCTCTGAGGAAAGAGGTGTTCTTGAGCTACGGAGCAACCGAAGAACAGCCGGAGTGCAGTGCGTGTCCTGCTGAAGATCCCATCAGCGAGAAGAGAATGGGTCTAATTGGTTGACATCCAAAATTTGCCGTACCAAAGATTTGGCAAACTAAATCTTGGGCAAAAAGGTTGTCAAAGATTTGGCAAGCCAAATATGAGTAGTTGATAAATTTTGGTAGCCAACCAATTACTAGCCAAAATTATGGTTTGTCAAATCTTTAGCATGGCAAATTTTGGCAACCAACTAATTAGGCCCAATGTGTGCAAGATCTGCTAAGACGTGCCCCGGAGCTGCTGCTTGATACCCAGCGCCCATGTGCAAGGACGTATATATATGTTTCTCCCTCTTTTGTTCAGACCACTTTCGCAGTTCACTAGAAAGACAAGCGCGGCGTTGCCACGCTAGCCCCTTCTAAATCTATTTGTATTTTAGTGATCATTAAAATATATGTATATGTTATGAGTATATCGAGAAAATATTTTTACTTGGGCTATTTGGATGTATAAAATATCAGTTGTATGTCTATTTAAAATTACCTTAGAATAAATTTTGAGAGCTTACATATTGATTTTGTAAGTAGTCAAACATTATATATTTACATTTGATAGCTGTTTAGGTTTTCAACTTCCTCGAATAGCATATCGTCTTACTCAAATAATATATGCAAATATAGTAAAATTTAAGTCATCTTGAAGAACTTTTATTAAGCAAGCCACAACAAAAGAAATGATTTTTTGTACAAATTTTTGAATAAGATGAAGGTCAAACTTGAAGTTAAAAAAAAATCAAATGCTTTATGATTTGGAATGTATTAAGTATATGTTAAGAAAATAGTAACGATATTTGTATTTCCAAATATGGTTTTCTTTAGAAATGTAAGGTGTTGATAGGTAATTAAGTTTTTAGCTAACTTGAGTAGCACATTTTACATTTGTATCAAAATAATTATTTATCTCGTATTTCTACATCCTATAATCAATCTAATAATACTATTATATATTTAAGAAAATATTGTTAGTCAAAGTGTGAACCATAGTATATAGAAAGCGCTGAACATTGCAGAAACAGAAAATTATTGTGTGAAAGCTTCACTGTCCGAATAATATACAGGAGCGCTGGATTGTATTACCAACAATTGTCAGGTGTGTTTGTGGACCCGAAATAAAATACAGTGCAGTTAAATGAAGCCTGAATCCCGATCTTCAATCGAATCGAGTCCAGCACCTCTCAATCCATTCTCACACACTCTCTCTCTTCTCATCTCTCTCCCTCTCAGGCGCGGGGCGTCGCAACGGCGGGCGACCGCTATCAGGCGACGCGGCGCGCCCGCGCGGGCGGTGACTAGGGCCCCGGCGGCGGCTCACACCTCCTCCCCTGCACCAGCGGGTCATAACAGGGGCCTAGCCACGGCGACTGCAACCCTCGGCCGGTGCTCCCGCCTGTGCATGAAGGGATTCGGCCTCGATTAATTAAGTACGTTGGCTCGTAGATACTTCCTATCCAGATATAAACTACTAGTACTGCCTGCCGGATGATTCTTCAGCGCATATATGCTTCAGAGAGAGAACCAAGTTCTTTTCTGCATATACGGATTGTTCTGAACCATCCTAAATCTGTCCAATTTTTTTCTATGTCTGGTTTTCATTTACTTTGCTTTTATTTGGATTTCTCTTCGCTCTTTAGGAACCAAAAATGCGATTTGTCTGGATTCAACAGATACGTCGAGAACCAGTGGCGCTAGCTTGTGCTCCGGCCGAGTACGTGGCTTTGTCAATAGCTGTACATGTGGCCTTCTGAAGAGCTGTATACGTGGCAAGAGAATAAGGGGTCCTTTGGATTGAAGGATTTTTGGAGGAAAAATGGAGGATTCAAGTTTCCATAGGAAAGTGCACTGTTTATCCCTTTGGAACTCAGGATTTGTGCATAGGAAAGGTAAAGGAAAGTTTCCTATGGGGCTGATTTTGCAGGAAAACTGCAGGAAAGAAACATCCAGTCCAACTTCTTTTTTTTTCTTTCCTTTGCATAGAATCGAGGCAAATCAGTTATCAAGTCGCAAACGCAAAAGCCTACAGTACTAGATAAGAGCAAGAGCTATTTGTTTCCTATGATTATTTGTCTAATTAACTTTATAGGTACTATTCTTTCCTTTATCTTTCCTATGGTCATCCAAACACTCTCTTCCTATTAAAATCCTATGTTTTCAATCCTATGGTTTCTACCTGTATTCCTATACTATCCTAAGATTCTCCTATTTTTATGCTTTTGTATTCCTACAATCCCAAAGGGGCCCAAGCCTGAGCGGATGGTGCGGATTTCGTACTTGTAAAAATTAACTCGAAGGTAAAAAAAACTCGAAGGTAAAAGGCACATTATCTTTCCTAGGGAAAAAATGCACATTACACATTATCTTGCTTCTAGTTCTAGAATTCTAGTGCCACTGATAGTCTATGGAATCTCTGGTTTATCACTTTAAGAAATTTTGCAAGGCTTACTGTTTTGTGTGAAATGGCGTGGGTGAAACATTCAAAAAAATTTGTGAAGAACTGAATGTTAAGTTAGTTCAACTAGAAAGATATATACCCAAATATATGTACGTACATATTTGAGTGGTCCAGATGAAATATTTCTGATTTTGTGGAAGAGGAAAGCAAGGCCTGCCCGATCTGTGGAAGGCTGACACATAGAGGTTTTTTTTTTTTTTTTTTTGAGAATGAAGTTTACATTGCAACCTTTACAAACGCACCCTTGTACAAAGAGAAAAATACAACTTGGTCCACACAAGGCTCTCCCGGTCATCTTCGTCGCCGGCAAGTGGAGAAGCTCCTCGACGAGCAGCCACCACAACAAGAGGAGGTGCACACCGGAGATGGAGCTTGAAGCCAAAGCCCTTCCCGACGAAGATACTTCAAGTTTTTTCGTTGGCACAATGAGTAGCATGTCCAAAAGAACATGTCGTAGCATCGATGAACGCCCCACCATAGAAGATGGCCACTGGCCATCTCGCCGCCGAGAAACATGGGAGAAAGCGCCGCCAAGCACCACGAGCATCCCCACGTCGACGGACGACGAAGCAACCGAAAGGGGGAACAAACCCAAGCAGTTGCAAGTAAACCACCACCCGGACTTCCCAGCATAGTGGTAGACCAACCTTTCTACAGCGTCACTGGAGAGGACACCGACGGTGGTGCCGGACCTGAAGACGCCGAGAAAGGGACAAAAGACCTCACCATCCCTAGTTCTGGCGAGGTAACAGCCGCCTATTCCTTCGCCGCTAGCAAAACGCCGGCTGACGAGGCGGAGGAGGAACTGGCGAAGACTATTCCCGAGCAGCGGTGCAGCCTCCACCAACCGCACGCCGCGAGAAGCAGGCCTACCTTCACTGAAGCAGCCGCCACCAACAGAGTCGGGGAAGCCGTCGTAGATGTCGGAGATGATCTCCCCTCGTCCACGCCGTCGCTCGCCGGCGGCGCCGCCAAGGAAGAGGAAACCATGCCGCAGCTCCGGCATGGGAAACCCTAACCCTAACTTATTTAGCATAATAAGGACGGGTATATACACATCCTCCGTCGATTCAACCAACCCCCTCCTTCTCCGACGCCGGCGAGGGCGCCAGAGGCAAGGGAGGCGGCGAATCGACAGGGGAACTCGGTGTCACCCTCAGTCGCCTCTCTCACCCGTAGGCTCTGGAAGGGTTCGCTTCTAGGAAACGGTCTCCCGAATAACTCTTCACCTGGCTGACACATAGAGTAAGAAGACTCGTGGGCTGTATACTTGATTCATGTAGCTTCCTAGGCTTCTCGGATTTGTTGGGCCGAGGGTCTGTATTTGCTGTAGCCGGCAGCCCTGAGCGCAAGTTCTGAATCCTGAAACCAGAATAATTATTCGTTTCCTATTTGGAAAAATGAAATTATGTCTGTAGCTAAATTTAACATTTTTTTCTTCAATAGCGACTATCCTAACTTGCCTATCTGATTACATCTAGCCCTCTACTCTCTCTGTTCTAAAATAAATGCACATCTGGCACTTTTATGAGTCAAACAACTTCAAATTTGATTAAATATTTACAAACCAGTATGATATCAAATATACATCATCGGATTAATCGTCACATCATACATTTTCATAATAGACCTATTTGAATATACACATGTTGATATTATTTCTGTAAATACAGTTAAAGTTGAAATAGTTGACACTCAAGTTGTGATATATGTACTTATATTGAGACGAAAGGAGTACTTTTTTTATTATCTTCAATGCGTTTATAATTAACCCTAGGTATAAAATACCGAGACTGAGAACCGAAACCGAATTTTCGGTACCTTATTTGGTTCCTAATTCCTAAAGTAAATTTGGGTTTTTACCTCGTAAAACCAAAATTACCGAGAACTATATGAAATATGTTGAGTTTCAGTGATGTTATATCATTGATTGCACTATTATAGACTATTATATTATATATTTTATATTATTGATTGCACTATTATGGACTATTATATTATGTACTTGTGATACTCTACTCTTATAGTCTTTGTGGACATTTATATGTATGTATTTGGCACTATTATGAAATTATGTCAAAATTAGCTTTTAAACCCGCTCTATTACATACATGTCTCTATTATCAATTCGATAATTTTGGTAAATACCAGAATCAAACCGAAAGTACCGGAACTAAAATTCCTCGGTACCGATTTTTTAGAAGGAACCAATCGGTACCTATTTTTTGAGAAATCGAATTTGTGTAGGAACCGAAGTACACCAAAAACCGATCCGTTCAGTAATACGGAATGGCCAGGGTGAGTTATAGTGATATTTCATTTAGGCTAACTCAAACCTGGAGTGTGCAATAAGGTTGGTATTTTGTTCCATGGTGCCCTACATTGCTTAGGTCTTATTTGGTTGCCTAGCTAAATTGGGGAGCCACGATGGCAAGCCCTGATGATGAAGCCATCCTCGCCGCTAGACATGGAGGTGGTGCAGCCGTCAATGCTGCAATGGGGAGCCCTGGCGAAGGTGTCATCGCCGCAAGATGTCAAGGTGGTGAGAAGCTATCCTAGAGCCGCGATATCTCATACAGAGAAAGCTAAGTAAGGAGCTGACCCAATGATTACAGTGGCAACCGTGGACCTCAATGTGCCTTGTGGGAGCTCCAAAAGCGTCGTGTGCTCGGTGGCTAAGGCTGTAGGCATGGCATTCTACTCCTCCATGGCAATTCTCCTGCTTCTTTGATGGGTGAGAGACGACTAGAATCATAGCACATGGTAGGACCTACTCCCTCCGTCCCTTTTTTATTTGTCGCCGTGGGATCAAGCCAAGTTTTTGAAACGATTTATAAAAAAATACGTCAATATTTATATCTCCAAATAATTTTGTTAAAAAACTAGATCCAAAGATCTTTCCGATGATATTAATTATAATACTAATCGATGATATTTATTATTTATTAAAATTACCGACATTTGTGTCTACCGAGGAAATGGCGACAAATAAAAAGTGCCGGAGGGGAGTAGATAGCCCAAGCCTTGCTCTGCAAGAAGGCCCTTCCAACAAGTTTGGCTAAGGACCTCTTTTTGCACTAGCTAGACTTGGCTTATATGCAACAAAACATGCAATTCTTGCATTGCTAGAGCTTGGTTATAGAAGCTAAACCACCTTACCAAACACACTCTAAGGTCTTATTTAGAAGTCTATGTATCCACTTAATCTTGTTTGGATGCCCATGCAACCAAACAATTTCAGCTTATTTGAATGACTAGGTATCCTAGAGCTTGTTTGAATGACTAGATATCCACCTTAATCCATATCTTAATCCATATATATTAGATTAGATTAGCGTGAAAATTTATGGCTCAAACACACACGAATTAAAGTAAAACACATGGACGTCTATGGCCTTAAGAGCATCTCCAACGGTTTTGTAAATGGGCTTTGCATTTTTGTTTTTGCAAAAAAGTCTAAAAACATGTATCTAACGGTTTTTGCAAAGGAGCTTTGCATTTTGTTAACTTGGTAAAAAGCAGGGAAGGATTTGCATATATGCACACCTTGTCCGCGCTTGGTATTTCCGACGCTCACGCTATTTCCCTCACGCGCGCGTGGCTCCCGTCTGCCGCCGCGTCTAGAATTTCCTTTTTTACCAAGTGATAATGCAAAACCGTTGGAGATTGACTCTTTGGACCTTTGCTATATTCATTTGATACTTGGCAAACTTTCAATTTTGCCAAATAAAATATGGAAAACCGTTGGAGATGCTCTAATGTGTATCGAAATAACTAGAAAACTGGGTCGAAATAATTCGACCTCATAACAGCCTTGGACTTTGCCGTCACTCCAATCCTCACGCCGTGCCGTGTTCGCGTATTCCTGCTTTCCTGTCACCAGTTGGATTTGTACCATAGCACGACCAGAATAAACTAAAGTATGGCGCCGCGGTCTGCCTTTGATGCCTCTCCATGTCCGTGGCGCCCAAGTTTCCTCCCTAGCATTGACCATCCGCAGAACGTGCACTGTCCACGTCAGATGAGTACACGACAGGGACAAAAACAACTTTCCTTAAAACACAAAACGAAACGAAAAAAATAAAAGTGGAGCTGGGATGCGCCTGGCAGACGGAGAGCGTAGGTAGAAAGAAAAAAAACAACAAAAGTTGCTAAGAGACGTACTCCCGTCTTAAATTAACTTACCTACTTTTTAAAAACTGTATTTGACATTCATCTTATTTAAAAAAAAAATTTATATAAATATTATGTTATAATTTATTTTATTATTAGAGATATTTTAATAATAATTTATTTATTTATAATTTATATAAATTTTTAAATAAGACAAATGGTTAAACGTAGTCTTAAAGTTAAAAAAAATATTGTTATTCTAAAACGGAGGGAGTACTCTACTGATATATATCTCCACATTTTTGGGTTTCTTTTACGAATTGAATTTGCATCTAGATGGAAAATTTTTTTTACCCTGGAGATGAGACTTCCAGGCTTGTCCGCTACCACATGTCCACAGCAAGCGCCAGGAGTGAGTATAAACACACACACACACACACACACACACACGCGTGGTGACGTCACAGCCGCAAACTGAACCGACCCGTCCGCACCGCACCCGAGCTCTCGTCATCTCGAACTCGAACCATCCCGGAACCGACCCGGGTGGCCTGCCTGCTTCGTCCTTCTCCATCTGCGCTGCGGTTCGCCGTCGTCTCCAAGGCTCTTCCCAATCAAATACCTCCTCCCCACCCCTCCCCTTCCTCACCACCACTCCCCTCCGCCGCCGCCTCCCCTCCCCCACACTCCACCCCTGCACCAACACACTTCAGTTTCCATACCCTACCGCCAACACCTCGACCCGACGGCGGGCGGCGCCGCAACCCTAGGTTCACCCCTCTCGTCCCGCCGCCGTATGCAGCCCTCCAACGATCGCCGCCGCGGGGTGGGCCCGTGGCCACCGCCTCCCGCTCCGAGTGGCGCCCCCGCCCCGGTCCCCGCCCCGCCGCCTCTGCCCCCGGCCCGGCCGCGGGCCCCGACGCCGCTGGCCCGATCCTGCCCCTCCCTACCCCGGCCTCGGAGGCCTGGCCGTCCCACCGCCGCTCGCGCCGCCGCAATCACGGCAACGACGGGGACAACAACAGTCGCCGCTCTGCCCCGCCTCAGGAGCAGAACGGCAATAACGCGAGATACCGACGCCGTGGTCCGCCGCCGGAGAGGCCGGCTCCCGCGCCAGCTGCTCCTGCCCGTGAGCGCGCTCCCGCTCCCCGCCTGCGGCGGCGCCGGCCGCGGCGACTCGGGGCGATGGGGCGGTGCCGCAGCTGGTGCAGGAGATCCAGGACAAGCTCGCCCGCGGCGCCGTCGAGTGCATGATATGCTACGACATGGTGCGGCGGTCGGCGCCCATCTGGTCCTGCGCCAGCTGCTTCTCCATATTCCACCTCCCCTGCATCCGCAAGTGGGTGCGCTCCCCGGCCTCCGCCGCCGACGCGTCCCCGGCAGCGGACCCCGCCTCCCCGTCCTGGCGCTGCCCGGGGTGTCAGTCCGTGTACGACACCCCCGCCGGCGACCTCGCCTACACCTGCTTCTGCGGGCGCCGGAGAGATCCCCACAACGACCATTTCCTCACGCCCCACTCCTGCGGCGAGCCCTGCTCCAAGCCTCTCGAGAGGGCGGAACCGCCGGGCGCCGAGGGGGAGGATGTTGAAGCCACCAGGTGCCCTCACGTCTGCGTCCTTCAGTGCCACCCGGGCCCGTGCCCGCCCTGCAAAGCATTTGCTCCGGATCGACCCTGCCCCTGCGGGAAGCAGATCATTGTGCGGCGGTGTGCGGACCGGAGCACGCCTGTGACCTGTGGCCGCCCCTGTGAAAAGATGCTACCTTGCAAAAGGCATCGCTGCGAGAAGGTTTGCCACACTGGTTCTTGCGGGGATTGTGCTGTTCTCATCTCTGCGCGCTGCTTCTGCGGGAAGAAGAATGAGACGTTGCTATGTGGAGACATGATGGTGAAGGGAAAGCTGTCTGAGGAGGACGGGGTGTTTTCTTGCAATGAGGTGTGTGGCCGCACACTTGCCTGTGGCAATCATGCTTGCAAGGATATGTGCCACCCAGGGCCTTGTGGAGAGTGTGAGCTCATGCCGGGGAAGGTCAGGACATGCCATTGTGGCAAGACCAGGCTGCAGGAGAGGAGGGCGAGTTGCTTGGACGCAATCCCCACCTGTGACAAGATATGCGATAAGAAACTGCCATGTGGGGTGCATAAGTGCAAGGTCAATTGCCATGAAGGAGAATGTCCACCTTGTTTGGTGCGCGTTGAGCAGAAGTGCCGTTGTGGCTCATCAGGTCAGATGGTGGAGTGCTACAAGGTCTCCATGGAAGAGTTCCGCTGCAACAAGCCTTGTGGTCGCAAGAAGAACTGTGGGAGGCATCGGTGCAGTGAGCTCTGTTGTCCACTGTCTAGGAATGTTGCACAGCTTGAAGGTGGCAACTGGGATCCTCATCTCTGCCAAATACCATGTGGCAAGAAGCTCCGATGCGGGCAGCATGCATGCCAGCTACTCTGCCACAGTGGTCATTGCCCACCCTGCTTGGAGACTATATTCACTGATCTCACTTGTGCCTGTGGCAGAACTTCTCTCCCACCACCTCTGCCTTGTGGAACTCCAACACCATCCTGTCCACATCAGTGCTCAGTTCCCCAGCCTTGCGGACATCCTGCCTCGCATTCTTGCCATTTTGGGGACTGTCCACCTTGTATCGTGCCAGTAATGAGAGAATGCATTGGGGGGCACGTGATGCTGAGGAATATCCCTTGTGGATCAAAGGATATCAGGTGCAACCAACCATGTGGGAAGAATCGCCAATGTGGAATCCATGCTTGCAACAGGCCATGCCATCCTCCCCCTTGTGATCAGACACCTACGAATGGAGATGCTAGCTCAAGCTCTGGTGGCAAAGCTTCTTGTGGACAGGTATGTGGTGCCGCGAGGAGAGAATGCAAGCACACATGCACTGCCCCATGCCACCCGTCTTCCCAATGCCCAGATTTGAGATGTGAATCTGCAGTGACTATTACTTGTTCTTGTGGCCGAATCACTGCAACTGTTCCCTGCGGTGCTGGTGGATCCTCTATGGTTGATAATATGTTTGAAGTCTCCATCATACAAAAGCTGCCAATGCCTCTCCAGCCAGTGGAATCAAATGGGAGGAGGGTGCCACTTGGGCAGAGGAAGATTTCTTGTGATGAGGAGTGTGCAAAGATGGAGAAGAAGAGGGTCCTTGCCGAAGCATTTGACATCACTCCACCGAATTTGGATGCATTGCATTTTGGTGAGAATTCAAGTTCATCAGATTTAATTTCTGACTTGTTCCGGCGTGAGCCAAAGTGGGTGCTGGCCATAGAAGAGAGGTGCAAGTTCCTTGTACTTGGCAAGGTGAGAGGCAGTTCTTCAAGCAATCTGAAACTGCATGTCTTTTGCCCCATGTTGAAGGACAAGAGAGACGCTATCAGGCTAATTGCAGACCGGTGGAAACTCTCTGTCAAGTCGGCTTCTTACGAGCCTAAGCGTTTTGTTACTATCCATGTCACACCCAAATCAAAACCACCAGCTCGCATCCTGGGATCCAAGGCAGGAGCACCTGTTACAGCTGCCCATCCTTACTTTGATCCACTTATTGACATGGATCCGAGGCTAGTTGTTGCCATGCTTGACCTGCCACGGGATGCTGATGTCAACGCTCTTGTCCTAAGGTTTGGTGGGGAATGTGAATTGGTCTGGCTGAACGACAAAAATGCCATAGCTGTTTTCAATGATCAAGCTAGAGCAGCAACAGCACTGAGGCGGCTGGATTATGGGTCTGCTTACCAGGGCGCTGCGATGTTTATGCCAAGCAGCGCTCAGACATCTTCTTCAGGCAATGTTTGGATTGGAGAGCAGAAGGATGGGAGCCTCACTGCTAGGAGCAATCCGTGGAAGAAGCCTGATCTGCCCTCTGGGGACTGGACTGGTGTTGCTGGCCATGCTCCAGCACCTGGATGGAGAGGCGTCAACACTGCCGCTCAAGTCATGGGGACTCCGAACCGATGGAATGTTCTGGAATCAGATGCTGTTGCAAGCTCTGGTCCAGGCGATGAGCGGAAGCCTGCTCTGCGCACGGATGCTACGTACAGCGCAGTACCAAACGCTGGGAATGCTGGGCCATCTGTTACTAAGCTGCAGCCGGATGTAGAGGTGGACGATTGGGAAGAAGCTTGTGAATGAGTTAGCATCGGGAAGTTTGGTCCAGATGTTTTTTGTTCTTCTGGTATCTGGTTATTATAGTTTAATCTGCTTGGCTGGTACTTGTGCTATGTTGGTACCGAGCCTTCATGTTGTAGCACACATTTTTAATTAGTTTCGTGATTGCCTGGTATACTGTTAAGTCAGAAGTGCTGATTTTGTTACGCAGGCGACTGAGCCGGCAAATGAATCTCTGTAAGGGTGCTGCTTATTTTAGCAGGCCTTTTGTCGAGTTCAGAAGAAATTAGTATGCCACAAGGTTTCTATCTTTTATTATTGGTTACTGATTATTATTAGGTTTCGATGGTATCTTTTGTTACTCGCTTATAATTTACTTGTGAAAGTATCTGGGTCTCGGGTTTGGGTCCTGAGCGCTGGTGCTGTGAGAAAGTGGTAGAATGATGTGCCTCTTAGTTGTGTTCGTCATGCTGAGCTATCTCTATATACTACTATGAAGAACCAAAAGCGATGTCGTCCGTCGCTCCTCCCTGCTCTAAAAAGTACGAGTGGTTCACAACCCCTCATCTTCTGCTGCTACCCATCCCCCATCCCAGCTCGCCAATATGATTGTTTTTCTTGATCTGTAACCAAGATTAGTGTACTCACCTGTAAGTGCTTTCCTCTGAGGTATGAGCCTGATACGATTGTTGGAAGGTGGTTTCCTGTTTCTTTTGTGCTTTCCTCTGCATGAAGTTGGTATTTTTTCTGGACAACTCTTTTGGCAGTGGTACCAAAAAAATTTTATTTACAAATGTTGATGATATTATAAAATAAGTGCTGCAAAGCTCCCTGTGGGTCCTGCTTACTACCCCAAGGTATTAGCAAAGATCATTCATATTTTTCTAAATGCATCTCCCATGTGCTTTGTTTACCTTAAATGTCATTGACTGTCCTCCTGTAGGTCAAGACTCAAGAGTGTGCTCCTCAATATCATTATTGTTGAACTTGATGTGCCCTTTCCAATTTTGAACCCGACAATAATCTCAGTTTGATCGATGGAGGCATATCATCTTTTTTGCAGATGGCATAGTACTTTGCTTTTTTCTGGTATTGGTGAACTGAACAATGTGAACTTGAAACTGCTGATGTATAAATTAGCACTAAATGATTGCTATGTTCCTCCTAGGCTACTACAAATCAGATGTGAAGAAATATTTTCTCCAAAGCCACAGATTAGGAACTTTCCCGACATATGTTTACTTCATCTAGATTATGCTAAATAATAGGTTAGGTTTACACCCTTTCAGTACATTGTTATCATGCTCTTTGTTGCTATGTCGTTTATCTCTTAAACGGGCATTATGCTCTGTAATATGATTCTTCACCCATCTTACTTTTGGTTAGATGCTGAGCTACATGGGATGATTTGAGATTAATAAGCATACTGTGTTCATGTATTTATCCAAGTGGTTCATCATGTTTCAGGATATAGTGAACACCCTGAGAGATTTTTTATTGGTGAAATAGTGAGGGAAAAGATTTTCATTAAATACAGGCAGGAAATTCCTTATTCATGCCAGGTATATCTTTTGGTGTTTTCCCTATCAGTTTGATGCAGTAAATTCTCCACCTTGATATTCTTTATTTCTAACATAATCATTTTTTGCGATAAGTTAATGTTGTCAGTTACAAAAGTAGGCCTACTGCCAAGGACTTCATTCAAGATACTTGTTGAGAAAGAATCACAAAGAAGCATTATACTAGGGAAGGTAAAAAAGAAGTCAAGGAATACCATAATTACACATCTTCTTCACTTTTATGTGGTAAGAATAAGAAAAAGTTAAGAATGCCATAAAAAGGTGGTTTCCCTATCAGTTTGTTTATTCTGGATACTTGAAATACGTGTGATAGAAGTAAGATTTTTTTTCCCAATCTAAGATTAATCTATTTTTTTTTTAAAGGATTAGGCCATGAATTCCCAGTTTGTGCTGTCTCTAGTCTAATAGAAAAACATTCCCCTAACCTGTCCGATTGATGCAGGATGGCAAAGCCATAAAGATGTTGGCAACCGCATCAAGGCTTGACGAGGTTTACATCTTCACTTTTATGTGGTCGTTGTGTGAACTTGCCGTCTCCTGCTGCAATGCAACTATCGTGGAGAAGTTTTATCTAACAGAAATGCATGACTGGTTCCTTGTACAAAAGAGGTCAAAGTGAATGAAAACTGGCGGCAAGACGAGCGGCTTCTGAAGCGGTATCGCTACGCCGGTGAGATCCAAGAACTGTGCCTTCGACCGCAGGAGGATGCGCTATCACTGTCAGTGGCCGCGAGCATAGAATGACTTCACTTTTTTCTTTTCATTTCTTCTCTTATGTTGTTGGTGATGCGAGTGAGTATAGCAGTTAACCGAGTGTCGGACCCACCTAACAGCTCAGTTCTGTGCTCTGATCCTATTGTTTTGTGCTATGGAACTGATTTGGCTGCAGAGAGGTGAGCATGGTTGTGATCTCTGTACGACCCAACTAGCAGCTCAGTTATTATTAAGGTCCTCCTGTCAGCATGTTCCGTGCTCTGATCCTGTTGTTTTGTCCTGTGTGGAACTGATTTGGCTACAGAGAAGTGAGCATGGTTGCGCTCTCTGTACTCTATAAATCATGGGAGAGATGGTCTCAGACAGCTGAGCCAAGTGCACGGTATCAGCTGGCCGTAAGACGAGTAAATGACAGAAAATAAATGTTGATGGCTCTTTTGGAGAGGCGGACAGGAATGGAGGATGGGGATACGTGATCCGTGACGATAGGGGTAGAGACGTCTAGTTGTCAAATCCCGGCTTCGGTTGACAACACTTCACCTGCAATCCAATGCATATGGAGGTTTGAAAGCAGCGGTGGATTTGGGATGTGGTGAGATTATTCTTGAAACTGATGCTATGCAGGTCGTTGATGCAATCCTTGGGGATGATTTCAGATTGTCCACGGTGGGTGGGATGGTGTGTGAATTAAAAGATTTGCTAGCTGAATTTTTTTTGTCTCCCCAATAAGGCCCAATTGAAATATGTTACACATGAATTAGCTTCTTTAGGGAACGTGGGTGTTGATGAAATGCCCTCGATGATGGCCTGATTGTATAATGTACTTGGTGTCAAGCGATGGACAAGGCAAAAGATTTATCCTATCCCATTGAATCTTAGATACATGCATAAAGTATTAAATATAGATTAAAAATAACTAATTATATATATTGCAGATATTTCATGAGACAAATCTTTTTAAGTTTAATTAGTCTATAATTTGATAATATAATGCTACAGTAAATATATGCTAATGTCGGATTAATTATGTTTAAAAAAGTTATCTCATTGTATACTGATGAGTTCTATAACTTATTTTTTTAAGTATCCGAATACTTTTTTGACATTCTATAAAACATCTGATGTAATATAGCTAGAACTTTTACCACTGTATTCAAACACTTTGTTTTTTAATTGGCATCCAAACAGCCTAAGAAGCTTCACCCCTAAAAAGAGGTCACTCCTTCCTTCGGCCTTCGGGTGGCCGCGTGGGCCGACACATATCTACAAGTTTGATACGGCCCAACCAGCCCAACAAGGTGCGGGCGGCAGGAACTGCCCACCTCGACCTGACCGGCCGACCTGACCGCCGCCGCCCTACGCCCAGCTGCCTAGGTCATCGTCGGGACCTTTGCCGGCGGCGAACACCCACCAGGTATGTCCTCCCCTTCTCCTTCCTGCTTTGCAAAACTGAGGACCTGAACCCTACCTTAATCTATTGGGCTGTCTGTATTCGGATCTGATATAATCACAAGTGTATGTATATATGCATCATGCTTACTTCGATTTTTTATCGGTTCTACATGTGTATGCCTATGTGCTTTATTGGCTCCGCCCCTTCGGCAGGATGGCGCTGAGGGGGGTCTGGCAGCTGCAGAAGCTCGTGGTAAACTACTGCGACTGGGGAGGGAGCAGCAGGGGCATCAGGTATGATGGTATAGTTTGGTTCCTCATTTCGGTAATAGTACCAGTAGACCATAGTGTTTTCGTACGATTTCCTTAGTTCTGTTGCTAGAATTAGTCGAGATACTGCTAATACATGTTCTTTAATGTGGGATTAGTTTGGATGGTTGGTCGACTGTGGCCAGCCAAGGATTCGTTGTTGTTGCCGACGAGTGTGGTGTGATGCAGTTATTTGAAGTTGGAAACTGAAGACAACTATCCCGTTGCTTCTTTAACTTTTCTAGGGCATTGCTGCATGGAAATTTCATTTCTAGACAGAAATGTGTTGTGGGACTAGCGGGTGCTGATGTCTGGGAATGAGTTAAACGAGCCGCCCATTTAGTCATGATTTAGATCAGTTACATGCTATTTGTTGCAACAATAGGATCAGGCACTCTGTGCCTGTGCTTCTGCTCTCAGATTTTAGCTCGAGCTGTAGTGCTTTCCTTGTACAGCAGTACACTATAGTTTAGTGGCAGGCTGGCAGCTGTATGGGCTTCAGATGAAACATGGTGTTAGTTAGTACAAAGTACTATTCATTACTGGATATCAATGCCTGATTCTGCTCTTTAACTAGCACCTTTTCTGATTGCAGGGCCTTCATGGAGGCACATCTTCCAGCCTTTAAGGAAAAGAATCCACACTTAGAAGTGGTGACAGAGCTTGTCCGTGGTCAACATCCTAACTTGAAGGGAATTTACAGTAAGATCTTGGATGCTTCCTTTTCCTTTGCAATTTATGAATTCTGTGGAACTAGTTTCCTGATAGGGATACATCATACAACTTATATTATGGATTGACATTGAGAAGACGCTGTAGGAATACAATGTAGCTTAACCTGCCATGTTCAGTTGAAAATTGCACAGCATGGCCATTTCTGGGTCTTCCACTTCTCTCTGGAAGGTGGAAGTCGGGAGGGGAGGCCCCTGCCTTAATTTCATTAATGAAAGAAGAGAGCTGTACATGTGTAGACCAAACTGGCAAAATAAGTGCAACAGGCATGCACAAAGAAAGATGAGGAATAAAAAGAATGTGAAAGTAAAGGAAAGGCAGAGAGATTAGAAAGTAAGAAGAAAGGAAAACCTCAAGACAGGTTAAGAGATGAAGTATGGAAGAAAGAAGTAAAGGGAAATAAAAAAGAAATGGAAATATGAATATCAGCCGTGAATCTCATCATATGAATGTGAACTTGAACTTCCATCTTCCTGTTCCCATCTATCATCTATGTGTCAAGGCTGTGATAGCATCCCTCCTTGAATCCTTATTGGCACAATTTTTGTCTGTTCTCTCTGCACAAGCTTGAATACCTGTTTGGAATAACACGCCTGAAGGTGAACATATCTTAGTTTAAATATACCACCGTCAAGATAAAACCTCCATTGGAATCGTGCACATTTCATGATCCTCATGAATGCTGGGAGGATGGAGGGTCACACCCATCTTGGATGGGAATAGGACCGGTTAGCAAATTTTGTGGGATAAGAGGGACGCCAACCAACAATTCTTTGGATTGATACAGATTCTTGTGTTGTCAGTTTGATCCTATATATGGGGCTATTACAATATTGCATGCACTAAGCAAGCAAGATCCTGTAGGAGTGGATTGGTATTTTCCACTAGTGAAAAAAATTATTATGGGAATTATGGGATTGGATTGTACAATTCCTCGAACGCAGCTGTCCTGTTGCTGCTGTTTTCTTGTTGTCTTATCTTTGTAATTTCCACTGCTACGCTGATTTTGTTTTTCTCATGAAATGATTGATTTTGTTTTGATCTCAAATTTCTAACTAGCCTTGTTTTTGTGCAGAAAACCATAACGAGCGAGTGGTCTGTGTGAGAAATTTACCACCAGAGGAAATACTCCTGCAAGCCACCAGGCTAAGGAACTCCCTGGGCAGGAAAGTGGTGAAGCTGCGAACCAGACACGTGACGAAACGGCCTAGTGTTCAGGGGACATGGACGACGGAACTGAAGATGTGAGTCAAGCTACCAGCCAAGGTGTTTCGGTGTTGTTGGTGGTGTGATTGCAGAAAATGTCAGCTGTGTCAATAACTTTGGTAGAACTGCCGTTATGCTAGCATATTTCAATAGCCAAACTTTTTGCACCTTTTGTTCCGAGTACAATCTGGTAACATAGATACACTTGGAGTTTCTTGTTAGTGCCAGGCCGTCAAATTTGACATTTTAGTCTGGTGATATCTGTCCTACTTATATATTAGATAACTTGATGTTTCAGCTCGCTGGGATTTTGTGAACACAGAACTTCACTATGCTATGTTTATGACCAATGATTTTTTTTAATCACTGGTACTGGTAGTCTCCTCAACCTTCTAAAACAAGCGCAAACAAAGATGATGCTGATGTTTCAATTAACCAAATACGAAAAATAAAAAAAATATTACAAAAAAATTTAATAAATAGGCACTTGTTTAAGACAGTACTACATAATAGCGTTGTAATCTTGAGACCAAAATAGTTTTAGTTTAGTCGCCTGATCGCCTCAGCCTTCTCAAACAACTGCAAACCAAGATGATATTTGGTGTTTCAATTAACTAAATACGAAAAATAAAAAAAATGTTACAAAATATTTAATCAATACAACACCTGTTTAAGACGTGGGCCGATACGTAACTACAGGTTAGTCCGTATTTAATAATTTAATTAATTTATTTAATCAATTATAGTTACGTGGGCCGATAGCCCGATAGGTTGGCCCATTATCGTGCGCGAAGAAGTTAGCTGTAAACAGGCCCGGAAGAATACTGCTCTCCTGCGTTCACCGAAACTAGGGCGACCGCCGCCGCCCTTTTCCCGCCATTTCGTCCCTCCATTTCCCGCCACCCCGCCTTGCTCTACTCCCCAGATCCTCGCCCGCCCCCTTTCCCTCTCCGCTCCCCCACACCACCTGGTCGCCGCCTCGCCGTCCCCGCTCACCGATTGCCCTCGGCTGTGCAGCGAGCAAACAGCGGCGAAGCGATGGAGGAGGAGATCCGAGCGGAGTTCCAGAACAGCGGCTTCTCCATTGGGGAGGCAGCTCCGAGGACGCCGCCAAGATCCTCTCCACGCGTAAGTACAAGCGTCCCCACCTTCCCTCTTGCCCCTACCTGGTTCTAAGTTGGTGTTGATTTATCTATGTTTATGTGCGTGTGGTGTGTGGTTCTGCCTGCAGTGCTGACCTACTGCATCAACTACAAGATGAGCCCCGCTGACCTCGTCTCCAACTGGGAGGTCTATTACCTCAACAGGTCAGCTCATCCCAGATAAGAATGTTGCGAATAACAATATCGTAGCACCTTTTGCAGCTTAGATTAGGCTAGTCTTAGTGACCGAAAGGGCGTCTGCTTTCTATGAATTCTGATGATAAATCTCAACACCAATGGCAACATCTTTTGCTGTTGAATTAAGCATGCCGTCTGTATGGCTGTGCTGATTATTATGATTTCAATGTTTATTTTTTGGATGGAGCATAAACAACCACTTTCTATTAACTATGATCAAATGCTGTTTGATGTCTCGATGAGTCATTAAATCCCATTTAGGTATGACTAAAATCTTGCAGCTCATGTTTAATATTCTCCTGTCTGAATTAAGAGATGCCTCCCTGATGATTATGATTCCAGGGTCCATATATTTCTTTTTGTTATTTTATATGATGCAGCTAAGGAAACTGAAAAGAGCTAATTTATGCAGGCAATTGGATGGCTTAAAGCTTGAAAGCTCGTATCTTGATGGTTTTCTGTCACATCTTCAGAATGAAGTTAAAGACAGGATAATAAAAGAAGAAGCCGACCTTCACATTTACTCCAGTAACGATGTCGACATGTTAGTTCCACATAGCAGATTCATTTACCTGCATGCTTGCCACAGAAGTACCTTTCTTTCTTATTTCACTGTCAAGGAAAAAAATAATAATTTAGAAGTAACTGTTGCAGGCTCTTGAGCAATTCACATGCAGATGAAGTGGCATTTCATGACACGCCTGGCTCTAAACAGGAAAAGCCACCTGAAGAGTCATCTAACTCTGAGTTAACTCCTCTGACAAGTGACAGACCATCATCCAGCAGAGTGGCCAAAACAAATGCTGATCGTATTACCCCCTTTTGCAACACGAGTGAATAAATTTACCCAACAGTATGTTCTCAATGCTGATAATGCAGTTAGTGTGCCAAGTAAAAATGCTGAAATCGCAGAAGATGAAGTAATTAGAAGAATTCAACCAAGTCAAAGATGTTCCTTACAAGTTCAGCGTTCACAGCCTAAACCAGGTTGCAGATTCATGTATGACAGAATGGAAGACAGGGTAAGGACATTGCTAATTTGTTTTTATTAATTGTCATAAGCATCTGCTCTTTGACTGCATCCCTTTTCCAGTTTAATTACTTGGAAGACCGGATACGAAAATCGGCAAGCTTGTTTTCTGCATCTGGGGGTTTTGGAGAACCTGCAGATGCTACCCTTGCTTCAGAGGTAATTGTACCGCCTAGTTTTGTTCTTTTAACTCCTTAACTCATCATCACCCCTATCCTTGATAGGATATCCGATTATTTGCCCACTGCAGGAGAAAATGTTTGCAGTCGGTACAGTAGCTTGTGATGGGGAAGGTCATTTGAATGAAAAGTCTATCTTGCTACAGGGCAGGTGAGTCTACTTGGACTCATTGATGTGATGATCTTTGTTAGTCACCATTTTGTTATTTTTGGCTAATTACAGAAACATCTTTTTCTAGTGTTCAACACTTTCGAGGGGACAGCGTGTGCGCTTTGACTTGAAGGATCTTGATCACTTCTCTTTGTTTCCTGGGCAGGAAAGCGCAGCCAGTTCTAATGCCATATACATTATCTACTGAGTTAAATTAACACAAATTTAAATAACAGGTGGTGGGTATCGAAGGCCACAATCCCAGTGGACACTGTTTTGTTGCATCAAAATTGATTGATTCCATACCAGTCTCTGTGGATGCTCTACTTCCTAGTGCTAAGAAACAAGCTATTGATAATGAGAGCAAGCAAAATTCTGGCGCTGGCACTCTGTTAAGAGCATTGTCATCGGTTAGTTCCTTCCTGTCTGTTTTTTTATTCGAAATAATGCTGCATCAAACACCTATTTAACGGACAATTAGCATATTTCGTCCAAGCTTAAACTGATATCAGTTCGTTGTTCTTCTATTTTAATTATGAATCAAATGCATGTTTATACTTTCTTCATTTATTACATGGACATCGCGGTAGGCCAATCATTAACAATTTAAATAATTACCATTTTACCTCGTGTTTTACAGGTTATCGCGGCGGGTCCCTATACAACAACCGATAATCTGTTGTTTGAGCCACTGCAAGAACTTCTTTCATATGCTTGTCGTAAGCAGCCTCAGCTGCTCATATTGGTGAGTCCTCATTTCTGTACATGGGACAGCACATTGATGTTTGAAATGTTCTGCGACTGTACACATCAATTGTTCTTTGGCAGATGGGACCCTTCATTGACTCTGATCATCCTGACATAAAAAAAGGAACTGTTGACCAGAGCTTTCATGATATTTTCCATTTTGAAATTCTGAGAAAGGTTGGTAAATGCTGATTTCTGATGGTGTGATGCTGGCGCATTGCCAAATGCAATAGTTATTCATGTGTGCTGTATTTTTTTTTCAGATTCAAGACTTTACCCAGTATCTGGGGAACACTGTCCGTGTAATTCTCATTCCATCAGTGCGTGATGCTCACCATGACTTTGTTTTCCCTCAGGTTTGTAGTTTTCCTTATTGAGGTTCAGATCTGATTTAATAATTATAAACATGATGCTGTATCATTACATATCAATTAATGTCTGCAAAGTTAGATGTAAATTTTGCTGAGATAGTGCAACAAGTTTACTTCCAACGTGCTAGGCTTTATAGTCTGGTAGTATGTGCAGATGAATTGTGTTATTGTTATTTAAGCCTTTTTTTAATGTTCTCAGCACAAGCGTCTCTAATGATATTTCTGTACTACTGCTACATGCAGCCTGCATTTGATTTGAATTTTCCAGAAGATATCACACATCAGGTATATGTGTTACTCTGTAAGATTGCTCTTGTGAGTTATTTGGTAATAATATTCCTTTGTTTTTAAAAAAGGTTTACACACATTATGCAGATTACTTGTCTGGCAAATCCATGTCTCTTCAGTTCTAACGAGGTACACTATGTTTATAGTTGTAATGAATAATGTAATGGTTGGAGTATGCAAAATATATATGGTTTTCCTTGTTTATTATCAAATAGGTACGCCTTATTTTGGTTAAGTTATTTTTGTTATTGTCCTGCAAATTAAAATTGAGACATGGTCATTGAACTCAAAAGAATCTTGTTCTCCTTATTGTGATCTTAATATGCTCCTCATCTCTGCATTTTTTTTCTCTTGTTGCATTGTCTAGAAGAGTCCATTCAATGCTTAGGGATTACCAGGCCTAAAAGCTGGCACACTGTTCCTGTGTTTGCTCATAAGATAGTATCCAAATTTGTAACTTATTGGGAAATGTTTTTTGTCCTTGAACACAAGGGATAGCTGTGTGCCATTATATTAAGAATGGAAAAAATCTAAAAAAACCCCCCCAACTATTAATGTTGGTGCACTTTATACCCTGAACTATAAACCTGGGTATTTTACACCCTGAACTTTAGAAACCGGTGCAAATAACACCCTGGGGCGGTTTTGGAGGGTGGTTTTGCTACAGTAACGTGATTTTGTCTTTTTCTTTTTTATTTATTTCGGCTGAATTTTTGAAAAATCATAGTAAATCACAGAAAAATCATAAAATAGAAAATCTAATTTTGTTGGACTCCACATCAGTAGATCTACCCAGTGAACATATAATATAGTATATTTTAGTAAAAAGTTTTTTGCTGTAATTTTAGACCTATATTTTTTGTAATTAAATGGAATAATTCATAACCATAATTTCTATGGTCGAATTATGGTGAAATTTTTTATGGTGAGCTTATTATGATATGCTTGAGCTGTAGTAAAAATTTTATAATTATTGGATCATATATAGCTTAGTTATAGATTTATTTAGGTTTATACTTTGGTTTATGCTTGTTAAATATAAATAAACCTATAAATGATCCAATAATTATAAAATTTGTAACTTATTGGGAAATGTTTTTTTTCCTTGAACACAAGGGATAGCTGTGTGCCATTATATTAAGAATGGAAATGGTTTTATTAAAACTTTCTGCATATTATGAGCAAAATTCATCTAATATATATTTAGAAATGTGTTCACAAGTGTAATCTTACCCGAAAATGTTTGCTTTCCTTGTTTCCAGATACATTTTGGCTGTTGTACAGTGGACATTCTGAAACAGCTCAGTGGTGAGGAAATTTCTCGCAAGCTATCTGTCGGAAAGCCTGGAGACAGGATTGGTAGACTTGCCTCACACATATTAAAGCAACAAAGGTGATTCCATTTGGCTTTTTCATGTTGTATCAGTTGGGACGGATTGTATGCAGTTTATCAGTTCTGATGTAGCACTCTTCCTACAGTTACTATCCTCTATATCCTCCTGCTGCTGGTGTGCCATTAGACTACTCACTTGCTAAGGAAGCACTGGAGATCTCATCAGCACCAGATGTTCTCGTTCTTCCTTCTGATCTTGCACCATCTGTGAAGGTAATAACAAGGTTTTTAGTACAGGCAGCACATTTATTGTAAACTTCTAATTGATATTTCAATTCGAATTCTGCCCATCCGTGAGCTCATTGTTCAAAAGTCAGAACTGTATATTCACATGTCTGTTTATAAGTTACTTCCTTCTGAATGGAATGATGCTGAACAGCTATTATGTGCAGGTGCTTTCCCTTGGAGAAGGTAGCAACGACCAGAAAAGGTTTATCTGTGTGAACCCTGGGAGGTTGGCAAAGGGTATTGGTGGGGGCACATTTGTGGAGCTTTACTACAATGAGGACGTTGACAAGACCAACACCTCCATCATCCGCATATAGGATTACTTTTGGGCATATCACCTAACATGAAAAGAGGCTCTGATTCATCGGCTGCAGAAAATTACCCAAGGCTTCTCTTAATCTCTTTGTTTGCCACACCAGAAGCCACCAAAAGGAAGGATTGAAGCGTTAAGATTTGTTTTTGTGGCAAGCTTTATTGGGGACATGTAAGTTGGGCTTGGAAAGCCATCTTGACGTTTGTTATCCCAGAAAGCTTTGCTTAACATATGGCATTCCGTTGTAACCAAATACTTGGGCTAAAAAGATCATATTAGTGTCAACTAACAACTGATCTGCTTCTCTTCAGTCGTACTGTATGTTAGGAATTGGTTGGTCGATGCTGTTTTCCACATAGCATTCTTATGGTTCCATGAATACTGGTAGTTTGTATCCAGACTGTTAACAATATAATGAAGCTATAATGTGCCTTTTTGCAATTTCGGGTTCTATACATGCCCCAGTAATAGAGGATGCAAATCCACCGGAAGAAATAAATCCTGTTAGATAGCCATACAACTTCCTGAATACTCGATTATTGAGCGATGAACCTAAACTTTTTTAAAAAGGTGATGAAGAAAGGCGGCCTGCCGCCCACCGTAGTATGATGCCATGCAGATCAAGGACGGAGCGAGAAGCCAAAATTTTAGCTTCCTCTTGCCGCTTTGTATCCGAAGTATGCACATTTTATTTAACTAGCCAGTTACTTGTGCCAGCGCTGCGGGGTGATCTGCTTGATAGACCAAACCTTAGAGACCATGTATATGTGGTACTTAAAAGTATCTCAATGGAAGCTAATTGTTTTTTCCATTATCATGCTGTGGAAGATGATCTTCTTGATATATCAAATCTTATGGATCATATGTACGGTTGTACCAAAAAAAATATCTCAATAGAAGCTAATATGTATTTTCCATCACGGCGTTATATAAGGGCGATAGAGTTTGGCATCCGATTACACAATACCTATCCTAAGCCACCAAATAAAATTATTGGCATATTGGTGTAGAGAAATGTTTGCTCAAGTGGAATTCAAACAACTAACATCATTAAACTCAAAGAACAACACCATGTGGGATTACATTATAGGTGGAAATAATAAGCACTACAATGAGGGTTCTTGGGGCCCATTTGCCACTTAGATAATTCTTCGTAGCTTGAGAAATACTCTGGGGATGGAAAAGAGGGCAAACACCATCCCCTGGTGGTGCTTGAGTCATTGAGAGAATCTCTTCTCCTGGTGGTCCCTATATGTTTAGAGACTAAGGAGCGTAGACTAAATTTTGCGCTTATCGGTCCCTATATGTTTAGAGACTAAGGAGCGTAGGACTAAATTTTTGCGCTATCTTTCTAAGAACTTTGTAGGGTTGTTCCTTTGAGCAATAATCACATGAACTTGGGATTGCATTTCTCATTGGTTAATGGATAGTTAACCTTAGTTTGTTTTTGGTGGGGTTATCTTTCAAACCAAGCACAAAACACACGACACCATGGGGAAGCAATTCATTCGAGGCAAACCATGGACAAACAACGAGACACAATGACACACCGAGCTCAACAAAGATAGAGAAGCAGAAAATACAACTCCTAGGGAGCAACTAATCTATTTCATCGAGGTGGATGGCTTCCACGGCTGTTTTTAGGGCTCTCACGGCGGGGTTGGGCTGCGTGCAAGAGGGGGAGATTCCACCTCGGAGGGCTTCCATATGGGAGGCTGAACGGTGGGTGCTTGCCACCTCCTCTCCCCGCTCCCGAGGAGGGCAGGATGGGTATCCCTTCTAGGGAAAGGGGGCTGGCACTGCCTTCGGGGTAAGGCGTCCTTACATTCGCTGTCTCGGGTGAAGAGGTAGGCGCGTCTCAGGTGCCTTGGTAGCGATCTCTTGCTTCCGCGTGGCCCGCCGGTGACGGTCTCACGGCTCTCGCGGGCGGAAATTTTGGGAGTGCGCCATGACAAGGCTCACATGGAGCCTCGGCTAAACTTCGATCTCCTCGACTCGCGTGATGCACTTCCCTCAGCTCGAGGCAATTTGCTCATGGTGCTCATCTAGGCCAGCCAGTGGCCGGGGGATACCCACCGGCGGGGTCGCCCGGCTTGGCGGAGGTGCCTTTGCGAGTCTCCATGCGGGTTATCCGAATGGAGAGTCCCGATCCATAGGCGGAAAGAACCTTATGGGGGTGTGGGCAGGGGATCCCCCATAAACAGCACGAGTTAGCGGGGGCTTTGTGAGCTCTGACGATAGGTGTCGGAGGCGAGAGTGCCGTGGTAATTGGCGCTCCGCCATCTGCAGGGGAAAGTTCTCACTCTTCCCGATGTAGACGGTGACCTCACACCGCTCGGTGCCATGCTCCTGTGAACTCACAATCTTCATACACGGGGTGGTCTCTGGATTCCCAGACCCAGCTGCGTGGTGGTATCACGAAGCTTGGGAAATCC